>CM070108.1:22790398-22827898 GCA_036178185.1 Liparis tanakae | reverse complement strand
GTTGTGTTTTGTTCCCTCAGCTACCTGAAAGGATTGTACGCCTTCGGTCTGCTGGAGACTCGCGACTACGCCCAGGCGGAGAAAGTAGCCATGGAGGTGAGACGTCCTCCTCCATCGTGGTCCGCTCCAGCTCGGAAAACGATTAATAAGAAAAAATACAAAATATAAGATCTTAATTTGAACTCGAGCGTGCCTTTTTTTTTTACCTTTGCATGGAAAATGCGGAAGGTAATGTTTTGATCCTCGTGATCCTCTTGTGTGCGTGCGTGTTATTCGCATAAGTCAAAAAGTATTAAACCGAATCGCATGAAATTTGGTGGGATGATTGGTAATTATCCAGGGACCATTTGACTAGATTTTGGGATTGATTGGGTCAAAGGTCAAGGTCATGAAAAGGGTAAAAGTCTTCTTGAACCGCATGAAATTAGGAGGGATTATTGGTAATTATCCAGGGACCATTTGACTAGATTTTGGGATTGATTGGGTCAAAGGTCAAGGTCATGAAAAGGGTTAAAGTCTTCTTGAACCGCATGAAATTAGGCGGGATGATTGGTAATTATCCAGGGACCATTTGACTAGATTTTGGGATCGATAGGGTCAAGGGTCAAGGTCATAAAAAGGTCAACATCTTCTTTTTACCATAGCTCCCAATTTATATCCAATTGGCAACTAATGCCAAAATGTTCATAATTCAATGCCCAATCTTGTGATATGCGAAGGTATGCGCTCTATCGAGTGCCCGTTCTAGTTAATAACATTGTCATTATCGGTTCTGCTTATTACTAGACCTAGCTTACTAGTTCTATGTCATCCTTCCTGACCGCGTGCACACACAGGTCGAGTCTTTATACCGACAAAGTCCTGCGTGACCTCGGATAACCCCAGCCAAAGTCGTCTTTTTACCATAGCGCGGTCGATTTGTATCCAATTGGCATGCAACTAATGCCAACATGTTCATAATTCAATGCCAAATCTTGTGATATGAGAAGGTATGCGCTCTACCGAGTGCCCGTTCTAGTTGATTTTGTTTTGGTGTGAGAAACACATCTTTTAATTGTGTTCTGCATGTTCCCTTATCCTCCTTCCCCCGGTCGGCGCAGGGCCTCGCTCTGACTCCGGATGACGCGTGGTCTGTTCACTCCCTCGCCCATGTTTATGAGATGAAAGCCGAGGTGGACAAAGGCTTGAAATTCATGGAAAGCACAGAGAAAGACTGGCAGGTACTTGTGCTCTTCCCTCCCAAATGTATGTGTATGTGTGTATGTGTGTGTGTGTGTGTCTGTGTTTATTAAAGAAATCCTTTTAGCAGCCATGTTCACTTCTGTACAGCTGGTACCAGGAGATTCAATTACACACCGAAATAGCCCACGGATCAATATTTCTAAAGCGTTATTGTTTTCTTGTCAGGTGTCTGACGTGCTGGCCAGTCACAACTATTGGCATTGGGCTCTATACTTCATCGAGAAGGTAAATATCGAGATGAGCTTCCTCATCCGAGCGAATAGCTGGCAGGAAGTGCTTATGATATCCCCTCCCCCGGGTCATTGGAAGTCTGAAGTTGATTACACTGCGAGATTAATTTGCGTTTGCATCTGTTTGCACGCAGTCCATCAAGCCCTCTCGTCGCTCACGTTCACCTCCTCTTCCTCCTCTTCCTCCACAGGGCGAATACGAAGCCGCTCTGCAGATATTCGACGCTCAGGTTGGTTCCGCGGTTTTTTTTTTTTTCCTATCGGCCCGAGTGCCTCCACGCCGAGTCTCGCATGCACCGACACACGGGGGATGGGCACTAAAAGCCGCGCGTTGTGCTTGTCGTGAGCCGAGGAGGCAAATGTGTGCAAATAGAAGTCAAATCCATGTGATGGCACATTTCCGTGTCAACTGCCAGAGGTGATGCTCGTTGTACTCCCGCTAAAAATAGGGCGCGCGAGAGCATTTGGTAATGTTACTTCACATTGTCATAGAAAAGCAAACAGAAATCCTGACATCAAGTTAGATGAACGTCATGGATGTTTTAAGACGCTCCGCGGGGGAGTTACCGCCAGACGGGAAAGTGTCTCTTAAAAAATGCATCGCTCTGGGAAATGTCAGGGCGCGGGTGAAGCTGCGGGTGAAGCTGCGGGTGAAGCTGCGGGTTGGAGGGGAGTAACGTCCACGTTTGTCCCGCTTTAGGTGTTCAGACGCTGCAAGACTACGGGATCCATGCTGGACACCGTGGACGCCAGCTCAATGCTCTGCAGACTGGAGATGGAGGGTAAGATACGGGCGGCAGGGCGCTTCACGAGCAGAACCACGTCTGCGTTAAGGAAATTGGAACGGTACAGGGTCGGTACGGTCATGAAAACCTGGAAAAGTCATGGAATTTTAAAACGGTCATTTCCAGGCCTGGAAAAGTCCTGGAAAAAAATTAAATCATAAAAGTTTTGGAAAAGTCATGGAAATGTGTTATATTCACATGTTCATTTAGGCCGAGTTTGAAATAATTAATATGTTTTTTAAAGAAAGACGCTCAAAATATAAGCCGGCGTACGGAATCAATACACAAAATGTTCTACATTTTTCATGTTTTTATACCGAGATTTCAGTCTGGCCATGGACATTTGGTTTAAAGTCATGGAAAAGTCATGGAAAAGTCATGGAAAAGTCATGGAAAAGTCATGGAAATCCACTGGTCAACATGTGTAAGAACCATGAAGGTAGTTTTATTCTTACCGTTCACCGAAAGAAAAAAGTCGGACAAATTGTGGAAACGAAAAAGTTACTTCTTCAAAATGATACCGATGGAGTTGCACTGCGGAAACTGTGAAAGCATATGAAGACCATGGGTGTGTGTGTGTGTGTGTGTGTGTGTGTGTGTGTGGGGGGGTTATCATTTGTTATTATTATAATTCATTTTTCTGTAGTTTTGCATGTTATTTTAAAAATAAAATCCTGTTTTTTCCTGTTTTCTAACATACACAAAACAAATTAAAATGATCCCTTTTTATCATATTGTGCATTATCAATAAGATAAGTTTTAAGTATAATAATTATAAAAATGATACCGATTGGTCGACTGACGGTGACGCAACGTTTGCTAATGTGATGCTGACCGGCTAAAGGACGACTGCACGACTAATTTGGGATAATTTAAGACGTTACGGTCGTCTAATGAGGGGAGATCAGTTATCACACCTCCTTCCTCTGGAACTAAACTAACGGTGTTGGTTCGGCTGCGATAAGCAGAACTTCTGACCACGTGTAATAAATAAAAAACATTGAACCTTAAACTTGATGTTCTCAGTCCGATCCTCGACAGCGGAGACCAAACGACCCGCGTGCATTTCAAGATTTAAATTCAATTCCTCGGCCTTTGTGCAGCCTTCAAGCGTTACATCTGTGTGTGTGTGTGTGTGTGTGTGTGTGTGTGTGTGTGTGTCAGGCGTGTGCGTGCAGGACCGCTGGCGAGAGCTGCTCCAGGTGACGCGGCCCCACACCGACGATCACGTGACCTTGTTCAACGACCTCCACTTCCTCATGGCGTCGCTGGGCGCCAAAGAGAGCGCCACCTCTCAGCGGCTGCTGGAGGGCCTCCAGGAGCTGGCCAGGTGAGGCGCACGCCGTTTCTCCTTACGTAGAGAACGGAGGATGGCGGGGGGGGGGGGGGGGGGGGGGACCGGAGTCCTCCCTCTGTAGCAGATGTACCAGCAGCTGCCGCCTCTGTGGGATTGTGGGTAGGATGTGTTCCGGCATCCACGTTGACGGGCGTGCAGCCCACGGAAAAAGCGACCACTTAAAACCATATATATTTTTTTTTTTATTAATCAATTTTTCAGGGTTATGTTATATCATACAAGTCACAGTAGTTGGGGAGTGATGCACCTCCGGGGGGGTTAAAGGAGGAAACGGGAATGTTCTCTGCTCGCAGCTCTACTTTGAGTCATCAGGCAAGACACGAGGATGTTGGAGCTTTACATTTATTTAATGCCATCACTCCGTGGTTTGGAAGGAATGCTGCAGGTTAACGTCTCCATATATTTCCCCATTTTGTATTTTCACATAATTCCTCTGACGAACGGAGGCAGCGCCTCCCAGATTAAACCGTATGGACTCTCTGGCCTCGCCGTGAAGGGAATCCCACTGAGATGCTAAGT
Organism: Liparis tanakae; assembly: GCA_036178185.1. Lineage (NCBI taxonomy): Eukaryota > Metazoa > Chordata > Actinopteri > Perciformes > Liparidae > Liparis > Liparis tanakae. Next base: position 22,823,765 of record CM070108.1, on the reverse strand, counting down.
GCAGTCATGCTTTAATACCTCCTGTCAGTCTGTAAAAGAAATAAACCAGCCTGCAGTTCCTACCGTGGATTTAGTTGATGTTAATGTTTCTTTAAAGTAGCAGATTACACGCATTGGTAAGCAACATTTACGACTTTCATTTCATGGAACCTGAAGAGTTCCCTCCATAAAAATGTCAGGAGCCTCGTCCTCTGAAGTAACCGTTCTACCCGAGTTCCCAATAGTCTGCAATGCAGTTTGTTGTTTGTTTACCATCTCTATTAGTATTTAGTATTCAGTATTTTTTATTATTTTAGTATTTATTATTTTTTTTGTAATTTAGTATTAGTATTTAGTATTTATTATTTTTTATTATTTTAGTATTAGTATTTATTATTTATTATTTTTTATTATTTTTTATTTTTTATTATTTTAGTATTAGTATTTATTATTTTTTATTTTTTATTATGTTTTATTTTTTATTTTTTATTATTTTAGTATTAGTATTTGTTATTTTTTAATATTTTAGTATTTAGTATTTAGTAATTTATTATTAGTATTTAGTATTTTAGTAGTAGTATGAGTATTTAGTATTTAGTTTTGTGTTTTTTATTCGTATCTTTTATTTTTATTAATGCTCTAAAGTACATACAGCTGTGATCCTGAAATGTCCCCACTGTGGGACTAATAAATGAATATCTTATCTTAAAGGTTAAGGATTAAAAAAAGTACAATATTGTTTAAATAAATACACCCAACCAGCTTCTAAAGCATCCGGCTGTACCAATAAGTGTCTCCCCCCCCCCCCCCCCCCCCCCCTCCACAGAGAGCCAGGGGACAACCATCAGCATCAGCTGGCGGGGACCACGGGCGTGGCCATGTGCCAGGCCCTGGTGGAGTACGACCAGGGCCACTACGACCGGGCCGTGCAGCTCCTGTACCCGCTGCGCTACCGCGTGGTGAATATAGGGGGCAGCGATGCACAGGTGAGGTCTCTGGTGAACTCAAACGCACGTAAAACAACACCGAGTCCGAACTGAAAACCGCTCCGGGCTTCCTCCTCCTTCTTCCTCCCGAGACGACATGGATCACACCGCATCGAGACTTCTTGAACAACGGAAAGGCCCCGTGGTTGAGAAACGGGCCGGAGGTGAAGAACACTCTGCATAAGAGCCGGTCGCTGCAGGATCACGCGCCGCAGTGCGAGGATGTGCAGCGCAGGGCACATGAAGGCGTATGAATAATGAATCTGTGATGGATGCTGATGGACTTTATGCATTTCATGTTCCGTGCGTGGAGAGATCTACTCCCCCGAGGTGCAACATCGTCCATACATATACGGCACACAACAGACGGGCAGGAGGAGCGTATGCGGGGTCATGTTTACTAATGGTTTCATCCTCTGTTGTTCTCAGAGGGACGTCTTCAATCAGCTGCTCATCCATGCGGCCGTGAAGTCGGAGAACAAGCACCATCAGAAACTGGGCAGGTAATGCACAACAGGGATTCCCCGGCAAACAGAAGCCTCAATCTTCTCCTTCTGCAGCCGCCATCCATCCATGTGTGTGTGTGTGTGAGTCTGCTAAGAGTTTTATGGGAAAGGGGAAAACAAACACGCCCTGTGTACTCTTTGAAGCGCTGGATTTCATCATGATCCAGTACGCATTCTGTTGGGAATGAAGCCGTCCACTCCAGTTTCCCTCTCCCGTTACGCAACCCGCATCCCCCCATCGGCTGTACACGGCGTTCGGCTTTTATTATTGATCGGCCCGGCGTCTCGGCTCGCCAGCTGTAAATCTGTGTTTAAGAGTGTATCCGGTTCCGTGTTCCTGCAGATGTCTGCTGCTGGAGCGCGACGCCACCAGGCCCAACTCCCTCCTGACGGGCCGCCTGATGCGGCGGGCGCTGGCTCTTCACGGCTAGGCGCGGCGGGGCGCTGCTCGGCCGCGGCGAGCGCCGCCATCGGACGTGCGGCGGTTCCTCTGGAGTCTGGGCTCATTTTCTCGATTTTACAAAAAAATGTAAATTCACCTTTTAAAGGCTTTTGCATATGACACATGGTGTCATATGCAAAAGCCTTTAAAAGGTGAATTTACATACATCAAACATTCCAGAATATTCCCAGCTTTCTATATAATGAGGCCCAATTGTCCTCAGGCACAAGCGGAAAGAGAAAATATGGCCCTAAAGCTGAAAATTTAAGTTTGATTTTTTTTAATTCTTCACATCTCTTGTGAAAACACACCTTTACTAATGCGGACAAATTATTTTGGGTTTTTGAAAGTGGTTTACCAAAAGTCCAAGTTCACAAAAGCAGTGAAATATCTGAATCCAATGCTAGATACATAAATAAATAATGTCTAAAACCAAATGTTGTTTTATCGTTTTTTTTTTGTAGAAATGAGTATCAATGAGCATCATTCACCAAAATGATAAGAATGGGACTTTTGATTTTTCATAAATTCTTCACATCGCTTATGAAAACACAGCTTTACTCATGTGGACGAACTGTTTTGGTGTTTGAAATTGTTTAACCAAAAGTCTAAGTTCACAAAAGCAGTGAAATATCTGAATACAATGCTAGATACATGTAAATAAATGTCTAAAACCAAATGTGGTTTTATCGTTTTCTTTGTAGAAATGATGTGGTCCGTCACACCATTCACCAAAATGATAAGAATGGGACTGAGAAATAAGGTCAAATTAAAAAAGAAAAAAAAAATTGAAACAGTGAAAAACGCGGTGCTGCAGGCGTCGACTTCAAAGGGTTAAGAAAAAAACGTTTTACCAACCAGCAGCCGAGCGCTCTCTTAGAGGCGGACCTTTTAAGCTCTGCAAGTGAACACATTCATACTGCGAGTCAACATGTCACATTTAAATATACATGCGTTTTGGAATCAAATCGATACAATAGCCACGTTCAAAAGCAACACTTTGAATTTTGCATGTGATGCCTTTCGAGCAACTACTTAAAGTGCACTCCGCTTATAAACCTGGAGGCAGCAGCATGTTTAAAAATACGAGATGTATTCAATGTCGCAGTGATACAGAAGCAATACAAAAAAAGAAAGGAGGAAGGAAGACGCTGCCAGTTCTTGTCTTCCCGTCTCTTCCCCCCCGCGGCGGCGGCCCGCTCTCACAACGCCGAGGTGATCTCATCTCGGATCTGAGAGATCAGGATCTGGGACAGCACGACGCCGGCAACCTGGGGGACAGCGGCGGGCGCTTTAGTCTGGACGGAAGACTCTCGGTGACCCCGCGGCGAGCGGCGAGCGGCGAGCGGCGAGCGGCGAGCGGCTCGAGGCGCCTCGTGCTCTTTAGGCGCGAGGAGGAACAGATGCAACGGGAGATACGCTCGTGTCACTTTTTACACTACCGTTCAAAAGTTTGGGGTCACTGAGAACATGTTGTGTTTTCCATGAAAACTCACACTTTTATTTATTAAATGAATACAAGATTAATGCAAAATAGAGTCAAGACATCGACAAGGTTAGAAATAATGATTTCCATTGTAAATATTAATGTTGTTCTTCAAACTTGTGGCTCAAAGGAAGGCCAGTTTTAGAGCTCCTCTCACCAGCATAACTGTTTTCAGCTGCGCTCACATAAAAAGGGTTTCAATGTCAAGGAATAATCTGTTTGTGGAAAATAAAAAAAGGGTTTCAAGGGGGTTCTACCCCTCTGCTAGTCTTCTAAGGCAATAACACAATGTACCACTAGAACATGGAGATGGGCCTCTACACACCTCTGTAGAGACTTCATTAAAAAACAGAGAATAGTCATTTACACATTAACTATGTAGAGAGAGGATTTATGTTTAATTTAATGTCATTTTCATTGGAAAAAACAGTGCTTTCTTCTTTTTTCTAAGCGACCCCAAACTTTTGAACGGTAGTGTATACCGCACACACACACACACACACACATCCCGTCCGATGGAGCTGAACACAGCGTGTTCCTCTCAGCGAGAACACACACGTGAACGCATCGTTTCACTTTGAATGTGACTTGTTATTGTGACAAATCCGGCGATTGTGTTCGGTTCAAATGTGCGAGAGAGAACCTCGTTTTCAGATTTCCGAGGCAAACTGTTTTGAAGAGCCTTGTGGGTAATATATATATATATATATATATATATATATATATATATATATATATATATATATATATATTCACGCTTCCCTCTCAGAAGAATCTTTGGGGACCCAATAAGCCCGAAATGAGAACAAGGCCGCTCAGGTGAAAGAGCTGCTCGCTGTGGAGGGATGCAGCCCGGCGGCGCTGAATCATTCTGATAAGTAAGCGCGCTAACTATTCAGAGGCAGCTTTTTTTGATAAGTGCTTATTTCATTTCACGGCCAATCAAACATGTTTGACTTGACTTATTAACGAGGCTCCGTGTTGCATTTTAGGTGCTCGGTGAGAAGGAGGCGTAAAAGCTCACATTACCGCACGCAGACTTCCACCTCGGCTGCATTAACCTGAGCTTTCGGTCTAGAACAGTGCAATAAATGAATAATGTGCAGTTAAAAATTCATCGTCCCAGTGTGCCTAGTTATTGCCGTTGAGGTATAACCCTCCGTTTTAAATCAGTTCTATCCCAGCGGCCTCACGTTAACCCAACGCCCTGTTGGATTTTAGAAAAGGAATTTCACAAGATTCCTTTTTTTTTAATCCCCCGTTCTGCATGACAGGTGTGTGTGTGCACGTGTGTGTGTGTGTGTGTGTGTGTGTGTGTGTGTGTGTGTGCGTCTGTCTGTCTGGATTGATCCAAAAAATCCAAAAAGTTCATTTTATTTCAGATTAAAGTTCACTCAGCACCTCGTCTTGACAGGAAAAAAAACAGAAATGTAGAAATTTGTGCAAATTTATTAAAAAAGAAAAACTGAAATATCACACGGTGATAAGTATTCAGACAGGAATGTCTCCGTTTCTGTTTCTTTCTGTCAAGACGGGGAGCTGAGTGACATTCATGAGAAATAAAATGAACTTTGGGGATTTTAGCAAACGGCTGCAATGAAACAAAAAGTGAAAAATTCAAAGGGGTCTGAATACTTTCCGTACCCAGAGCGACCCTCCGTATATCGACATGCATGGTTCCCTATGGGCTGTGAGGGGAGGACGGTGAGCGTGTGTGTGTGCGTGTGTGTGTGTGTGTGTGTGTGTGTGTGTGTGTGAGTGAGCTTATTTAACCCTCCTGTTACCTTTCGGGTCAATTTAACCCCATTCAATGTTAAATTTTCGGTGTTCTTTGGGGTCAATTTGACCCCAGGCTTTCTTTCACTATATCAAACATATAAGAAATATCAACTTTTTTATATTTTTAAAGGGCTATTTAGGTCGTCAACAAACAAACATAAAGTACCTCACACTTAAACTTGGAAAACAATATTAATTCTAATAATTTTCTGGAGGTTTTAATTGTTGGGGTTAAATATGTTCGTAAATGTGACGGTAACAGGAGGGTTAAGACGAGACTAGAGCCATTTCTCAGGCCGTATTGTCTGAGGTCACACACGTTAAATGTCTGTTGTCAGTGAGTCCTGCGTACCTGAGGCAAAGCCAGGCCCAAGGCCAGAGCGCCAACCAGCAGCAGATGAGACTCGATCCACACCACGGCTTTGTCCACGCAGCCTACCGGGTAGATGGACTTGTCGGCCTCCAGGTGGCTCTTGGTTTGAACCCCAAAGCCGCACATGGTGTTGATCACCGTCTGTGTGCCAGATGGACGAAGCCGGAGACAGGGAGACAGAAGAAACGGGAGAGTTTGAGCGGAGGGATCGTCTTTTCTCCTCGTCTATCAAACGTTGAGACGAGACTCTCGCAGGCCGCCGCGTTGTTTTCATTCGACGATGCATTCGCCGCCCTGACAGCCGAGGGAGAGCGCCGCGAACGCCTGTCGGGTAGAGGAGCGGAAAGACAACAGCAGAACGAGCCACGTCCATCCGACGTGCCGAGGAAGACTAACGGGGCCCTGAAGTGAACCGGCGGCAGGCTGCAGCACAGCAACAGCTGCTCCATTTATTAATTGATTCCTCACCCCACGTGGAGAGAGGCTGCTGTGATCTGTATATATTCTTGGCGTGATTGATCTACACGGACTCTTTTGTTCACAGACTTTTGTTCACGGACAGGATAGATACGCGTTTGAAGTGTGTCATTGTGTGAGTGCAAATGAGTGTATTCACGCCATCCTGAGCACAGTATTTGTATATATATACGCTTCAAAGGTTAGTCGTGGTACTGTAGCTTGCACGTCAGATGGCATGTACAGTATGCTCTATGTATGGAAGATGAGATGCATATACCTGTTGGTTAGCTCGGGCTTAATTTGAGCCACTTTACTCTTGATTATTTAGTTTATTGCGATTGATTGTTGCAAAAAAAGGCTGATGCACATTCTGGTCGGTCATTATCAGAGCAGTTATGACAACTTTCTTCAAACAATGGAACTTTTTCGTAATTCTATACGATGACATTTAAAAGAAAATACTATTTTTACTTTTTTCCACCAACTACACGTGCAACTTTTTTTACTGTGAGTTATTTTAAAAGTGCGATAATATGACATTTAATGGTTTTCTCTCAACATACTATACTAGAACTTTTTAATGACCTTTTTTCAACTTGAAAGTGGTCTTTATCTCATATTTACGTTTAGCCATTCTTCCATCTACATTTTTTATGAATGTGCTAGTCATGTAGTTTTCATCCTACATAATGCATTATTTATGACCACTAAAACACGCATTAATGGGCACTACACCAGACATATTTGTACTTCTGAACACATCTGAGCTGTGCATAGTTATCCAGTGGTCCGGGACCAGGATGATGTTCTTTGTTTTTTGCCTATTACAAAACCGGTAACGCATTTGCTATGACACAAGCTATTACTTCACCGAAAGGAAAACATGGAATTCTCAAAGCACCACCAGAGTGTCAAATCCACACGTGTGATATTTGCACGTGTTAAAATGAGGTAAGATCAGTGATCCCTCGAGGTAGTCTATGCTGCCGGCGATCGGACCACCCTGGCCCCCTCCCCTGGCAGCCAAGTACACGTTAACCGTAGAAGGTGAACGACCCTGGTTGAGTCTAGTGAACCATGGCTGATGCAGATGTCTCCATCAGAGCAAAACAGCACATGGCTTTGCTCTGATGGACGGCAGCGGCATCGTCCGTGGTGGTGAGTATCGGTGTTTAAGTGTGTCTCTGCAACGTCCCCTGAGTGGCTTTGATGATCTCTACGCGCCTCACTTGGGTCAAACGTCCTTTCATGGGCGGCGAGTTCAGCTCGATACCGGGAAACACGGCGTTTCTGGAGGGAGGGAGGCGGTGTGGTCTTTTCCCAGCTCACCAGAGACTGTGAAGATGATTTATCAGGAGGGTCTTGGCCTCCATCGAGGCTCCGGGCTCAAATTTACATTCCTGGCCCTGACCGTCTCCTGTGAGCTGTAGTTATTACATATGTTGACTTCAGAGTGTGCGTTTAAAGTGTGTGAGCATGTCCCGGCTGCACACGGAGATGGCGTCCGATGCTAAAGCTTGATGACCAACAGTGAATATTGTTTTAGGCGGAGGGGCACTGGTTTTGTGTACTCGCCCAGCTTCCACTGGGACGAAGCTGGGCCTGACCAGTCTTATGTTCTGTATTGTTAGACGTCGGAGTAATGATCCAATATCACGGAGCTCTGTTGTTTCTCGCCGGAGCAGAGTTCTGCCTGAGGCGGTCCAGAAGGACGTCTGAGAGAGAGAGAGGGAGAGAGAGGGGCGGGGCCGGAATTGGGACCATCTTGGTGCATTAAGAGCTGCATGTTGCCCGGGGCTTACTTAACCAAAACTCAGACCTCTCCCTCTCCTTCTCATTCTCCTTCTCCTTCTCATTCTCCTTCTCCTTCTCCCTCTCCTGTTAGCAACGTGGCGGCCCTCTCCTCTCCGTAACATCTCAACTACTTGCAGCGTCGCAGCTGTACGAGAAGTCCGGGAACGCTGTCAAATGAGTAAAAGTTCTGGGCCGTCTCTGCAGAAGAAGAGACCCAGGGACCGGACACGTGGGTGTGGGTGTCACCATTAGCTACTCGACGAAGCTAATGCTAGCCGGCTCGATGTTGGCAAAGGGTCTGCTTCCCAGCGCCGAGCTGAATAAGCACGTCGTTACTATGGATACTGCTCGGCAGGCTCAGTGATGGAGGCCTGAGGGGTGAGATCACAGCCTGTCGCGGCCGGGTTCAGACTCGGCGGGGTGGAAAAGGCGAACGCTTTACCCGATGGATGCTACCGCGACACAGCAGAAGACCTGTAGGCCGTGATCCTCGAGTTGGAGATGAAGTCAAACGAAGCACGGAAGGAAAACTCTGTGAGAAAACGCTTCTAATGTTCAAAGGTTTGAATAACTTTCCAGTTGGCGGTTTCCCATTCAGTTACGAATAAGTTTGGCGACACATGTCGCGTGTCATGAGGCTCCACACGAAGAAATCACGCACCTCTCCGGGAACAGGAGTGCAGCAGGAGTACGGCACGGCACAGCGCTCGGAGCTGGGGTTCTCCTGCGTGCAGTTAAAGTACAGGTTCCAGGACCAGTCCGTGTAGTTGTTCCAGCCACAGCACTTGAACTGAGAGAAACGGAGAGACAAAGAGAGGAGAGCAGCAGGTTTATATTTAGACGCTGTGAGCTGCCAGTCTGGGCTTCGAGAGCCCAGACTCACGTGTGCCAGTGAAGAGGAAGAGGATTATCACATGAAGAGGCCCGCAGAGCACAGGGCCGGAAGGCAACGTGTTGCCTCTCGTGGAAATCCCTCGGCAAGGAAAGAACATCACACCTACACTACCGTTCAAAAGTCTGGGGTCACCGAGAACATGTTGTGTTTTCCATGAAAACTCTCACTTTTATTTATTAAATGAATACAAGATTAATACAAAATATATTCAAGACATTGACGAGGTTATAAATAATGATTTTCATTGTAAATATTAATGTTGTTCTTCTTGTGGCTCAAAGGAAGGCCAGTTTTAGAGCTTCTCTCACCAGCATAACTGTTTTCAGCTGCGCTCACATAAAAAGGGTTTCAATGTCAAGGAATAATCTGTTTGTGGAAAATAAAAAAACATGAAAATATGTTAAAATATGTTATAATTACAAACAAATTAAAAAAAGGGTTTCAAGGGGGTTCTAACCCTCTGCTCGTCTTCTAAGGCAATAACACAATGTACCACTAGAACATGGAGATGGGCCTCTACACACCTCTGTAGAGACTTCATTAAAAAACAGAGAATAGTCATTTACCACGTTAACTATGTAGAGAGAGGATTTATGATTAATTTAATGTAATTTTCATTGGAAAAAACTGTGCTTTTTTTTCTTTTTTTCTAAGTGACCCCAAACTTTTGAACGGTCGTGTAAAAAGTCATACGGTGATGTGCTCTTTGGTTGTGGGTTCCTGGTTAGAGGCTCATATACGTATACAATAAACCACGTGCTGTGATCATTTGAAGGGATGCACACACAAGACATGCGAGGCTCTGTGGGTGTAAATGACCAGCGCACCTCTTTCTGGATGTAATCCATCAGGTTCTGCAGGTCCAGGTCATCCCTGTAGTGCACGATGGCTTTCTTCACAAACTTTCCCAACGCACCGCGGGTCTAAGAGAGGGGACATGTGGGAGAGTAAACACTGAATGACAGCTGTGCAGGTTCAACACAAAGTCCTTTTGTTCCTGTTTAGTAAACACATTGTACAAACTTCACCCCTCCAGCGAGAGAGAGGGAGGGAGGGAGTGCAAAGGTAGACGAGCAAGCTGGAGAATGAAGGGAGGGAGGAAGGGAGGGGTGGGGAACAAAGCCAAGAAGGATGCAACTTTACTTCCCGATTGTTTCGCGGTAGTTACTTTCCAAAGCTCAAACAAAGACATCCGTAGCCACTCACACACCAGCAGGAGGGAGCCGTGTGTATGTAATGGACGCAGCGTAAGGATTTTCTGTCTGTTCTCTCCGTCTGTGTCTCTGCTCAGTCACGGACCGATACAGCAGAGATGGGAAAAACAAAGAAGCACTTAAGAACACGCAGCGACAGGTGTGTGACAAAGTGGAGGGGTTTGACCCCTGGATGAGAACCGGCTGCAGGCCCCGGTTTATTGGCTCGGGGTTGGATGGTCAGCCAAGTAATAAGAACAGATTAAAGACAGGCAGGGGGGGGGGGGGGGGGGGGGGGGCTCTGAGGAGACAGCACACCTTGTAGGAAGTTGTAGCATTATAATAATAATAATAATAATAATAATAATAATAATAATAATAATAATAATAATTATTATTATTATTATTATAATAGTAATAATAATAATGGATTCTATTTATAAGGTACTCTCATATATATATATATATATATATATATATATATATATATATATATATATATATATATATATATATATATATATCTTGCTTGTTTGTTATTGACCAAATACTTATTGTACCCAGGAATTTAGCAATTAATTCTTTAAAAATCAGACAAAGTGATTTTCTGGATTTTTTTCCTCATGTTGTCTCTCATAGTTGAGGTCTACCTATGATGTACATTACAAGCCTCTCTCGTCTTTTTAAGTGGGAGAACTTGTACAATTGGTGGCTGACTAAATCCTTTTTGTCCCCACTGTATATATATATATATATATATATATATATATATATATATATATATATATATATATATAACCCTGTATATTTACGATTAATATTAGAATTTAGTTTTTAGTATTTTGCTTTGTGTTTTATATTTATTTTTATTGATGCACTGATGTGCACTGCTGCTGTGATTTTTAAAATGTCCCCACTGTGGGACGAATATCATATCATATCCAAGAATATCAGAGTGCCACAGAGCCAGTACATGGTTAAAACTAACTATACATTTTTTTTTAAAGAAAGAAAATAAGGAGTATTTGACACAAGTCATAAAACTCAACTCAAAGACATAAACCTTCCTGAATGAGAACGTCTTGAGGCCAGTCCAGTGTCTGTTGCCCTCAGGTGGTCAGGGAGACTGTTGCACAAAGCCCCGCTCGCCCATATCACTTTTAACATTAACATTGCTTTTCAATACACCTGCAATTATATTATGCTCTGATTGACCATATCGGCAAGCACAGGACCACAGGACAGCGCCACCCAGTGCACACATATATAGTCACATTGTCATTCACACGTTTGACTCCTACGGCTATCTTTTAATTCCACTCGTCGTGTCTCTGTGCGCGGTGAACTCCTCAGGATCACCTCTGGGGTCAGTTCACATCTTAGTTCAATCCATTTCTCAAGAGGGATCAGGCGTGTGTTCGTGTTTAATCCGGCGGCTTTGTTTAGATTAGATCTACCTTTATTTTTCATAACATATACAGAATGGATGTTGCATTGCACTGCAAATATATTCGTTATAAAAAAGGCCACACACATGTTACACATGAGCTTATGGGCTACAATCGGCGTGCAGTGTTGGGCTCTTCATTGAATCTTCTATAACATACATCCTATAGATATGAGTATTAGGGGGACGAATAACATCCTTTTGTGTGCATTGTACAGCCGCATCCTGTGGGATGCATCTCAACAATACGGCAGCAGAGCAGAAACTGCGAGTGCAAAATAATGGTAATAACACAATTATTCACGCCTTTGAGATCAATGTACACGACGCATACCAAATACACAGCGCACACACAAACAGGTTTTACACTGTAGTAGATAATTGGTTGAATTTGCCCATTTGTTAGTCATCAACTCCACTTGAGCTGAACACAAAAGCCCAGATGAAATATAAATGAAGTCCATTGATTTGTTTGAACATTCTGTAACGACGATTTCAAACTAGGGGCGGTGGATTCACACGATAAATAGTGTATTATTGTAATTTATTTGCTTTCATTACCCACGAGAGCATTTTCATTGTATTACGTTTTTATATTCTCACAGAAAATATATTTAATGCAAATCTCCAGCCTTTAGAAATCTCTAAACAAGGAAGGCCTTGATTATACGGACTTGAGTTCAGTTGTAATATATGCTAATAGGAGCATTGTAATGAGCCACTGAACTTTAAAAATTCATTGAGCTTGAAATGAACTTCTGAAAACAGTTTGCTGAAGGCTCTCTGCATTGTTCTCGTTAGGGCTGACATTAGACCCGGTTCTGTTGATTAATAGCTGAATCAAAATAGCCCCAAAAATCTTTATCCTGATGTAGTTTCACGAAGTTGTCGGAGTATTTTGACGCCGTTTCCCGCGGCCTCTCTCGTGGGCGCCGGGCTCCCAGCGCCACAACTCCCCGTGTCATTAGCGGCGGCAAAGTCTCCTTCAAGGGGTCTGCTGGAATGGAACATTTGGTGCCGGAGCATTTGAATCATTTAGCGAGGACGGATGCTGCGAGGGTTGTTAAACTGTTTAGCAGCAGGCAGTCCGCGCGCTGACAGGGAGAGCAGAGGTATCAACCGGCGTCAGGCACGGAGGTCAGAGGACGCGTGTGTTTCTACTCTCAGTAGAGCCCTAATGTGAGGCCACTTTAAAGTATATATGTTGATTAGAATTTACGATTCAATCGCCGGGGTCGTCCACTAAATAGGAATAAGATAAGATAAGATATTCATGTATTAGTCCCATAGTGGGGACATTTCAGGATCACAGCAGTAGATGTACATTAGAGCATTAATAAAAATAAAAGATACAAATAAAAAACACAAAACACAATACCAAATACTCATACTAGTACTAAAATACAAAATACAAAATACTAATACTAAATTACTAAATACTAAATACTAATACTAAAATTAAAAAAATACTAAATACTAATACTAAAATTAAAAAATACTAAATACTAAGTACTAAATACTAATACTAAAATACTAAATACTAATACTAAAATACTAAAAATACTAAATACTAATACTAAAATACAAAAAAATACTAAATACTAAGTACTAAATACTAATACTAAAAAATACTAAATACTAAATACTAATACTAAAAGTAAAGTGTTGAGTAAAGTGTTGAGTAAAGTGTGTGAATGCATAAACATACACATTCATGCAGTCGTTGAGTGGATTACCTGTTATTACACGGTCATTATTATTCAATGATTCGAAAAGTGGGGTTACAAAAGTGATTATTGTTTTGTTAATGGACGGAAAAAATAATACACAATTATATTTATTCTTCAGGCTATATCGAGACTATTTTTTTCCTTGTTAAATTATGTATAATAGTCCCTCTTGCGGCTCTGAAACTCATCCATATTAATCCAATATCATCTTGTATGTACCAATTCCATAATACATACTAATTGCATGCTCTAGGGCACTACATACAAAGTGTACTGTTTATCAGTACAATTATTTAACACAGGTTAATTTTATGGTAACGCCAAATCCAAATAGTCGGTGTGACGTAGATGTTTAACGCTGGATGGTTGGCTGATGGAACGAGAGCCAATTAAAAGGCTCCAAATCCCAGATCTCGACCCTTTAAGACTTATGAGACTAAACTAAAGGTCAGCATCTGGGACACGGCTCTAGTCTTGTTTGCACGTCAGGGTACCGCCCCCACTTCCTCGCAGCTTTACATCTTTGGAAAATATTATTCATCAACAGTGCACACAAGAAGTGCACTACGGTATAATTGGTCAATTTGACAGTTTATACACATTACATATGTATGTACGTGGTACATTTGTGATATTGAGACACTCATAGACATGCTAGCTGTTAGGACTAGGGATGGGAAGTAATAAGATAGTATTACCTTCGCATTGAAAATACGGAAGGTAATGTTTTGATCGCCGTGTATTTGTATGCGTGCGTGCGTGTTATTCGCATAAGTCAAAAAGTATTAAACCGAATCGCATGACATTTGGTGGGATGATTGGTTTTTATCCGGATTTTCTGATTTCTTATTTTTGATTGGCTGATAAGTGGCACCTCACAGCAGAATTGAGGGAGCGCTTGATTCCTTCATGGTGAGGGCAGCGCGGCTCATGTTGGCGATGTGGCTCATTAAAACATTAAATAGCCAAGAGTTTTTTTCAGCGTGAGAACTACGATGTGTGGCGGGAGTGCGGGATATGGACGACTAAAAATGACTTAAGTATAAATAAATAAATAAATAAATGAATAAATATAGGAATAAATAAATAAATGCTTAAATAAATGTATAAATGCTTAAATAAATGTATAAATAAATGTATTATAAATATATTTATTTAATGATGTCCTGTTGATTTATAACTTATATTCATTCATTCCTATATTTATTTATACATTTATTTATTTATACATTTATTTAAGGATTTATTTATTTATTCCTATATTTATTCATTTATTTAAGGATTTATTTATTTATTCTTATATTTATTCATTTATTTATTTATACTTAAGTCATTTTTAGTCCTCCATAGCGTGAGTTAAGACCGAAATGCATGAGTCTCACGCTCAATGCGAGACACTTGAAAGCCCTGGGCCGACACTTTAATTCACTGAAATTACACTGAACGTATTTAGCAGTGAAGTGTCGTCAGTTCCTGAAAGAATGAGGATGCTTTCCTCTCCTTTCTGGCTTAAAGACAGCGATATAAACACTGGCTTCCACTGTGGTGCTGCTCCCTGTGTGTGGGGCTGTCTCCGTATGCCGCGTGGCTCTGACTTTGACAAGACGTGCCCCCGGTGGGCTCAGTGGGCCAATCTGTGGGCTCCAATTTGATGCGTTGTTAAGTTTAATACATCGTCGTTTACAAATGCCCAGAATGTCTAAAAGCTGCAGAATATGCTAAATCACTGGAGCTCAGGGTTCATGGTTGATATGTGTCACTGTGGAAGACAACTGGAGACCAGATGTGACCTCAGAGGGAGTGTTAATGTTAGAATACTAATCAGGTACACAGAGTAGTCAGGTGTGTACACCACCATTCAGAAGTTTAGGGTCACTTAGAAATGTCCTTATTTTCAAAGAAAAACATGTTTTTTTTTAATGAAGATAACATTAAATTATTAAGAAATGCACTCTATACATTATTAACGTGGTAAATGACTATTCTAGGTTGTTCAAAAAATATAAATATCTACACGGTTGTATAGAGGCCCATCTCCAGTGTTCTAACGGCACATTGTGTTATAGCCTTAGAAGACTAGCGGAGGGGTAGAATTTTAGAAAACCCTTTTGTTATGTTAGCACAGCTGAAAACAGTTATGCTGGTCATGAAGCTTTTCAACTGGCCTTCCTTTTGAGCTTGAAGTCTGAAGAACACAATTCATATTTAAAATAAAAATCATTATTTCTAACCTTGTCAATGTATTTACTATATTTTCTATTCATGTTGCAATTCAATGGATGAATAAAAGTGAGTTTTCATGGAAAACACAAAACTGTCTTGTTGGGTGACCCCACACTTTTGAAGGGTGGTGTATCTGCGTTCGTACCTGATCAGAGTAGAAGAAACCCAGAACTGCGATGGCAAGCTGAGTGAGGAAGACCAACGTGAGGCTGAAGGAGAACTGGAGGAAGAAACGACATGTAGAGATATTAAAACACGGTTTGACTAATCCATAAATCATATGTGTTGTTACGCAGGATGTGTACGACTCGGCTCTGCATTAGATGCGATGCGAGCTGCCATGCCGTAAGCGAAGCACAGCGCCAGTATCGGTAATGCGTCTATTACTGTCTTGAGGAGGCGAATGTTTTCTCGGAGGGCTCCGATGCAACCGCAGAAAGTGATGAAGAACATGACCACCCCCGCCACAATTAGGATGACAGCCGGGTCGATCAGGAACGTGTCCCGCACCGCATCTGCAGGAAGACAGGAAAAGCTCACATTTAATCGTCTAGCCTACTCCGTTCGCACCTTAAATGCTTCCATTTGTCAAAGCATTATTTATTCTAACTAATTAATTCCCTCCCTCTCTCCTATTTTGTTTTACGACCGTCCAATCCTACACACCGGCTGCCTTCATTCTTTTAAAAGAATATTAATGCTCTGTTGTGGATTACGCAGATATAATCGGTGCGTGGGCCCAGGTAAATCCTTTCCGGTTCTGTCCATCAAATGCATGTTGCAAATTAAATGTGAAAGTAATGACACAAGATCAAACGAGGATAGAGCTCAAATCCGGCGGCCCACTAACCGCATCAGGTGATTGCCTTGTGGCGCAACAGGTGTGCAGCTAAAAGAGGCCACCATCTTGCAGAAGCAACAGTTTATTACAGGAATAAGTTAATCTAGATTAATTATATGAAATAACTGAAAATAAAATCAATCAATCATATATATATATATAAATATATATGCTGTATATACATATATATACACACTGTATATATATACTAAATATATATATAATGTATATATATTGTTTATATATATACACACTGTATATATATATATATATATATATATATATATATATATATATATATATATATATATATATATATATATATATATATATATATATATGTATATATACATACTGTATATATATATATTGTTTATATATATATATATATAGCTGAAACACAGTAAAGTAATTTATGTAGAGCTTGAGAAGTATAGAACGTGCTACTATATGCACCTGCTTATGTAAGTGTGTCACATATAAATATATATACATATACATATATATACCTGTAGCTTTCTGGACTTGAGCATACACCCCTATGGCAACAATCAACAAGGATAACACCTGTGAAAAAGAGATACATGTAAATATAAAGATATAAAGAGTAAAATGACGCAATCACTAAATCAAACCAGGTCATTGGAGAGGGTTCTGACTCACAGTTTTGGGATATAAGCTTATTATTATGAAAGATAGAGCCACTCTCATCTCTAACAGCGTATATTCAAAGGTATATAAAAAAAGACTTGCCATCTCCTCTAAAGCTCCAGTTCTATAATTTCTTCATATCTTTTGTTAACCTAAGATAAAAGGTTTTTAATTCAAACATAACTTAAAGTAACAGTGGAATCAATCTGCTCTGCTAACTCTCAAAAGGGGTTTAACAAAACTCCCTGAAAGTCACACTAGGCCCTGAAAGTTTACCACGTCCATCTTTTCCTAAATTATCCATTGAAACATCTAGAGCACAGGTGTCAAACACAAGGCCCGCGGGCCGAATCCGGCCCTCCACACCATTTTATGAGGCCCCTGACGGCTGTAAAGACACGCGATCCCCTTTTCTTTTTTCTTCAAGAAATGTAAGAAAAATATCCTGTGCTTTTATTTGGAAGGTTTCAAATTAAATGGATTAATGTTATAATATTAGAAAAATGTTCTTATGTACAATATTTCTACACTCAAATCAAATAAACAATAATCAAATGCAGAGAGTTATTTAACAATGTTTGAGAGTAGTTTACATATTTATGTTTCAGTTGTGTTCTATCATTTCATGCTCCTTGTCGAGAACTGATACCTTGTGGTATTGCGCATGCGCCGAGTCGATTTTCCGAGTTTGTTTGACACGCCCATAATGTTTTGCAACCCTGTCGAGTGACATCCTCAAAATCCTGATTATATCCACTTTTGGCTTAGTTAAAATTACATTCAGCATGTATATTGTACAGGTAGTAATAATATGTAGTAATGACATGTACATTAATGAGTGATAAGCAGTTGCTATTTCTTTTGTGTCAACAAATTATTGTAAACATGAGTTTGTTCACCTTATCGTAATAAAGCACTGGTTTATTATTAGGGTATTTAGTGTTGAAGATAAACACTTTAACAGTGAAAAGTGAAACATTGAACTTTGAAAGAAAAGCATATTGTGATAGTATAATAACATCCTATCAGATAGGGTAGCATGAATTTATTTATTTAGTTTATGCAGCGGTAGCAAATTCTGACAAGGCAGCAAAAAATGACAGAACACCGGCCCTTTAAGAGGCGGCCGTGGCGCTGATGTGGTCCACGGTGAAAATGAGTTTGACATCCCTGATCTATAGAATACTCCGGTTATTGATGTTAAATTATTCTGTGCGCATCCTTTATTTGGACGTGTGAAAACTTAAATATGGGGCTTCCATTGGGCTTCGACCAGACTTTATTTACTTCCAGGTGTGATCCGATTAGCAGCCGTAAGCCTCTCCTCAGGTGCCGAGTGTGCGGAGCTGTAGTCGTGGCAACGGCATCAGTTTATGTCTTTACTATAAACAGACAGATGGAAGTGAGCAGGAAGAAACAAACAAACAAAACAACATAAGGAGCTTGGCTTTAATCATCTGAATGTGGACGGCTTCAATGTGGAACATCAAAGAGGAGAAGTTGTTATTCTGAGAGAGCCAGACCAGCTTCAGGATGTAGAATATCCTTTCTTTACTTTCTTCACTCGAGTATTCCTCCCTGAACCTGCCTGTGAAGCAGAACTTGCCTTTGGTAAAAAAATAAAAGTCGAGTCTGTTATCCATCCACGCTTTACTGAGCAGTGACTTGACTATTGTAGGAGGACAATAGATGTGTTTATTTGTCATTCTCCATTGTCGTGATCTACAACACACACACTTTGTCAGAATGGAAATAGGTGGAGGAGTCCCGGCCCCCCGAGACCTGCTCTGTGCTTCTATGAAAAGGATCGAAGACAACGTTGCAACCGCAAAAGAGATGAAATATGAAATATTGAACACAAAAAAGACGTTGTCGGCCCACAGCGTGAAGGAAGGAAATCATATGGCCTTTTAATGAGGTCCCACAGTGACATCATACAGACGGCCTGTGTGTGTGTGTGTGTGTGTGTGTGGAGAACTAAATTGTTCCTGTGAAATGGTTTGTTTTATCTCCCTCACATTGTGACAAAACACAAAGACATGGATGAGGCGCACTTCCTTTGCAATTGCAGTGTTTTCACAATCTTTGACGGCAAGCTTTGTTTGTTTTGAGTTTGTTTTTTAAAAGTGTATCCTCCGATTTTGTCAGTGTTTGCAGCTGCAGTGCCGCTTATTAGTTTGCCGCTGTGTGTGTGTGTGTGTGTGTGTGTGTGTGCTTAGGTGTAGACGGGTGACGGCGTGCATTTGCAACAGCACACACACGTACACGCAAACACACACACACGCACACACACACACCTGTTTTCAGGCTTCTCAAAGGGATGCATCGGGGGCTCCTGGCGGAGGAGAGCGGCAGCTGAACGGAGCGGTGAGGACGCGGGGACAAAGACCTGATGGATGAGGGCTGCAGTGTTCACTTCTGAGCCCGTGTCCGATAAACAAAGTGGACCCGGGCCGAGCCGGGCCGAGCCGGGCCGTGCTGCGGCTGCAGGTACAGCTGATTGGTTCTGAACACGATGCAATGTGCGGCCCCTCGCTGCCACACATGTAACATGACGCTCTGTCACATGTAATCTGAAACTCTGTCACATGTAACCTGACGCTCTGTCACATGTAACCTGACGCTCTGTCACATGTAACCTGACGCTCTGTCACATGTAATCTGAAGCTCTGTCACATGTAACCTGACGCTCTGTCACATGTAACATGAAGCTCTGTCACATGTAACCTGAAGCTCTGTCACATGTAACCTGACGCTCTGTCACATGTAACATGAAGCTCTGTCACATGTAACCTGACGCTCTGTCACATGTAACCTGAAGCTCTGTCACATGTAATCTGAAGCTCTGTCACATGTAATCTGACGCTCTGTCACATGTAATCTGACGCTCTGTCACATGTAACCTGACGCTCTGTCACATGTAACATGAAGCTCTGTCACATGTAACCTGACGCTCTGTCACATGTAACCTGACGCTCTGTCACATGTAACCTGACGCTCTGTCACATGTAACATGAAGCTCTGTCACATGTAACCTGACGCTCTGTCACATGTAACATGAAGCTCTGTCACATGTAACCTGACGCTCTGTCACATGTAACCTGACGCTCTGTCACATGTAACCTGAAGCTCTGTCACATGTAATCTGACGCTCTGTCACATGTAATCTGACGCTCTGTCACATGTAACCTGACGCTCTGTCACATGTAACATGAAGCTCTGTCACATGTAACCTGAAGCTCTGTCACATGTAACCTGAAGCTCTGTCACATGTAACCTGAAGCTCTCTCACATGTAACCTGAAGCTCTGTCACATGTAACCTGAAGCTCTGTCACATGTAACCTGAAGCTCTGTCACATGTAACCTGACGCTCTGTCACATGTAACCTGACGCTCTGTCACATGTAACCTGACGCTCTGTCACATGTAACCTGAAGCTCTGTCACATGTAATCTGACGCTCTGTCACATGTAATCTGACGCTCTGTCACATGTAACCTGACGCTCTGTCACATGTAACCTGAAGCTCTGTCACATGTAACCTGACGCTCTGTCACATGTAACCTGACGCTCTGTCACATGTAACCTGACGCTCTGTCACATGTAATCTGACGCTCTGTCACATGTAACCTGACGCTCTGTCACATGTAACATGAAGCTCTGTCACATGTAACCTGACGCTCTGTCACATGTAACCTGACGCTCTGTCACATGTAACCTGACGCTCTGTCACATGTAATCTGACGCTCTGTCACATGTAACCTGAAGCTCTATCATGTAACCTGACGCTCTGTCACATGTAACCTGAAGCTCTGTCACATGTAACCTGACACTCTGTCACATGTAACCTGACGCTCTGTCACATGTAATCTGACGCTCTGTCACATGTAACCTGAAGCTCTGTCACATGTAACCTGACGCTCTGTCACATGTAACCTGACGCTCTGTCACATGTAACCTGACGCTCTGTCACATGTAACCTGAAGCTCTGTCACATGTAACCTGACGCTCTGTCACATGTAACCTGACGCTCTGTCACATGTAACCTGACGCTCTGTCACATGTAATCTTGTCACATGTAACCTGAAGCTCTGTCACATGTAACCTGACGCTCTGTCACATGTAACCTGACGCTCTGTCACATGTAACCTGACGCTCTGTCACATGTAACCTGAAGCTCTATCATGTAACCTGACGCTCTGTCACATGTAATCTGACGCTCTGTCACATGTAATCTGAAACTCTGTCACATGTAACCTGACGCTCTGTCACATGTAACCTGACACTCTGTCACATGTAACCTGACGCTCTGTCACATGTAACCTGACGCTCTGTCACATGTAACCTGACGCTCTGTCACATGTAACCTGACGCTGTGTCACATGTAACCTGAAGCTCTATCATGTAACCTGACGCTCTGTCACATGTCCAATTTAGTCATGAGACGATGCAACAATACATGTAACAGTGGCTTTTAAGGCTTTTAAGAGGCATCATGTTAAAGAAAATACATGTAAATATACATACTTATATGTATGTATGTATAAATTCATAAATGTATATACATATAGATATATATATATACATATAAATGGCATGTATATATAAATATGTTTTTATACATACATACGTATATATATATATATATATATATATATATATATATATATATATATATATATATATATATATATATATTTATATATATATATGCCATTTCTATGTATATATATATATGTTTATATATATATATATATATATATATATAAACATATTGTCTCATTGTAATTGTCAATTTTAATACTTGGTTGTAAATCCTTTGCAGTCAATGACATGGAGTCTGGAACCAGAGACGTCACCAGACGCTGGGTTTCATCCAGGTGACGCTCTGTCAGGCCTCTACTGACACTGGCTTCACTTCCTGATGATTATTGGGGCATTTCCCCTTCAGCAAGTCAAATGCAGCTCCTTTGGATTCAGGTCAGGTGACTAACTTTACCATCGCAGAACATTACACTTCTTTGCCTTAACAAGCTCTTTACTTTCGATCCCTCAAAAAGGAGGTGCCACGTATAAAATGTGTTGTAATTCCTACACCGTTCACCTGATACGGATATAAGGACCCTCACATTAAAGCTGAAAGTCTGAACTTAAAGCACATCGTGATTGTTTAATTTAAAATCCATTGTGGTGGTGTACAGGGCCAAAAGTATGGTCCTGACTGTATGTGTATATATATATATATATATATATATATATATATATATATATATATATATATATTATTTATATACAGTATATAATATATATATAATATATTATATATATATATATATATTATTTATATACAGTATATAATATATATATATATATATATATATATATATATATATATATATATATATATATATATATATATTATATATATATATATATACTCAACATTTCTCAGAGTGATGTATGAGCAATCTCAGTTTCAGTGTTAAAATAGATAGCAGCATGGCGGCTGCAGCTCCTGCTGTTTGCTGCTACGGTTTGAATTATATTTGTTGATTTATTATTTATAGGCTCTTTTTCTTTTGCCTGTTTTAATTTGGCCTCATTTTCTAGCAGATGAGATTGTGTAGGAAAGCCTCAGCTCCCTGATCGCTGGTGATTTGTATGCTCACACATTAAACAATGTATGGATTCCCGGGACACCACAACAGCTGTGTTTTTGTTAGCACTAATCCTTCGCCAACGCAACTCCACTCACCCAAAATAAGAAGCTGAAGAAGAAGAGAAAATATCTGATCCAGGGGTTGACGAAGGAGAACGTCTCGTCTCGGTTCAAACGCCGTTCCCTGTCCATCGTTTGTTGGTGTTTTTGAGGGTCCCGGCCGAGCTCCAGTGGGTTGAATTCAAAACAGTCCCGAGGTCGAGCCCCACGCCGCAGATACTCAGCAACCACGAGGGGAGGGGAGGGGGGGGGGGGGTGCCCGGCTGTCAGGCTTGCTAAAAAAAGCGTGCGTGAGGCGGTGACGCTGCCCTGCCATGCTATAGGGCCCAGAACCGTCTCTGGAGGAAGATCAGATTACACAGAAAATACACCACCGTTCAAAAGTTTAGGGTCACTTAGAAATGTCCTTATTTTTCAAAGAAAAGCATGTTTTTTTGAATGAAGATAACATTAAATTATTAATAAATGCCCTCTATAAATTATTAACGTGGTAAATGACTATTTTAGGTTGAAACACCTGTTTAATTTGCATATCTACACGGTTGTATAGAGGCCCATCTCCAGTGTTCTAATGGCACATTGTGTTATCGCCTTAGAAGACTAACCGAGGGGTAGAATTTTAGAAAAAACTTTTGTTATGTTAGCACAGCTGAAAACAGTTATGCTGGTCAGAGAAGCTTTTCAACTGGCCTTCCTTTTGAGCTTGAAGTCTGAAGAACACAATTCATATTTAAAATAAAAATCATTATTTCTAACCTTGTCAATGTATTTACTATATTTTCTATTCATTTTGCAATTCAATGGATGAATAAAAGTGAGTTTTCATGGAAAACACGAAATTGTCTTGTTGGGTGACCCCACACTTATGAGCGGTAGTATATGTCACATTAATTATAAATATGTAAGAGATAGACCATGACATCCATACTTACATTTCAACTGCCTGTTCCAATACAAAGACGATAATTCATTTTAAAACTCAAAGAACGGTTCTTTAAGCGACTCCTGTGAAGAGGGTCTGTGAAGAGGTCGTGGGGGACAAAGAAGGTTGTAAAGTGAAGGGTGGAAGCTGTTTAATTCAGAGTCTCATCCCATCAGGCAGCGGGGCTCCTCTTCGTCAGGTGCCTCCTCCCCCACAAGGCTAAGCGTCGTACTTCTTCCCCGTCCTGTGGATGTGGTGGAACAGCGTCATGGAGAACGCCATGCCCAGGAGCTGTGGAGAAGAGAAGCAGACGGTGGATTTTTAGAGCCTTATACACTACCGTTCAAAAGTTTGGGGTCACTTAGAAAAAAAGAAAAAAAGCTCTGTTTTTACCAATGAAAATTACATTAAATTAATCAGAAATACACTCTATACATAGTTAATGTGGTACATGATTATTCTCTGTTTTTTAAACAGTTGTAGAGGCCCATCTCGTGTTCTAGTAGTACATTGTGTTATTGCCTTAGAAGACGAGCAGAGGGGTATAACCCCCTTGAGGCCCTTTTTTTTGTTTTTTTATACATTTTGCATTTTCCACAAACAGATTATTCCTTGACATTGAAACCCTTTTTATGTTAGCGCAGCTGAAAACAGTTATGCTGGTCAGAGCAGCTTTTCAACTGGCCTTCCTTTTGAGCTTGAAGTCTGAAGAACACAATTCATATTTAAAATAAAAATCATTATTTCTAACCTTGTTAATGCATTTACTATATTTTGTATTCATTTTGCAATTCATTGGATAAATAAAAGTGAGTTTTCATGGGTGACCCCAAACTTTTGAACGGTGGTGTATATCTGTGTCTGACAGCAGCTGAATGGCCCTTTGGAGTATCGTCAGCCTGCTAGATGGTAGACCTTCTTCATGCCACTTCAAAGTTCCTACATGCGGCGTAAAGAAAGGCCCACAAGCATATTGCCCACTTGTTTCAATAGTATTGCTTATTGCCATCTGAAGGCTCCTGTTCTAGTTCAGAAGTGACAGCCTCAAAGACAGAAGCTCTTCTGCAAAGACACGAGCAGAATCACAGTCGACAACAACGTCTCATGTCGTCAAACGACGTCAGGCAGCTCGTTCCGATGTTTCCGCTGCGGGCGAGTCTGTTGAATTTCAGCCCCATGGATCGCCTGGCGGAACGACGAGAGATTATCTGAGAGATTATCTGAGGGCAGTTAAAAAAAAGAGCAAGATTACTCTGGCAAACTAAGACGTATTGAGGACAGATAGCATCAGAAACAACGTGCAGAAATGAGTTCCACAGCAGGTTTAACAAGCTGAATAATGCACCAACTACACAGGCTCATCAAAATGAAAGCTTTCCTAATTTAGGTTAATGTAATGAGTTCTGCTTGGGATGAGGTTGAAAAAAAAAAGAAGTGAAATGCTGTAATAAAAATTAAGGGAAAAAAAATGATCCACGGTTGAGTCTGTTTACTTTATTTTAGTAGATGTTACTCATACAAAATAATCTGTACAAAGGCTAAAATAGGTCATATTTTTGCATAGAAGGAACAGGGATGTAAAACAGAAAGCCAGAATGGAATGGCACAATGAACTCCACTATCACACCAGCGCCTGATGACAATGTTGTTAAAAAAAGGGACACAGCTCCGTACGAAAACGAGAGACAAATGGGCGAGATCTCCCACTTTCATCATGTCCCTTTTGTTCTGACAACACAAAACAAAAAACTCTTCTGGACTCTCTGACTGCCATTAGCCCATCTCAGCGTCTTTAGGACAACAGTCCCCCAGGTTTTTGTCGTTCTCTTAAAAGAGAGGCCTCTTTAAGGCGCCGATGCCACTCGGTTTTATTTAATACGCCGCGGGATCTGCTGCGACATCGCTTCCTTTTGCTCTTCGAGCCAAGTCCCGCATCAAAACACTGTTTAAATGCCGCCTGAATAATTGACGGTGACACAGAAAGGGAATACATCGGGAGCATCGAGTCATTAAACATGAAAGGCAATGAGCGTACGGTGTTGTGGGTTTTTTGTGACACTCTTTTCTTTATTTAAAAAATAATTGATTTCGAGAATAAGAAGAAGGTAGTGCACCACCTAGTATAGATATTCAGAGTGCTTTCACATGTAGCATGAACACTCCACAGGACGGGGCTGGCAGCTATGAGATAGTCCCCCAGCAGAACACAA
The DNA here is from genome assembly GCA_036178185.1 of Liparis tanakae. NCBI lineage: Eukaryota > Metazoa > Chordata > Actinopteri > Perciformes > Liparidae > Liparis > Liparis tanakae. The sequence continues at coordinate 22,798,131 of CM070108.1, read as the reverse complement.
CATCAAACACACCATTTCCAGAGCATACATTTCCACCGCTCAGATATTCAGCTGTTGCACAGGAGAGGGATTAGGAGGAGATTACAGAAATAATATGTCGGAGGTGGCGAAAGAAATGAAATAAAAAATAGCTTCTAGGTCTCCAAAATTCTTCACAGCAGACAAAACCCTATTACTGTGCATTCTTCCTTTACCAGCGCTGTGGCTTACTGGGAGTGCTTCCATAGATAAGAGGGAATACTTTATGCTCCTTCTAATAAAAACGAGAAAAAAAAATTATATTGAAGGAGATGTGTCTTACTACGAGATGCAAATAAAATATGAAAACCATACCGACAAAAACACAACTTTACATCAAATTGAAACGGCTGCAACGATCAGACATGAGAGAATGAATAACACATGGCTGGAAGGTATGTCTGCACACGAGCACAGGAGATCATGGGTTGTTAGGCAATTCACAATGGCAATTAAACTGTCACTGTGTTTACAAGAGGTAAAGTATAACAGTATGTTACATCCTTTGTAAAATGAGCATATTTACATCTGGGGCTAACGCACAGGGCTGATATACTGCAGTGGCATGAGCTCTGTGTTGTACGGTGTCATCTCATACATCAGGCCCGAGAAATACATAATGAGTCCGACACTGGCATGTTGTAAAAGACACACTGCAGATTATTCCAGCTCGTCTTGTTTAATTTGACTAGGTCGTAATGGAGAGAAGCGTGCAGTATGTCTTTTGTGGGCGTCACCCGATGCTATGCTATATGTGTCAAATTTCCCCTCTCTATCAATTCTGACTTAACTGCTTTAATACAGAAAAGGCCCTTTTTCAATTTGTGGAGGAACATCGCGGAGACTAATCCTCTTAGAAAACAAATGCTCAATGGTTTCATGTTCGAACAATGAGAGACTATGAGCCTCTGTCACGAAGGAAAAAAAAGAAAAGGCCGTTTAAAAACAGCCGACAACAAGGAAAACAACAGTATATCGTATAAAAACAAACATTAAAACGGCGACAACCAATGTACAAAAATAACCTCATTATTCTGCTTTTTTGTTAAAACCGTGTTCGTCTCTGCACAAACACGAAGGAGCGCTTTCTCTTACAAAACCGTGACGTTCAGGTGACAGTGGCGGAGCTGGCGGGTGGGTGGGGGGGGGGGGGGGTAGTTCAGGTGGAGGAAAAAAAGTCAGAATGTCAGCAGTCGGATCAGTCGGGGGGCGAAGAGTGTGCACGCTCGCTCTTTGAAGCATGTCAGATTAGGAAGCAGACACTAGTTTTGCTTTACTCCATTCTCCCATTCTCCGGTGACATCCGGTGAGTTTAAACACTTCCCCGCAAGATGAAGCGCCACAAACGAAATATTGATCTTTTTCTTTTTCTGAACCTGCCTGCATATGAGCTATTACTCCAATAACCCCGCCCGCCCTGGTTCAGGATATACCTCACAGCCGGTTCCTGGCATCTTAATTTTACTTATTTCCACAGCGTCAGCGCTGCCAGCTGTACTGTGTGTGTGTGTGGCGCTGGGTGTCTGCAGAGCCCGGCAGTAAATAAGAGATGCAGGGAGAGTTTGCGGTGGCAGCCGAGCAGAAGAGATGTGACCACTCGTGCCTGCGCTGTACATCAGCAGCTGTCATGTTCCCCCCTGGACACAACAAGAGGAGCCGGAACGCGAGGGGGCGGCCGGTGAATCACAGCCAGCAGGGTCGCTGCACACAACGGCCCGAACCGTCCGAACCGGCTGCTTTCTGCAAACCTCTTCCCAAAACTGTCAGTGCGTTGACATGATGGTATAATTCGAATTTTGCTTTAGTCGGACTATGCTATCTTTTGGGGAATCTGCTATTATCCCAGTATACATGGCACAGGGTTCTTACACATGTTGACCAGTGGATTTCCATGACTTTCCCATGACTTTTCCATTACTTTAAACCAAATGTCTACGACCAAAACTTAAATCTCGGTATGAACAAGAATAATTTAGAAAATGTTGTGCGTTTTTGAGCGTCTTTCTTTAAAAAAACACATCAATTATCTCAAACTCGTTGTAAATGAACAACATTTCCATGACTTCATGACTTTTCCATATCTTCTATGATTTTAGTTTTTTCCATGACTTTTCCAGGCCTGGAAATGACCATTTTAAAATTCCATGACTTTTCCAGGTTTTCCATGACCGTACGAACCCTGATGGCAGTGAGTAATTCGAATCATTGGCCGAAAGCATGTCACCTCCGATAAGATAGGTGGCGCTGTTTTCATTACAACTCGTGGTGATACGGCCATTTCCGCTTGCAAAGACGCAAAGTCCGGTTCCTAGTCCAACTCACCGTTACATGCTGCGATAGTCGGATTATCAACCGGATCGGATCGAGTTATCCAGGGGTGTTAATCGGATCGTAGTCGGATAATTTCATTTCAGTCCGACTAAGCTAGTTATTCGAATGCATGTAAACACGGTCTGTGTCTCTCAGATGAATTCACTAAAACCGATGAAAAATAAATAAACAAACCCTGTTAAGAATGACTCCAGGTGATACTCAGTGGACCGACTGGGACAATGTCTAGTGAGTGAGTCTTGGTGGGTGATGCTGGGTCACTTGTCAGCCCTATTGGAGCTGCAACGCACAGTGTCTGAGTCCTAAGCAACAAACTCTCCTGTCCACAAATACCGTGGACATCCTTTAGAGATAAATCCTGTCCTTGTTTTCAAACAAGAAACGATCACCTGTCCTCTCTTGATAATTCCAGTATATTACGACCCGTGTCTTATTGTGGTCGTTTGGGCCATCATTCTTGTCTGTAATGGCGCTGTAAGTTCTCTAGAAAGAGGTTGTGCGAGACGTATCGAATGGCCCCTTGGACCGCCGCCCACACATCAGGCTTTATAGAACAATTTCAAAGGTCTTGTACTGATTGGCGTTGTTTGTTTTGGTTGTCGGAAGAAGAAATGAGCCAAATGAGAGCGATGGGGACGTCTCCCTGTGCCAGAAATCAATCCCCAAACTCTACTCTTTTTTTCTCTTTCTTCCAGTACGGCAATTTCAGCATCCGCATTGGGAGTGTGGAATTCGTGCCCTGCACAATGCCCTCCAATTCCCCACAATGGATGGATCTAATCAGCCGAGGTAATTGAAAACACCTGTGTGGCCGCGCGGGGCTTTTGTACCGGCCCGTGTCGACCGCGGCGGGGAAACGGCGACCGCAAATTCGGCAATCGCGTTTCTGTGGAAATGACATTTTCGCATCGGATAGGCGAGTCGTCCCTCCCTCCCAAACGGAGACGGGCTAATATCCACACAATGTCACACTCCTCGTGATGACTACGAGCAACAGGGCTGGAGGCCCTCCTCACGTCGCCACGGCTCTGTAGCGCTCCGGTGAGCAGGAGCAGCACCGGGGACCAGGGTTCTTACACATTTTGACCAATGGATGTCCAGGACTTTTCCAGGACTTTTCCAGGACTTTAAACCAAATTTCCATGACCAAACTGAAATCTCGGTATAAACATGAACAATTCAGAACATTGTGCGTATTGATTACGTACGCCGGCTTATATTTTGAGCGTCTTTCTGTAAAAAAACATTAATTATTTCAAACTCGGCGTAGATGAACATGTGATTATAACAGATTTCCATGAATTTTCCAAAACTTTTATGATTTATGTTTTTTTCCATGACTTTTCCAGGTCTGGATATTACCTTTTTAGAATTCCATGACTTTTCCAGGTTTTCCATGACTGTACGAACCCTGGGGGACCCCAAATCAAAGCAGCGAAATGGAATTCAACCGTCATCCATTTCATTGTTTACACCTGTGATATTTCTTATTGTGACAAGTCCGACTGTCTTCTATAAAAAGGGGCTTAGCTTCCATCTGATTATCAGCCTATCGCAGTCAGATTATCATGAAGGTTTGAAAACAAACTCCCAGATTAGCCACATTTATTTGGTGGGACGCTGAAACTAAGACTCCAACCGTCCGTTATAAACGCCCGTCAGAGGTTACAGACGGACTTTCCGGAGTTACCTTTCCGCTTTCTGAATAAGATGCTCATGTGGTTAAACTCCTGGCGTGTTCACTACCGGTGCGATCGTCCGCCTGCTGCTTTCTTGCCTCATTGGGTTTACCCGAGTTCACCCTCACGACTGAGGACCAATCACAAGCAAGGAACGGCCTGAACTGAATTCATCCCTGATCACTAAGCTGCTCTCAAACGCCACCGATTCCTACAAGGTCACCGCGATGTCGAAGCCTAGAGCAGACACGCTGGTATTGTCAAACCAGATATAGAGTATTTTCAGTCTTAAGGAGGTAAGCGGATACTCCTTCAGCAAATCAGCGGTAAACAGACATGTCCTGTAGGGTTTGTATCCATCCATATCTGTCTCAGCTTTCATCCTCCTACACTCCCTCCACCCCCCCGCACTGTGTCTGTGAGAGAAGGAAGCTTTTGTCAAATCTCTGAAGTTGCAAACCAGAGTCACTGTGTGATGAGCAGGAATGTCAGCTAGTGTCGGTACACGTGGAGCATGAAGCTCATTGCTTTCTGACTTTTGGTACAACAACAAAAAAGAAGCAGAACAATGTCGAAGGGGAAGGAGTTGACAGCCAGAGAGATGAAGATCAAATTGGTGAGATCTGGAGATTCACCGACATGACACGTTCCTCCACCGCGCTCGCTTTACCGAAACATCTACGGCCAAAAGAAAAAGAAGGAGACGATCACACAGCATCCCCACGTGTCCCAACGCCACGTCAGCTCCGCCCCAGAGCTCGTTGCACTGATCCGTTCAACGCCACGTCTCACAGGAGCGTTGACGACATACAAAAAAATGAACAAAAACGAAGTTTGACATTTCAACGACAAAGGTACATCAGTAAAGTAGAAAACTACCATGCCATGTTGAAACCGTTTTCTTCTTCTTCATTTACAAGTGAAAAGGGGGACTTGTTGGAGAGTGTTATCAGTTGTTGTCTCTTTGCCTTGGAGGCGGGTGTTCGGGCATTCGTAAAGTGTTCATTGGCTCAAAGTCTGTCTTTCCTTCCAGCAAATAGTTAGTCCGAGCAAGAAAAAAGATAATAAAATAAAATAGAAATGTACTCGAGCGCAGTGACAACCAATGGGATGTTCTTCCTTGCCAAAAGTACGTGTCCCTTCTCTTCCAGTTGTGTTACTCTTTGGCAAAATTAATGGTGCGAGAGGGAAGAGCAGAGAGGGGCGGGGCCGCAGCTGGAATCTGTACAGAGGGTCTGTGAAGAGGTCGTGGGGGACAAAGAAGGTTGTAAAGTGAAGGGTGGAAGCTGTTTAATTCAGAGTCTCATCCCATCAGGCAGCGGGGCTCCTCTTCGTCAGGTGCCTCCTCCCCCACAAGGCTAAGCGTCGTACTTCTTCCCCGTCCTGTGGATGTGGTGGAACAGCGTCATGGAGAACGCCATGCCCAGGAGCTGTGGAGAAGAGAAGCAGACGGTGGATTTTTAGAGCCTTATACACTACCGTTCAAAAGTTTGGGGTCACTTAGAAAAAAAGAAAAAAAGCTCTGTTTTACCAATGAAAATGACATTAAATTAATCAGAAATACACTCTATACATAGTTAATGTGGTACATGATTATTCTCTGTTTTTTAAACAGTTATAGAGGCCCATCTCGTGTTCTAGTAGTACATTGTGTTATTGCCTTAGAAGACGAGCAGAGGGGTATAACCCCCTTGAGACCCTTTTTTTTGTTTTTTATACATTTTGCATTTTCCACAAACAGATTATTCCTTAACATTGAAACCCTTTTTATGTGAGCGCAGCTGAAAACAGTTATGCTGGTGAGAGAAGCTCTAAAACTGGCCTTCCTTTGAGCCACAAGTTTGAACAACAACATTAATATTTACGATGAAAATCATTATTTCTAACCTCGTCAATGTCTTGACGATATTTTGTAGTAATCTTGTATTCATTTAATAAAAAAAAGTGAGAGTTTTCATGGAAAACACAAAAGTGTACGGTAGTGTACGTGTGTACATATATGTGTGTACATATGTGTGTGTACATGTGTGTGTATATATGTGTGTGTACATGTGTGTCTCCATGCTGTGTTTTTGATGTTGACGCCCGAGGCTGCGAGGAGTTTTCGATGGACTGTAAATCCTGTGGCGAAGCAAAACACTTTTCTCAGACGCTCTTCAAGTCGGAGCTCTGGAAATCTTTGTGATGGAGAAAATGTAAAGCGTGCTGCAGCATTAAGTCAATGAAGTAAATTGAGATGCCACTGAATCAAAGTAGCCCGCTATCTCTTTGAAGTTTTCCATTACCCCTGATACTTCCACATCAAACACAGTCGCAAGGCTGATCCTAAAACCATTACCCGGCAACATTAGGACGGCACGGAGAGCAACGTACTGTGTGGCGCATAGTCTGATGTGACGATAGCCGGGGAGAGCTTCCCATTCTCTTCCTTTGGTTTAAGTCGAGCTAATTTGTGGGTACGCTGCCAATCAAAGCACAAAGTGTCATTGGAGGTAAACATCCAGCTAAGAGGGAGTTCAAACCAACCCGGTTATTTGAGTGTGGCGCATCTGTGTGTGTGTGTGTGTGTGTGTGTGTGTGTGTGTGTGTGTGTGTGTGTGTGTGTGTGTGTGGAGAGAGATCATTGTGATTAATGTCAGCCGAGTAAACAGCAGTGCTATTTTTTTATTTTTTTTACTGAGGCTTCTTGTTGTTAATTGTCAGTGTGCTTTTCTTACTGCTCATTTTATTTCATAGGCCTCCTCTTGTTTGTTTATTTGTTTACTTATTGGTAACATGTCCAAAGTAGAAACATATGTAAGAAAATAAACACAATGTTTCTCACTGTCTTTTCTCATTCGGCAAAATGAATCCAGTCAGTTTCTGACTGTATGAAAACAAATATACCTTTATTTATAATTATATACATTATACCTGTGTAAGATCGGCATGTCGTTCATGGGCGTAATTTAAATGTCGCTGCCGCAAGGAATTGTGGGGCGGCGTCATCTTCTTTCCTCTTGTAAAGGAGGTTCAGTGTTTCCTATGTAAGAGGAACTAAGAAAGGAAGCATTGAGGCTCCTTTCCTGAGCATTTAGAGAATGTCAACAGCTCCTCTCACAACGCCACCGCGATACTTCCGGGTTATTTCAATTCGCCGAACAACGCACCAGTATCCTGTTTTAACGAGCTTTATTGGGAGCACATATTCGCATGCAGAACTTTTTAAAAATGTATTTAAATGTATTTTAATTTTAATTTTTTGATTGTTGTTGTTGTTGTTTTTTTGTTTAATATATTTGTTATACCTTTTATGTTGTTGTTGTTTTACTTATTGTTATGTATATGTTTTTTTTCCTTTTTTTTCTTCTTATTTATAGTCTTTACATGTAATGTGTATCCTCACCATTTGACTTTGTGATATGTTGTCAATCCTTATTTGTGAGGTATATATTGTACTATAAGTCTTGTTTTGTAATTTCTAAAAATAAATCATATATAAAAAAAGAAAGGAAGCATTGAGGCACCTTTCCTGAGCATTTAGAGAATTTCAACAGCTCCTCTCACAACGCCCCCGCGATACTTCCGGGTCATTTCACTCAGTAAATGACTCTTTGACCGCACGAGAGTGTGTTTGCAGAAGAACGACCAGACGGGGAGGAGGCGGTGTCAGACAGAGGCGCGAGGCGCGCTGCGTTTGTATGAATGCATGTCATAAGTGTGTGA
>CM070108.1:22700398-22785398 GCA_036178185.1 Liparis tanakae | reverse complement strand
ATCCATTGAATTGCAAAATGAATAGAAAATATAGTAAATACATTGACAAGGTTAGAAATAATGATTTTTATTTTAAATATGAATTGTGTTCTTCAGACTTCAAGCTCAAAAGGAAGGCCAGTTGAAAAGCTTCTCTGACCAGCATAACTGTTTTCAGCTGTGCTAACATAACAGAAGGGTTTTCTAAAATTCTACCCCTCGGTTAGTCTTCTAAGGCGATAACACAATGTGCCATTAGAACACTGGAGATGGGCCTCTATACAACCGTGTAGATATTAAAACAATTTTAAACAGGTGTTTCAACCTAGAATAGTCATTTATAATCTATATAATGTATAGAGTGCATTTATTAATAATTTAATTTTATCTTCATAAAAAAACATGCTTTTCTTTGAAAAATAAAGACATTTCTAAGTGACCCTAAACTTTTGAACGGTGGTTTAAGTGACTTTTTAGTCTCATGTGTATGATTGATCGTGGAGTTATTTTTCTTGTGAAGGGACTAATCACGATGAAAAGGGGACACAGACAGCTGACTGTCATTTAAAGACAGGAAATACCTGTTGCTGCCCACATAAAACACGACAGCAGCTCAGTTACAGGTTGCATTCTTTCCTTGTCGTCTAAAAATAACTCTGCTACAGTCACTTGGACTTGTGCAGATCTGACGCACGTTATGTGTGGCTTCGCTCTCCACACTCGTGCCCTTCAGCGCATCATTTTCCTCTTGACTGAACACCAATAATATGCTCAGGGTTGTGTCATGTCTGATGGAGATTAATATATCATCGGATGTGTTAATGAGATACAAAATCAGAGCTTTAGTTCTCCTGCCGTTGCCCGTGGGGATCTGCTAACTGCCAGGACGGATTGAGATGCGCTGCAGATACGGGGGAAATTATTACTGGGGAAAGAATGACATGCACTGGCAGAACCACGCACACATCCATACAGTCGCATCGCCACTCAGGGAATGCACTTGCTTTACTACTTTAAAGCTTAAGAATAGAATATAATAGAAATATACTTTATTAATCCCCAAGGGGAAATTTGTTGACATAGTAGCACCGATAAACTAAACACAATAAAATATAGATATAAGAAAGAAAGTGTGAAGTAAAGTATAGTATGCAAAGTGAAATATAAAATACAAAATTAAATTAAATATATATGTATATATACAACATATATGTAAATACAGCAATATGAAATTAAATAATATATATATATATATATATATATATATACATATATATACAACATATATGTAAATACAGCAATGTAAAATAAAAAAAAATAAAAAAAATAAAATATATATATATATATATATATATATATATATATATATATATATATATATATATATATATATATATATATATAGAGACAGTCTGTGCCCCGGAAGAAATTCAGTAAAAATATTCACATAAAAAGAGAAGGGCATTGGTTTGGAGGCTGCTCAGAAAATACTCAATAGTTTAAAAAAAGAAAAGAAGCATCCTTGTCGATAATGTCTAGCCTCCTTTTCTCAATGAAATACAATCTTAATGTGACTGTAGTGCAGCAGAGACCTGCATTCTGTATTCTGTATTCTGTATTCTGTATTCTGTATTCTGTATTCTGTATTCTGTATTCTGTATTCTGTCCTGCATATGTGGGATAGAACAACATGAGACCACAGACAATTAGATTGCACTGTAAATTAAGTGGTTCAGCAATGTCTGAAAACATCGTGAGCTCAATGCCACGAGAAAAGTATTTCCTGGATTGAACACAAACAGGTTTTTCTAGCAATAAAAATGCTTTAGTTATCGTTAATCATGCAAAACTCATTCAACACGTCCATTAAAACCTTTGAGATACGATTTGCATCATTTAAAATCCTGTTCTCCTCTCTCGCTCGGTGGCTTTGCCGATGCAGGTGAGCGTGTCTGTGAAGTGCACCTCGGGCTGCAGGCTCCTGCAAATCTTTCCTTGTGCGGGGAAATGAGATGAAGAGCAGCATCATCAATCTCTGCCTCGCACTTTGTTTCCGTCCTCCATCTTTTCCTCTCCATCGAGGCTACACGGGATGCTGCTCGCTCATTACTGACTCCTCTTGCTAACATAGCCACTCAAGATCATAAAGGGAGGGAGCGGGGGGGGGGGGGGGGGGGGGGGGCTACAGTAAAACATCCTCTTCTGAGTCGCCGATAAGTCTTTTCATGTGTGGAAGTCTTTGCTACGGCCTAAAAATGAAACTTAATGATCCAGATTTACCGCTAACGAGAAGCAGACAAATGACTGCAGAACAAACGAAAAAGAAAAAGAGATTTCATGATGCAACGCTCCCCGAACACATCGTTGGGTGTGTTAGCCTACTTCTCCGGATGAGGAAAACCAACTTATTGACTCAAGATCGTGTTACTGCTACTGCACATTGTTCACAAATAACAAACAGGGTAACACCAGACTTCGGCAACATCTACCTCCATTACTTTTCTCTGAGGGACTCGACCTCCTCAGATGTGGCATATTGACCCTGAGACATGCCTCGTACTTCTGATTACAGAATCCAAGGCTCAGCAATGCAGGCCAGCGAGGGGAATCCACAAGAGTCACGGAGAGGGAGAAGAAATGTGGACCGACTCGGAGTGTTTTTCTGTCAATCTGGACGTAAGCGGAGAACAGAGAGCAGGTGGTGCATCGTCTGATCAACAGCTGTGCGCCTGTCACGTACAATGTTGTAATATGACAATACAGCCAGTTAGTACTGAACTTATTAACACATGGTACGTTATTAAAGTTATTACCTTCGCATTGAAAATGCAGAAGGTAATGTTTTGATCTCCGTGTATTTGTATGCGTGCGTGTGTGTTATTCGCATAAGTCAAAAATAATTAAACCGAATCGCATGAAATTTGGTGGGATGATTGGTAATTATCCAGGGACTATTTGATTCGATTTTGGGATTGATCGGGTCAAAGGTCAAGGTAAAGGTCATGAAAAGGTTAACATCTTCTTTTTACTATAGTGCAGTCAATTTCTATCCAATTGTCATGCAACTAATGCCAAAATGTTCATAATTCAAAGCTCAATCTTGTGATGTATGAAGGTATGCGCTCTACCGAGAGCCCGTTCTAGTTCCTCATCCATTTGTTCAGTTTCTTCTATTTTTTAAACAGTACTATTCTTGTTTCCAATTTGACCACAATCTCTCAAGCATTTTCTTTCGTTCCGCTTTATCCGACATAGATATGAATAATTCCTGTGCAAACAACTCCTGACGGACAGAATCTGGCCCCAGATCTGGTGACGGATAAACACCTCGGGGAGCAGGCCCACCGGGACTCGTCCCGACTGCACCTCCACGACTGAGACCACTATACTTCCTTTTTAAAAATGTGAAAGATCATTGTGTTATTCAATGTTGTTGTATATGCACTGCAAATCAAATTTTCCTGGTCAGAAATAATTGCCACATAGGTGACACATTCTGTGTCGAGATATGTTTATACCCCAGTGATATTCACTTGTATTTCTTTCTCATGAGTTTTACTTCATTTTACTTTGGGTTCCTCACAAAACCCCATATGTTATTGCTTGTTTACAGTAGGTGGTGTAATGGGTGTATAGAAGAGCAATTAGTGTATTGCGTCAGTTTAATTCACTTTTAGCTAACGGCTATTTATCACTTTGAGGGATCACGATCTTCAAATAATGTTTAATTAAACTCTGCAGTATATTTTCATTAAAGAAAAAGACCTCCAACAGACGATGCAGGAGGCATGAGCCTGCCACACACAACTGAATAGAAGAAGAATAGAAATGTACTTTATTAATCCCCAAGAGGAGATTTGTCGACACAGTAGTACCAATAAACTAAACACACGAGAATGAAATATAAATATAAGAAAGAAACAAAGTATACAATATAAAGTATACAAAATACTAATTACTAGATAAAATAAAATATATATGTATATGTATACACACAACATATATGCAAATACAGCAGTGTAAAATAAAATAAAATAAAATAAAATATAGGCAGAAACTGAGTAACTGAGGGAGAGAGACGGCTTGGGTCAGAGAAAAGAAGCAAACAACACCAACTTCTCTCAGACTTCTTATCGTCTACACGTCCAGCTGATACGGAGCGACATCATCATTCATTTGGATTCGGGTTTCTGGCCATGTGGTGAACACAAGTTAATTATTTATTTTAGCTCTGGTTGGGTCCCTCAACACCTAAGAAAAATATTTGGCTCCTAAATTGCTAAATGTGTCACTATAATCCCGAGCTAGCCACCAACTGTGTTTGTCTGGCGTTTGGTGCTAGCGAGAGTAAAGTGTTTGTTTGCAGCTTGTCGGCTTAAAGCAGCTCCTGCTGTGGCCACATGTGGTGAGAGCGGTGGGAGGGAGACAAACCAGTAACATTGAAGGTATATGCACGGTGGCTTTGTTACAAGGCATTTCATACACAGGTAAATATGAAACATTTTGATGAAACATTAGCCACTTTAACCCTCCTGTTACCGTTAGAGTCAATTTGACCCCATTCAATGTTTAAAGTCGATGTTTTTGGGGGTCAAATTGGACCCCAGGCTGTTTTTCTCTGTCAAACATATAAGAAATATCAACTTTTTAAAATATATTTAAAGGGCTATTTAGGTAGTCAACAAACAAACATAAAGTACCTCACACTTAAACTTGGGAAATAATATTAATTCTAATAATTTTCTGGAGGTTTTAATTGCTGAGGTCAAATTGACCCCGGGGGGAAATATGTTAGTAAATGTGAAGGTACCAGGAGGGTTAAACACTTCTTTCTATACCTCCTAGAACAAAGACATATTCTTGACGCAATTTAACACAACGTTACCACTTTTTGCACTCTGGAAAACCATAATGGTTCATGGGAAATCACCTGGTAAGCACATCTTTTGGTATGAAAAATCATGTCTTATTTGTACCAGAACATTGAGGTTAGTTTGTTATTTTGGTTATGGTTGAGGTAAGTCTCGATGACCATAAGCTCGACAGAAAATTCAGAAAACTATGACGTGAATTCTCCATTAAAGCGTGCTTCAGAATCATGTCACCGGTACCGACCCTGATGGCCTTCGCCGCAACACAGAGCTCTCCTGATGGACCAAATGTCCACTTGGCAGGCCTATTTCTACTCTATGTCCTACAGTATTCCGCCTCTCCTCCTTTCATCTCGTCTTCAGTCATTAAACATGATTCATTTTCTGAAGTTTTAAAGAGCCGCACATCGAAAAAAACTAAATTGTCACAGAAAGCCTTTTTTCTGTACTGTCGGATCACAGAGTTGAGTTATCTTCCGTCATCTGGCCAAGAGTATTGAAAGAGAACCAGACACTAAACAGTCACATCCCATCCGCCATCATTAGCTGGATGCCCTTCTCACATCTAATTTCTAACGTCCACTCCCAGGCACCTCTTTGTGCTCAGAACGTTCCACGCGCTGCTCCACAACAATTTCAATGATGCCTTCAGGATCCTGCTCAAACTTCTGAGATGGACAAGCGCAAGTCAGATGTTTGTGAGCCGGAATGTTCCCACTTTTCATGCTGTTTTGAGGAATTTTATGTATAAATTTAAATGACTAAGGGTCTCAGAGAATGTTGTTATAAAAGCCTCTGAGTGATACCAGGTGTTCGTCTTGTTTCTGGAAGCAATGGAACAAATGTTTGTATGTTTTTAATCCCTCGTGACTTTTTGGTTGCAATGGCTGGACCGGTGTCCTCGTATTGTACTATATATATTATTGTGTTGTATTTGTGTTTGTTGTTTTATGGACCATGAGTATGGAATAAAGATATATATAATCACTCTTGGGTTACGTGTATATTGTCAGATCTCACCGGCTGTAATCGTCAAAAGCATCGACTCTCGGGGACATCGGGAACCCGAAGCTAGCGATATTTCACTGTTGCTCCAATGGCTCAACTCTGGATAAATGCGTGAGCTAACTGCCCGGAAAGTGTAATAAATGGTGTGGAGAGAATCGGCATCTCAGCCAGAGGTCACCAACAGCACGTCATTAAAAAGGATACTTAATTCCCTCAGTTGCTCTGCACGCCTGCGCTGGGTAGCCTGAGGTTGTGGCAGTCAACAGAGCGAGGCTAAGACCCCCGCTACTCCTCTATAATTGGTCTGGGAAAAGATAAAGCGTGGCCAGGGATTGAACATAACTCTGCGTGTAAACTAATGCAGCACATGACTGGATGTGTGTGACGGTTCTCCGGGTTGTCAGTCAGATACATCATGGATGAGGCATAAACTTCTCTGCTCTCTGAGATAGTTTTAATGCAATTAACCTTCCATCTTCCTCCATGACATCATCGCCTTTCAGGGACATTGTGTTTTAAAAGGTGGGAAAGCTGAGCGCAGGTGGCGGAAAAACAATCTCCAGGTTCACTGTCGTAACTATAAATAGGGACTTTGTAATTATAATTTGTATACTAGAAATGCAAGGTAGTCCTTCTCTGACATCATAACCAAAAACAATAACAATACACGCGCCTTGTTTGTTACAGTTGTCAGGCTAACTAACCTCCGGTGTCCGTAACTGCTACCTTCAAATCCGTCCGGCCATGCAATCAATGTGCCTCCTTTTTTGATTCATAAAATAAATTCATAAAATTAGCCGAGGAGTCGATGCCTCCACTCCAACCTCAGGGTTTTAAGTATCTTTAAATAAAATCACTCAATTTCGTTTGATCAACCAAAGAAGCCTAGAAGACATGATATAACATCTGAAAACATCCTCCTTCAGCCTCAATATTCTACCAACACACTTCTTAAAAAACATTGTAAACACATTCCTTCTGTCTGTTTTCCCACAAGCCCTAAAAACTGCAGTTATTAAACGTAAAAAGGCTATTTTAGACCCCGAAATAATGAAATTATGGGTCAATATCAAACCACACATTTATAATTAAAATAATGGAGAAGGTGATTTCTCAACAGCTGAACAATTTCGTGGCCGAGTCCGGCTCTCGTCCGCGTCACAGTGCTGAAACTGAACTTCAGTCTCAGACCCCGTTCACACGATGGGAAAACACGTACATTTTCATGCGTTTTGGCCTTTCATTTACACAAAAACGGAGGTTTTATCACGGAAAACGATCATTTCTAAAAACTCCGGCCAAAGTGGAGATTTCTGAAAGCTCTGTTTGTGTGTTTGCGTGTGAACGAGGTCAAACGAGTTTTAGGTGGTCAAACGTCACAGTGTGCGACTAAAGATGCTTCACCTCATGTGAGCGGTTTCATTTTGTAAGGTTTAACTTGCCTTTCTCCTCACTGTCTTTCTAAGAATCTGCAGGACCACCTCACTTTACTTTTGCCCTCTTGATTCTCCCCTTTATGTGAATGTACTTCTACCTCTTCCCTCCAACACCTCCCCTCCCTAACGCGTTCATCTTCCGCCCCCTCCCTCCCTTAGATATATCACCTCACATTTTCTCACACCTGCTTTCTCTTCATACCCCCCCATTCATGTTCCCTTCTCCCTCCGCTCCCATAAACATGCTCTGGTGTTTCCCTTCCCTTTGCTTTCCAGGCTTTCTCATTTTGAGCTAGTTAACCTAAACTGGGGTTGGGCTCGACGGAGGCACAATGAGGTCACATCGTCAAAGATGGATGGTTGTAATCGGGTTTGTGGCCCAGGCATCTGCTGTAGTCAGCTGGTTGCTAACTGCAGGCCTGGCCTTTATTATACTATTGCCTCTACATGGCATTTAATCAGAGGGCTTAACACCACTGGGCTGTGGAGGGAAGGAGGGGGTACCTACTCATAAGCCGTACCTGGAGGCAGGACTGCTGGATTCGGGAAGAGGGCAGCGACATTCTCCATTAGGAGGAAAGAGCAGAACCTCTTAAAACAGATTAAACTGGTGGGAATGAAGGAATAAGGAGAAGGGCTGAATGAAAACAGTGTTCCTCCAGAAAAAACTATAAACTATATGTTTGTTTCTTCCCTTCGTATCGTCGCCAGCGTGTCACCCAGAAAGATCACAATAAGGGGGCGTCGCTCGTGACTTAAAAATGACTTATTTGAAAGACTCAAATATCTGTTTTGCAGGCCTCTGATGATACACATGCAAAAGCTGCCAAGTACTATATGTCTTCCAGAGTTGTTAATAAATGCCTTGTGATTAGAAGATCAAATAGAAGGAGTGTATTAGTGATTCTTCTGATCACAGCCTGTAGCAGAGGATGAGGAGACTCACACAGCATACGAGATCTCACTGGGGGGAGAAACAGAGCAACGTCTGATGGCCCTGTGTGACGGGCAGCGATTGCCCTTCATCCAACCCAGACTTATCACACATAATGCAGCATCAGCGCCCCACAATTTTCCTCAATTTTGCAGGATTTTTGCAGGTTTTTTATTTGGAGGAAGTCTGAAAATGCCACCTCGGATGACATATGCGTTGCTGTAATGCTTTCCACTGACATTTGAAGACCAGTAAAGGGAAATATATTGGATAGTGATTAGCATTATCGTGGTTTTACAGCCCATTAGCACAGTGGTTCTGAAACTGCCGGGCGCAACCCTCAAGTGGGGCACCGAGGTATTACAGGTGGGGCGTGGGGGGGGCGGTGCGGAGAACTTCACGTTTTACAAAAGTATGCGTATGTTGGACCAATGCTATCAGCGTAGTAGATTAACAAAAACAAGGTCCCTGAAAGCACCGCTGGTCGGGAGCCTTCAGCTGCTCCACATGAAGCTCGTGGTTCTCACGAGGAAACGTGTTGTTGAGTCTTTGAGCTCAGAGACATTAAACATCCGTCATATGATGACATGCGTCATACAGGACAGTACCGGAGGGGATAAGGCTCCCAGAATCAGTAACTTCATTTAAATCACTTCTTAAAACCCATTTTTATAGAACAGCTTTTAAGTGAACTAGTCTTTTTATGCAGAACTTTGGTTCCCCTAATTTAATTTGTCTGTTTCTAATTTATTTGTAATTTATTTGTAATTTATTGATTTTTTAATTAACATTTTTTTATTTTTTTATATATACTTTTAAATGTAATATTGTTTTTTTACTGTTCCACTTGTTTTGCTTTGACTCTCTGTAGAGCACTTTGTAAACATTGTTTTTAAAGGTGCTATATAAATAAAGTTATAATTATTATCATACAATATACATTGTATACATATTATCTATACACATATTCTGCAAAGAGGAGGTGGACTCACTTTATCATATATTTTATCTTTGTAACGTTACACATGTATATCATTTTTGTAGTCAAACGTATTAATTAAATTATAATTATTAAGTTTGCTGATGAATCATTTCTGATGTATTTGGCCTATCTCAGTGACGTATTTGGAAAGCTGAATGAATTCAATCTTCATCGTCAAGGCAGGGAGCAGCATCTGCCTTACATTTTATTTAGCTAGTTATTGATTTGAAAATATATTTCAAACTCAGAAAAAGTCTTTATAGCCAAATATTTGAACTTGTTTTGCTTATTTTTTCACAGGTTTAATTATTGTTATTATCTTGAAAATATATCCAGTGCAAAACATGATAATTGCAGCCACAATAAGCTATTTGCCATATATTAGTTATTTTTTTTGCAGAACTTTATTGACATTGTTTTAGTCTGATGGAGTAATGTGGTTTAATTAAAAGTGAATGCAATTGTCTCTATTCTATTATTCGAGCACAGATGGAGGAGTCACACAAAGTGGTTATTTCAATACAAATTCAGCGTGGACCATTTAGTTATAATTTTGTTCGGGCGAGACAGAAAAAGTTAGAGAACCACTGCATTAGCCTCTCATGCAGTACGAACACAACAACTCTGTTTGCCATCCGCTGCTCCTGGTGGGAATCAGACGCTTCTCCACGACTCGTGCTCCATCCCGCACTCATGCAGACACATTTAATTTCACATTTAAGAAACCCTCAGCCCTGCTTGATTATCTTTTCCAGACTTTACCGGTGATTTAATGGCACTGCTGGGAAGTCAATAGTCTCTTTATTTAAATTCCACCGGAGTGATCAGAATCCCCCCCCCCCCCCCCCCCACACCACCAAAGTTAAACTGGTAATATTCTGGCGATAAGGAAACATATTTACTCCCGACAGGGTGCGCCTCCGAGACCTGATCCAAATCTGAGAATGGATTTTCTGCTAAATGAATTCCTTTATCGGTCTAAGACACTAAGTTTGCGCAATAACCTCAAAACAATATATAATATAATTAACCGTCGTCCCGGGGGCGGGCGACTTTGAATATATAAATAGACCTGTCAATGACGCGCCCTTGAAAAACAAACAGAAGTCAAAAGTTCATTGCTTTCCCCGCACAAGACATGTGTCGCGTTCAGGATGGAACATGTGTGGAGGAACTTGATTAACCGGAGTGGGATCCAGTCTGTTCAGGGACCGCAGTAATCTCCAGAGATTTAGAGAGCATCATCTGTTGCCACCGCACAGGCGTTCACCTGGCTTGAGCCCATGTGGGGGTTGTGGGAAATGTGCTGGGGCCAATTACCGGGAGCCAACTGGTGGGGATTGGGCTGCATTTCATGGCCTAACCTTTGACTCCCGGGTTAACGGCTGAATACGGACGTTCAACCTCCTGTCTGAGAAACAGGAGTCAAGAAGTCCGGAAGCAACTGGCGATAGATACGTTTATACTAGTAACACTTTTAATTGCTTCATGTCGTTGCACATACTCCAGTGTGTGTGTGCTCATGTATGTGTGCATGTGTGTGTGAGTGTGTGTGTGTGATGTGAGTTAATTGGAAAAATCACAGACGTTGGCTTTGACATCGAGACATAACATGAAAAATGAAACTAACTTACCTTATCTGAGTACACAAAGAACAGGATGAGCAATATCAGCTCTGCCAGGAGGATTATCAGCAGGACAATGAAGAACTGTCAGAGAGAGAGAGAGGGACGAGAGAGCCTTGTTTTAACAATCGCTTTGTCAGAAAGTGAGAGAAAAACAGCAATTACATGACAACATGACAGTTTCTTTCCCTGTGCACTGCTTCTGTGATTTGTCAAGTAAATTCTTTGAGATTTTGCGAAATAATCTTATTTTCTTTCTCGCCGAGAGTAACGTGGGAAGACGTACACCACCGTTCAAAAGTTTGGGGTCACCCAACAAGACAATTTCGTGTTTTCCATGAAAACTCACTTTTATTTATCCATTGAATTGCAAAATGAATATAAAATATAGTAAATACATTGACAAGGTTAGAAATAATGATTTTTATTTTAAATATGAATTGTGTTCTTCAGACTTCAAGCTCAAAAGGAAGGCCAGTTGAAAAGCTTCTCTGACCAGCATAACTGTTTTCAGCTGTGCTAACATAACAAAAGGGTTTTCTAAAATTCTACCCCTCCGCTAGTCTTCTAAGGCGATAACACAATGTGCCATTAGAACACTGGAGATGGGCCTCTATACAACCGTGGAGATATTACATTTTTTTTAAACAGGTGTTTCAACCTACAATAGTCATTTACCACGTTAATAATGTATAGAGTACATTTCTTAATAATTTAATGTTATCTTCATTAAAAAAACATGCTTTTCTTTGAAAAATAAGGACATTTCTAAGTGACCCTAAACTTTTGAACGGTGGTGTATCGGTAAATATATGAAACTCCAGCCGACAGCCGATTAGCTTAGCTGAGCATTAAGACTGGAAACAGAGGGCGACAGCTAGCGAGCCGGGCTCACACTCCAAAGCTCACTAATTAACACATTATATCTTCTTGAACATGTACAAAGCACAACGTGTAAAAAGGACACTTAGTTTCATTGGGAGTCATTTGTAGGACTAAAGTCCCAGCTGGTTGCCTGGCAGCCGTAGTAGCCGCCACAACAGGACTGCAGGGTGTTACTTCGCCCAACCAAGAAATAGCCCTAAAATAAGATATAACTTGTTAATTAGTGAGCTTTAGAGGTTTTGCTATACATATTTTTTTACGTTCGGACAAATCCTGTCGCCCTCCCGTTTCCTGTGTTTGTACTAAGCCAAACTAACACATTGAGCATCTTATTTAGCATCCAGAAAGAAGAGGGGAAGACCGATCTTCGGTACGCCTCCAGGCAAGAACACAAATAAGCTTATTTTGTTACATGTTGAAGTTTTCCTTCACGGTCACGGTCAGCGGTCTCAGTTTGTGGGCAGAATACTCAGCAACACAGATTCCCCAATAACAAAAACAAAGACACAAACTCAAAAACGTTCAAATAAGATTAAGGAGAGACAGAAATCAAGAGATAGAGGAGGAAGCGGGAGCGCCAGAGGAAGGAGGAAAGGAGAATGTAAGAGCTGGAGGGCTTGTGGACGAGCGAGAGGAGGGAAGAAGGGATAAAACCCCCCTAGATTAATTTCCAACACAGCCTTGCGTCTCATCTACCATTCTCCTCTCCTCTCTAAACCCCTTCAGCTCAATATTTACCGAGCTGTTCAGCCCAGCATGGAGGAGGCAGGCAGACCTAGTTTCTGCAAAGAACCCATTCATTACAAACTCATTTGGGAGGAAGAGGGGAGACTATTATTGTGTCGAGGTCCAAATGAAATAGTAACGACAGTCTTCTGTGTCTTTAGTATCTGGGTTGCCAGTTTAGCGCGTCACATTGTTGCTTTCATGGTTGATTTGTCACATTTCCCTTGTGCTGAAAGTTACAGGGATATCTTCTGTACTCTAAATTGGCGGTGCTCTGATGATGACGTGTGAGAAAGTGTGTGTGTGTGTGTGTGTGTGTGTGTGTGTGTGTATTCATACGCACACACGGCTTAGTAGGTGGATGGAGCAATTCACACTTTTCAAGGGTTTTAAAGGAGTTTCTGCCAGATATTTCAGTGTTATCCCTCCAGTTTTCGCTATTTCTTTAAAAGAGAATTGTCTCAGTAAGAACAATGTTGGCAGCAGAAAAGAGAGAATGAACATTTACTGCGAAAGGATGTCTAGGCTTTGAATGTTTCTAATCCAGAGAGACTTGTAGGTAGACGCTCGGCTCTGTTTCCTGCGGCAGATCTAAAACCGCTCTGATGTGTCGGCGTCTCGCTCTCCCCCTCGCCGCCCACCCACCCCCGAGCCGGACAGACATGCGAAAAAACAACAACAACAACAACAGCTTCTAGCAGACACCGCTGCACTAAACATTATTACGGTGGCTAAATGTGAAACACCGCCACACACTGATGATTTAATACAACATCAGATCGTCGAGATTTCCCTGTCGCTCCTTTTTCTAATTTCCAAAATTCACCCGGCCCTCTTTTCTTTCTTTTTTTTAACGTGACATGTCATTTAGCAGACGCTTTTATCCAAAGAGTCTTACAATAAGTGCATTTCAACCTCGTCCAATCAGTGAAGCTTCAGATCACAGGAACCGGACACGCCTCTCAACCAAAACAAATCTTAAAACAATACAGATTAACAATCTAGCAGCTTAAAACAGCAGATACAACTGTAATTTAGCAGATAAAACTAATTTAAAGAAGATACTTAGCAGGATCCAAGAAGTCAGTAGTCTCGCCTCCAAGGTAGAAAATGCACATCCAAGGTAGAAAATGCACACCCTCCCCCCCTCTCAGGTGAGGGGAGCCGAACGCCGAGGATTCGGCTTTCGGCTGATGCGAGAGCTTCGGGGGATTGAGCTGTTTGGGATGTTAAGCACCCGGAGCCGAAAGTCCACTCCCCATTTAAAGTTCCTAAACATGAAAGTTTTCTTTTCTTTTTTTTTGTGGCGGATTCACACAAACCCTCATTCCATTGGGTGAACTCTGGTAATTAACTTTTGTTTAAGATAAAACACTGCCGAGACGGAGGAGCCTTTGTCGTGAATAATAGAACGTTCTCAATTATTGAGCACAAAAAATATCAAGTGCTTTTAGTGCGTACAGCGACTCAACCGAAGGCCTCCTGACCGATGTCGGTGTTCATCTACAGAAAGAGGAGAGGGCCTCGTGCATCGCAGAATAAACTCCTCCCGTCCGTCGGCTAACTTTGCTGAGGTTGCGGCGGGAAGACGAACACAGACACACTGCTGAGGGCCCGCCGGCGGTGACCGGCGTGCGTTTATGTACACACAGTCAGAAGTTGTTTCTGTCCCTATTTGCATGGCTAACAGGGAACGAGAGAATACTTAAAGGTGGAGAGGAAGAAGAGAGAGGTGCAGTGTGCAAAGGAACCCTCAGAGGGTCGTCTGCATGCGGCCCGTTTATGACGCGGCATTGCGTATAAGATAAGATAAAATATAAGATATTCATGTATTAGTCCCACAGTGGGGACATTTCAGGGTCACAGCAGCGGATGTATATTAGAGCATTAATACAAATAAAAGATACAAATAATACAAAATACTAATACTAGTACTAAAATACTAAATACAAAATACTAATACTAAAATACGAAAAAATACAAAATACAAAATACTAATACTAATACTAAAATACTAAATACTAAATACTAATACTAAAATACAAAAAAATAGTAAATACTAATACTAAAATACAAAAAAATACTAAATACTAAATACTAATACTAAAATACAAAAAAATGCTAAATACTAATACTAAAATACAAAAAAATACTAATACTAAAATACAAAAAAATACTAAATACTAAAATGCGAAAATACAAAAAATGACTAAATACTAAATACTAATACTAAAATACTAAAAAATACTAAATACAAATACTTAAAGGGGAAAACAAAGTAAAGTGTTGAGTAAAGTGTTGAGTTGTATGGGTGCGGGATTGAACTCACGCTCAGAAGCAGGCACTTGTTCTCCTTGATGGCGCCCAGGCAACCGAGAAAGCCCGTTACCATGACGATGGCGCCGATGGCGATGACCATGTTGGCGGCCGACAGCGAGGGGAACGAGGGCGAGAAGGTGGCGAAGCTGCCCTGCGACACCGATAGCCAGATGCCCACGCCGAGCAGCCCGCAGCCGCACAACTGCAAAGGGAAGAGACGGGACCACAAGGTGAGTTGGATTTACAGCCATTATTTACAGAAGAAAGTTCATTTTCAGCTCAGGATCGCTCGTGATGGACCTTCTGAACCAAACAGTAATCTACAGAGTGATGTTCGCTCCGGATGAAGGCCGAGCTCAAGAAGCCCAACGTTACAGGCTCAGTGTCCCACAAGGTCAACCGTCACCAACCGCTGCTCGGAAAACAAGAGGGTCTTACCCCAATTAAAACTGTGATAGGCCAATAACAGCTCCGCAAGAGATTAGAGCAAAACTTGGACTTGGACCGCGTTGTTCTTTTATACACTACCGTTTAAAAGTTTGGGGTCACTTAGAAAAAAGAAAAAAAGCCCTGTTTTTTCCAATGAAAATGACATTAAATTAATCAGAAATACTCTCTACATAGTTAATGTGGTAAATGACTATTCTCTGTTTTGTAATGAAGTCTCTACAGAGGTGTGTAGAGGCCCATCTCCATGTTCTAGTGGTACTTTGTGTTATCGCCTTAGAAGACGAGCAGAGGGGTATAACCCCTTTGAAACCCTTTTTTAAATTTTTTTATAACTTTTTATTTAGCATTTTCCACAAACAGATTATTCCTTGACATCGAAACCCTTTTTATGTGAGCGCAGCTGAAAACAGTTATGCTGGTGAGAGAAGCTCTAAAACTGGCCTTCCTTTGAGCCACAAGTCCGAAGAACAACATTAATATTTACAATGAAAATCATTATTTCTAACCTCGTCAATGTCTTGACTCTATTTTGTATTAATCTTGTACTCATTTAATAAATAAAAGTGAGAGTTTTCATGGAAAACACAACATCTTCTCGGTGACCCCAAACTTTTGAACGGTAGTGTATGTTTGAGCTGATGACGTTGAATCCAGAACAAACAGAGATGTGATCACTGCCAATAAACAATGAAAACTTCCACGCCTTCCAAAAACCACCCGCAGTAGACTTGAGCTTCACCTAGATGGAGCAGTTCACTAATTCCCCCCAGTCACAGGGCCAGGCTCCTTCTGATGTGTGTGAGGTCTGCACCGCGAGTCCATTAATGCAAAGGAGTGTTTATGGGAGGCTTTGATTGCCCAAGTGTCCCATCTGCTGATGTGTTAGTCCATCTATCAGAGATAAGAGCCGCAGCACGCCCAGGACACAGTGAAATATAGGCGAGGAGGTGAGTGGTGACATTTTTTTGCCTGCACCTAATAGAATGAAATACCCAAGGCAATCTGGCCATGAATAAAAAATAAAATATAATCCCAAATGAGGGGAAAGTATGGAACGGATCCGTGTTAAATCATTGGACCGCAGCCCTCTCGGCCCCTCTGTTCACAGCGCTCCCTTCTTCCCTCCTCATCTCTGCACTACCGCTCCACAACACTTTAATGCCTGTCAGCAATATGTGCAACAAACCTCCTGTGCATTTAAACACACACACACACACACACATGCACACGCACACACACATACACACATGCACACACACACACACACACACACACACACATACACTCAACTGCATGGACAGACTCACACACAAACCTACACGGACAGACTTGCAGACACACACACACGCACGCACGCACACACACACACACGCACACATACACTCACCTGCATGGACAGACACACACTTACACACAAACCTACATGGACAGACTTACAGACACGCACACACACACACACACACACACACACACACACACACATACACACACACACACATACAGACACACCTGCATGGACAGACTCACACACACACACACACACACACACACACACCTACACACACACACACATACACTCACCTGCATGGACAGACACACACTTACACACAAACCTACATGGACAGACTTACAGACACACACACACTTACGCACACACATACAGACACACCTGCATGGACAGACTCACACACACACACACACACACACACATACACAGTGTACGTCATTATCAGGTAAGAGTTATGAATAAATCTCTGCTTCCCACTTTATCTTTCAAAACAAAGTAATGAATCAGTCACACACAGCGTCACTCCTCTGGATCCGACAACATCTAACCGATAAAACACAGAAACATCCTGCGAGACGAGCCGCCTTCCGGCTGACGACCGACGACGTCTTCGCCGCGGCGAAACTAACCGCCCTCAGGGTCAGATGAGTGTGATGTCACTCTCTTTGTTCCTGTTTGTTGTTCTTGTCTGCTTTCTTTTTGTTTTGTTCTGTTTTTCTCTTGTTCCCTGTTAGCGTCTTTGGGTATTCAGAAAAAGCGCTATAGAAGTCAAAATTATTACCTTTGCATTGAAAATGCGGAAAATAATGCTTTGATCGTGGCGTATTTCTATGTGTGTGTGTGTGCGTATGTGTGTGTGTTATTCGCATAAGTCAAAAAGTGTTAAACCGAATCGCATGACATTTGGTGGGATGATTGGTTATTATCCGGGGAACATTTCATTATATTTTGGGATCGATCGGGTCAAAGGTCAAGGTCATGGAAAGGTGATCTTATTTTTACTATAGCACGGTCAATTTGTATCCAATTGTCATGCAACTAATGCCAAAATGTTCATAATTCAATGCCCAATCTTGTGACATGCAAAGGTATGCGCTCTACCGAGAGCCCATTCTAGTTATTATTATTATTATTATTATAAAACACGCACTCTCCTGAGGACGAACTGTAATGACTCCATGCAATTAAAAGAGAGGGCGCAGAGGGAAAGAAGAGGGACTGGGCAGAAGGGGTGCAGGCTGCATGCAGAAGCCCTATTGGAGGGTCGACTGTCCAGGGTGTGATTTTATGAAACATTGGAATCTGAGCTCCAACACATAAAGTCACAGTCAAGGTTAAATGCGAGGGAGGCCGGAAAACACAGCCGGCCCAGCAGACTCTGAGAGAATGACACTCGTTTAGTCACATATAGATGACAGTGAAGCGGCATTGGATTTCCCGCGCAGAAGGAACGAGTGGCCTGAGTAAGACTTTCAATCATCTATCATCTGAATAATTCAGAGGCAATTGTATTTGCTGGGAGTCCCTCCGCTGGCTCTGATTAAAAAAGGCGTCAATTAAAAAAGGTCAGTGAAGGTCACGTCCCGATGCAGAGTGGCTAAAACTCGACATCACTGCTGACACTCAAAGGAGGTGAGGTCACGGAGAGCGGGAGGAAGGGTTGGAGGACGCAGGGGAGGAATTTATAAGAGGACGGATGGAGTGGACTTAAAGCTTGCGAGGGGAACACAAAACGCTTTAAGGGTCCAAGAGGGGAGGGTTACAGCTGCCTTCACTTAATTGTGTTTAATGCAAGCACGTCGCCCTCCTAAGTGACCGTGAAACCACCACGTCTGATCTGAGCCGACCAGGAGTAATCTGGCCTGCTTCCTTCACGACAACAACAACAACTAGAGCGGGCACTCGGTAGAGCGCATACCTTCACATATCACAAGATTGGGCATTGAATTATGAACATGTTGGCATAAGTTGCATGACAATTGAATAAAAATTGATCGTGCTATGGTAAAAATACCTTTTCATGACCTTAACCTTTGACCCGATCGAGCCCAAAATCTAATCAAATGGTCCCTGGATAATTACCAATCATCCCACCAAATTTCATGCGATTCAAGAAGATTTCGTACCTTTTCATGACCGTGACTTTTGACCCGATCGATTCAAAAATCTAACCAATTGGTCCCCGGATAATAACCAGTCATCCCACCAAATTTCAAGTGATTCGGTTTAATACTTTTTGACTTGTGCGAATAACACGCACACATACAAATACACGGCGATCAAAACATGACCGTCCACATTTTCAATGCGAAGGCAACGACATGCGGTCTTTGGACCTCTTTGTGTCGGTGCCACAGGAAATACCTCCAGTATGAGCTTTGATCACTTCTGTTATCTGATCCCCTCTGATTGACCTGGAGGCTCTCCGCTGAGCTCCTCATCTACTTTTAATGAAGTATTAAGGAATCCCCAAATAGCGGGCAGGCTCGGGGAAAGCTTCACATCGAGGCCTTCGTTGGTGTTACATCATCGGAGCGCAGGATGCTGCGGGTTGGGATTAACATTTGGGTTGAAGGAGAAAAAAATTGGCCTATTTTCATATTTTCTAACACAAAAGTGTTTGCAATGCTGTTCTGTGACTGACTACGGGTCTGATTGACTTTTACTTTTAGTTGAAGACTAGCGTTGACACTTACCTTGACACTGTTTACACATCTTACATGCCCTGGTTGCCGGGGTCCCTATCTATGCCCCTTACTTGAGCCGGCATAATGCCACGTGCCAATTAAAAAAAAACATGTGCAGCTCGCACCGTTGCTCCTGGCTATTACTCTGCTTTCACAATTCATGTATGCAACTTTGCAGAGGGCGTGCCTATCGTCAAAACAACTGAGGGCGACACATGGCGGCTTTGCCAGGTCCACTAATATTTACATTTTAACAAGCTTTCAGTGAGGGACGGTGAATCTTTTAGTCTTTAGATTTTCAAATATGCTATTTTTGGGACTTCATCACGGATCGGTGCAGAGCAGAGACTTTCGGAGGCTGATGAGAAAACATCTTCCAGCTGCGATAATAAAAAGTGATGTGAAGTATTAGGTTGTAATAGTTTATTTTGACAACATCGGCAGAGGTCTTATGATTTAAATTAATACATATAGAAAGATATTATAATAGAACATATTAGGGAGAATATTGATATTGTTATTAATGTATTATGACGCATAGGGGTAATGTTTACTCTATGCAAATGTAAATGGCAAGAATTAATGTATGTTGCATGAGAGTGACTATGTTAGTATTATAGATCGACGGAGCCGGTTTAAAGCCGTGACGTGACTCACAATAACAAGGGACTTTTATTGTGAAGGTGAATTTAATACAGATAATAATAGACAGGACTTTTATTGTGAAAATACTTGACCAGAAATGAGGTTTTGACCCCGGGCGAATGATAAAACTTTGGGTAAAAGACAAATCGTGTCTCTTCTCCAGGTGTCCGCCAGGAAGAGCGCGTCCGTGAGCTTTGACTGTTTGTTTTACACTTCTTGACATTAAATGTTGATAACTTAATTCACGCGCGTCCAGAAGCTTGTTTTCCACCATCTGCGAAGTGCCCCGTTTCAGAACACCTCACAGAAGCCTGGAACACAAAAGCTGCCGCGCTAAACACTGATTTGAATTTGGAAAGTGCAGCAAAAGTTTACTTCTGGAGAAAGGGATGCTGGGCACGTGTATTATTGTTGTTCAAACTGTGTTCATCTTTTCAAAAATCAATGAAAAAGGGTGAGTGTGTGTATACCCTTTCTATAGGTGTGAGGCCATATGTGGAGAGCACCTGCATGGCAGAGCAGAACGCAGCCTGGTTTCTAAATGCCATGTGTGGAGGACGTGACAAAAGGAGGGAGGCGAGGACGAGGAGAGCAACATTCACTTTCGGGAAGAGGAAATTGGAGGACATGAGGTGTGAATCTATCTAACTGGATGAAAAGGGACCCGCTGGTCATGGCCCTTAAAAAGCTCAAGGTGTCCAATAACTGCAATGATGCCATGTGAGTCAACCATAAGGCAACTTTTCAAACAGGAAAGAGAGGTGAAGGGGGTCAAACCATAAGATGTGTGGAAGAGGGTTAGAACTTATTGAAGCCAGGAAGATTGGATGTGCACGTGAGATGTGTGTGTGTGTGTGTGTGTGTGAGACAAAGAGAGATTGAAGAAGAAAATAGAGGCTGACCCTTCATCCGAGTGGCCGGCTCAGAGAATTATCAGTTGATGCAGTAACTGGTGACACGGAGCCACTCGACACAGAGCTCACTTCAATCTGCCCTCAAGAAAGCGGGTGTGAGAGAGGGCTGTCCACTGTGTGTGTGTGTGTGTGTGTGTGTGTGTGTGTGTGTGACCCCATAGCACCGTGAGCACTCAGAGAAGTCACAATTATGTTGTAGGGAATGACAGCTTTTGTCAAAATACCACTGTGTACTGGGAGGCTCAACTCTCCTGTGAATTAGTTTGTAAAGTTATATTTATTGAGTGACTGATGTGTGTGTGTGTGTGTGTGTTTGTTTTGGATCCTCTTACTTCAGTTGCTTTAAAACCGATTAAATAAACCAAAGAAGGCGTCCTTTACACCGACATAATAAGCCTCCACGGACATCTGCCGCGCCGTACTAAAGGCTAACCTTTTATTGAAGTAATTAGAAAGCACTTCAATCAATAAAGCCCAATAAAGCATAACATTTGGGGAAAATGCCCACCTTACTGCGCCGCTTTAGGGTGGAGCCACTTTACTTCTTTACGATCCTCTCTGCCCTTTACGGCACTTCAATCTCTCTTTTTATTGGGAAGAAACTAAACTTTTCTCTCCTACGGTGCACAGCATCTTCGGCGTTAGCATTGATTTTGCACTGAAATGAAGAGCTCAGATAGAGGAAGATTTTTTTTTTATTTCACACCATGTGATCTCGCAAGCCCCTGATTCAATGTTGCCATAAAGCTATGAAATACAACTACAGTACGAGAGTGATATCAGAATCACGGAACAACAAACACAACAAAGCAAATGTAAACATCAATACGCCTGACAGCAAACACAGGCGGTTTTATTTTCTACCCAGCAAGTGGAACAGGTCTTCTTTGAGGCAGGGAGAGAAAAATGGTTCATTTGAAGAATAAACTCTCAGCAGTGTTTGTGTGTAGCTGCCAGAAAAGGATTTCATCCCAATAAATAAGTCCTATTACTGTATTTATCCTCCATGGTAGTCACATTAGAACAAACTAAACAATAAGCCCACGCCACGCAGAAGAACTAAGTGTATGTGCCAATAGCAGCACATTGACACTTTATTTTAATGGTTGTTTGTTGAATTCAAGTACAAAATGTGTTTAAGAATAGACAATATATATATTCATTTCAAAAAGCCACTTAACAACAACAGACAATCTGCAGCAGTTTAAGCAAACAGAGGCTGCTTTCCCACCAGTTTGTCATACACTGAGCATTTGAACATGGAAGTGAACGCTGCATTTGTGCTTTATGTTTCTCTAGACATTTATTATTTTATTGCTGAATCACTTTTTAAGTCTAAACATGTGTTTCAGACGACTGTTTCTATTGGCTGTCCTTGAAAACTATAGTTTTTCTTATGTGAAAGATGTTAATAAATGACTATTCTCTATTTTTTAATGAAGTCTCTACAGAGGTGTGTAGAGGCCCATCTCCATGTTCTAGTGGTACATTGTGTTATTGCCTTAGAAGACGAGCAGAGGAGTATAACCCCCTTGAAAACCTTCTTCCTTTTTTTTGCATTTTCCCCAAATAGATTATTCCTTGACATTGAAACTCTTTTCATGTGAGCGCAGCTGAAAACAGTTATGCTGGTGAGAGAAGCTCTAAAACTGGCCTTCCTTTGAGCCACAAGTCTGAAGAACAACATTAATATTTACAATGAAAATCATTATTTCTAACCTTGTCAATGTCTTGACTCTATTTTGTATTAATCTTGTATTCATTTAATAAATAAAAGTGTGAGTTTTCATGGAAAACACAACATTTCCTCGGTGACCCCAAACTTTTGAACGTTAGTGTATGTATGTACATTTCTCAGTGAAACATGGTATTACTAGTCAAATGAAAGCCTACCCCTTCCATTACGAGGCCTCTCTTGACACAGTATGTATCTTGATGACAGTAGAGTAGATGATCTAAGCTGTAGGCACGATAGACTTGTACAGAAAAACTCCCCGTCCCCGTCTCGCTACAGTTCCTGAAGGCACCTCGGTCATTCCCCATCGAATAGTGCAGAGCTGATGTCAGTTGTAGAACAAGTAAATTATTCACACGGTCTGGGATGGTGGCTGAGGGAAACAGTGCTTTCAGGCCCGGAATAAACACTTTGAATTCAAAAGGCTGAGACAGATGCAGGGCGTGAGATTAAAAAGCAATATTCTGCCTGGTTAAAGTTTCATACGCAGACTGGAGTCCTGGTGGATTCACATAATGCACAAGATTACTTAGAGGACCACGCTGACAACTGATAACACAGATTTATATGAACACATACAATTCAATTTGGAGACAATTTAGCTTTACTCAGTTCAATTACATGCAGTGTCTGAAAAATGAAATGTTTATATTGACCAGCAGGGGGCGACTTCTCTGGGTTCAGGTGCACTTAGCTCCACCCTCTAGTGTCACTTGTCGTTCAAATAAATTAAAAAAACATGACGATCGTAATGCCGAATTTACGGCTTTAAAACTGTAATCCAACCACCGATGGGTGACGCCACGGTGACCACGCCCACTCGTCCACACTCTAAAGTATGATTCAATTGACTTACAGGACTGAACCGGCAGTCTAAAAAAAGACAGGCAAAAAGACTCGATGATATGTTTCCTTATAGGACAAATTCCCACCATCCATCATGTGCCTCATCCAGCATCCAGAATGAAGCCATTCTGTGGTGGACGCCTCAGCTGGGCACTTTGAAGAGTGATCCCAGATTACCCTGCTGAGGGTCTGGTATTCAGTGATGCGCCCATCCCAGCAGGGTTTGACATGCCTCCTTCCGTCTCCCGCTGTCTGGAGCTGAAAGGCCTTTCCACCGCAAAGTGACTAAATCAATTGCGCCAAGAAGGATTAAAGCTAGACAAGCCTTTTTTTGCCTGTCCAGGGCCATCGCTGCTGACTGCACAGACACGTCCAGACACTTTCACACATGACTACAGCTTCTATCTACCCTTAGAGGACGAGGCGGGAAAAGAGAGAGAGCCAGGACAATGGCAGAAGAAACGCTATTAGACATCCCTGACTAATTCTGCTGTTAAATCGGTCCCATTCCAACAAGACTCTTCAATCAGCCCGAGAACCCACGGGCACTTCAATTATGCATCGAGGACAAGAAGGAGCACACGAGGATGGGGAACGTCCTCCCGCCAGAGAGCGAGGAAGCTCTGCTCGCCACCCGTTAGCCGGAGGGAGGGAGAGCGCGGATGGAGAGGCTGAGACGTGTGCAGGAAAACGGCGCCCGCAAGTCAGAGTCCAACGCCCAACGCCAAAGGCCGACGCCCTGGTCCAAGAACAGGTCGAAAGGTTTTTAATAACTTTTTATTTTGCATTTTCCACATTACATTGAAACCCCTTTTATGTGAGCGCAGCTGAAAACAGTTATGCTGGTGAGAGAAGTTCTAAAACTGGCCTTCCTTCTTCTCGCTGCGGGGATGAAGAGATGACAGCTGTCCCGTCTTGCTGTTAGAGCGTCTCTCTTGCCAGTGAGCTCAGAACCAAGGCTTAGAAACCCAGAGCACTCAGACCTTTAAGGAGAAGTAGGACCATAACAAATCCCAGTGATGTTCTAATGAGGACAACGAGATATATAAATACATAAACTGAGCTAATTACAGAGGTTCTGCACAAGGCGCTAATTAAATGTGAATATCGCCGCTTTCGGTTGACATAAAATGTGCTGATGAAGATATCACAAGAGGTATTAGCATACAATAAAAAGTAAACGCATTGGGGAAAATAAATATCCATTCAGGAGAAGGCAGTGTCCTTTTTACGAGTGCCTGTTGTCCACAACATAAACTGCCTCGCCTGTAGGAGACACACACATTTGGTCCGTATAAATATCTCACTCCGGGCTGCCAGTGCAGCCATGCCGAAAATCACAGTTGGACTCCCATCGAGTTTCACTAGTTGAAGGGCTTCATGGGAATGCTGTCTCAGCAGGTAGTGCATGGCCAGAGACATGTGTACTAGACAGGCTGGACACTCAGCCTGTTCCCCACATAGTACCTAGAGCAGAGGAACAGAGGGCTCAAGGAAATAGGAACCCCCCAAATGTACTACATGGAAGTATTTGGGCTTTTCAACCCTCAAAGTTTTAAAATGAGCCAGAGAGTCAATCGGCGTTTCTCAATCAGCGTACTTGTGCGTCCTTTCCTCTACTTGTGTCCTTTCCTCTACTTGTGCGTCCTTTCCTCTACTTGTGTCCTTTCCTCTACTTGTGTCCTTTCCTCTACTTGTGCGTCCTTTCCTCTACTTGCTTCCTTTCTTCTACTTGTGTCCTTTCCTTTTCTTGTGTCCTTTCCTTTACTTGTGTCCTTTCCTCTACTTGTGTCCTTTCCTCTACTTGTTTCCTTTCTTCTACTTGTGTCCTTTCCTCTACTTGTGTCCTTGTGTCCTGTCTCCTCATCAGTCTCAGGTACATGTTCACATTCAAAGTTCTCTTCTCTCTCTTCACGGTCAAAACACCCGGATGTGACTTGCTCCTCCCACTTTACCCAGGATGCATCAGAGGAGACTTGTGCGTACTCTGGCCAGCATATGTCCCACAATGCATTTCACCAGCAACCGGAAACAATAGCGGAGGAGAAAATAAACTATTGACAGTTGACTTTTTATAAATACGACTGTTGTTAAGTCACGGAATGTCATTTTAGGATGTTTTGTTTATTCGACTGTAAAAAATAATGTTCAGTGAATAATTAGAGTAAAGTCTGGAGCAAGAACAGCTGATGTGGTGACGTCATCAAGTCAGCTGCTGGTCCCATCGCAGAAAGACCGTCCTCCCGTCCTCCCGTTGTCCCGGAGACCAGACTCCAAAGGAACACACGTCTGTAGTCGTGTTCTTTGAATTGAGAAACGCCGAATGTCTCCGTGGAGGGCGAAGACTTGTGTGGGGGAATCTGATACACTTGTTTAATCCACCCCACACCGATCCACTGGAGTTCCCCACTCACACATTAAGAACTTCCTCTGGCAATATTAACAATTACAGTGGATTATTATTCTCCTAATAGGCATGAGGACTTGAGTATGAACTGAGGTGACCTTGCCTGGCTGTGTTTGAGACTGCCCGGAAGAGCAAGACATGTCGGTGCAAATGTATTTCAAGTGTGTGAAATTGCAAAAGCCCAAATTAGGTGAACCACAGCCCTGGGACCTCTCCTTGGAATTGAGGGAAGCATTTGGGCAACAGAGGATTGTTAACGTTGCATCTACAGGGTCAGCCGGTCTGACCTTGTGCAAAAACAAGGTTCCTCATGAAGGCTTTAGTGAGCATCAGAATCAGAATCAGAAACCGTTTATTGCCAGGAATGTTTACACAAACGAGGAATTTCTTTTGGCGGAAGGTGGAACGTTTTACATGAAAAACAACAATCAACATAAACTCAAGTACAATACAGGATAAGATAAAGATAAAGTGCAACAGAGAACGTTTAACGTGTCTGAGTGTATGTTCTAGTGTCATGTGTGTTTAAGTTAAAGTGTGTGTTACATGTGACGTGTTTAAGTTAAAGTGCTTGTTACATGTGACGTGTGTTTAAGTTAAAGTGTGTGTTACATGTGACGTGTGTTTAAGTTAAAGAGTATGTTACATGTGTGTTTAAGTTAATGTGTATGTTACATGTGTTAAAGTGTGTGTTACATGTGACGTGTGTTTAAGTTAAAGTTAAAGTTAGAGTTAAAGTTAAAGTGCATGTTAAAGTGTGTGTGAAGGAGGAGGAGGAGGAGGAGGAGGAGGAGGAGGAGGAGGAGGAGGAGGAGGAGGAGGAGAGATGAATGAGGAGGAGGAGCCTGAAGAGGAGTTAGTCCTGGGGGGGACAGAGTCAGTCAGTGGGGGACCCGGGCTCCATTGATGAGCCCGACTGCCGACTGGAAAAAACTGTTTTTGTGGCGGGAGGTCTTCGTCCTGATGGACCGCAGCCTCCTACCACGTGTGTGTGTGTGTGTGTGTGTGTGTGTGTGTGTGTGTGTATTGGTGTATTTTCTCATATGCACTTGCAGAAAGCAGAGTGGGTGCGTGGCCTTGCTGCAGGGATGCTCTGAGATCTGAGCTGCTGCCGCCGCTCCAACACAACCTCCATTAGAGACGCCGGCACGAGCACATGGACTAACGTTTCACCGCCACGTGACGGCGGCTTACCCACACTCGTAACGACCAGGCAGGATTTCATTTGCCGACGGGGGGCAGTGACTTTAAACGGGGAAAAAGAAACGAGAGGGCGAAGTGGAGCGGCGCGTCTATTCTCCGTTTGAGCTCTCAGATGCTTTGCGGGTGGAACACATTTTTAACAAATGCACAATAGTTAAAAATATGTTTATTCCTAAAGCAGCGGCACGGTGAATGAAAACCCTCCTGTTATGCAACGCGAGGCATTATGCATCCCTGGAGGGACAGAGGGAAGATGAAGACGCAAAATATGCACATCGTCTTAAGTGAAAAACCAAAGCACCAGGCGGATGCCTGGCAAGAAAAGAGGATATTCAGATTGAAAGACATCTAATCAATAGTCGCTCTGCATGCCATGCCACAGGGTAAATGACTGTTTCCCTGCACTTACTGTATAAAGGGCGCTTTTTTTAATACCCTTTTCTCTTCACACTGTAAATTATTCACCACACTTTTGAAGGCAGAGCTACGGGGAACACACAGTGGTGGAGGAGGTTTGCTAATGTTATTACACCCTTTCCTCTGAAGTGATTAAGTAGCCTGACAGTGTACAACTTAGACTTTTATTATTGGCCCTGTTCCCCATCCCCTTAAATCTTATTCGTCCCCCTGTTGCTTAATTTCACGCTGCAGGGAACCGTTCTTTCCCGACTCATTTCCACCCAAACATGTTGCAGTGCATCCTATTATCCATACCATAATTCATGCTTTTTATTGCAACAAAAAAGAGCTGCGGGAATATACGCAGGCCTGCTGGAATAAGGGAATTCTGCAGAAACACAGCCTCTCCCTCCTTCATCCCCCTCTCTTTCAGCCACGAGTTTTCCGCGGCACGAATCCTGGAAGCTTGACCTTATTCCGTGAGCCAAGCCGACTTCACTGCGGAGATAATGAACTTAGAGTGTCAGAGAACACGGAATAAAAAACAACACCTTACATTAACCAACACAGAGAGCCGATCTGTATTCACGGGAGGTGCGCTGTGGGGCGGGGGCGCCATCTGAATGTTGATGACGCTCCGTCTGCATCTGCTTCCCATCCGGAGGGGGTCCGGAATGATTCTATTTCACCTTTGGCACGACAGCCGCGGCGCCCCAGTCTTGTCTCACGGACAAAAAGCTCCACTCATCCATCATTATGAAAACCTGCTCTTGATTTAGATAAGACCGCCAGGGACACATAAAGAAAGATAAAGCCTTGACAGCTGTAGCTGAAACACTTTTTTTATATATATATATATATATATATATATATATATATATATATATATATATATATATATATATTATTTATTTTTTAAACTCAGACTTCTCACTTTTAATGTGCCTCAAATGACATTGTACTGCCATATGGTGAGGCACTAATCAGTGTTCCCTGCGGTTGTTGCAGGAGCTATCTCCCTTTATGCCTCCTCTTCCTCACATTCCTACTACTTCTTTTTATTCATTGAAAAGCAGCTGGGGGGGGTGACCGGCTGAGCATTAGGAGGTATTGTATGTGTCCAGGGCTCTGAGAGGATATGGAAGGGTTCCTGAAGGGGCTCCCTAAAGACATTACCTCCAGTAAGCACTTGAGAGTGGTAAAATACTTTATTTTCTTCCTCCCCTCGCAACACATACTCAAGCAGATAGAAATCCGAGCAGAACATGACAACCCCCCCCCCCCCGCTGCCACAAAACAATGCCCTCCCTTTTTTCCGGTGTAAAGGTCAGATTTTTGTGAAAGCTTGTTGGCACATGCAGAAAAAGCTTCTTTGACTGCCTCTGCTCCTCTTCCTCTCCTCTTCCTCTCCCCTCCCAATCGGCTCATTGGAGGCGACAGTAGAGCTGACATGCTAATTAGCGCAGGAGGGAAATGGAGTGTGTAACTACTCTTTTCTGGTCAGTCAACCCCTGAATCCCCATCAGTCCTTCATCTCAACGCACTGGACCGCATGAAGAGACACATCACTAAATAAGAGCGGCGCATCAATCTCTGCGTTAATGTTGTGCGAGCGTCGTAACCGTGTTATTCACTGTAGCCCACCCCGGGCTAAAGGAGAAGGAGCCGAGGGGGGATAGGATTCAGGAAGAAGGAGACTAACTAGGAGGCTTCATTCAGGCTGTAATGTTGCATTGAGGACGCTGTAAAAAAAAAGACCCCATCTGTGACCTCCACTGGGAAGTCATTAAGGCACATCAATTCCAGGGACTACACTTCCTAACCTGAGTAAATGCGGCTTTAGTATATAAAAGAGATGTCGTAAGCAACAATAACGTAACGGTTGAGTAGACTTCCTGAGTAACGACAGGGTAACAAGCGTGGATGACAGACGGAATACGAACATATGGAGCAACGCCCGCTCGGCTGTAGTATTGGAATAAATCAATGCTCATTAGATCTGAATTAAAGTCTGTCAGTGAAGTTAATACTCCGTGAACTTTACCCCCCTGAGATCGGTCGACCAATGACAGTTCATTCAGAGCTCGCGCAAGAAGGTGAAACGTAATGGAAGATACCGTTTCCAAAACTTGTGAGGGGTAAAAACTAGTTTGTGAAAGACCCAGAGAAACACAAATATCCGACGAAGAAAAATCCCGGACGTTTTTGGAATCCCTGCCCGACGCTATTTATGGTATATTTTTTTATGGTATTATATTCCTCCGGTATGTCCAACTGCAAGAAGGACCTCCCACCCCCCCCCCCCCCCCTCACACACACACACACTAGTGTGCTCATTCCCGTCGTATCCACTGTGGGGATGGCTCTACAACGCCCTGCAGGGACGCTTGATAAGTGCATGAAAAGAACCAGTCATTTATTTTAATGACATCGTCTTCTGCTTTAGTGTAAGGCCTTGATGACTTATTTTAACAGGTGCTCTACACATTCATGACATTTCATTGAATCTTTCGTGTCTCAAAGACCTAGAATATGTCCTCCGGGTTTATCGGCATTTCTGAGAAGATTATTTAAAAATAGACGTTTCTCTTCAGTGAGGCGCAGTTCCCGTCGCTAATGCACGGCCGCATTTTGAATTGATTTGAATGATTTGAATTGAATGAGTTATCAGAGTACGCGCAGGACTTCTTAAGTGTAGCCGCGGTTAAGAAAAAAGGAAAAATGTGAGCGACTGAGAGAGTTCAATGAATTGCTGTGATCTTATATTTGATCCCATGTACCGAAATTGGAAGGGACAATAGACCTTTCATTTGAAAAATCACTATCAGTCACTCTACAGTGAATGCAGATCACACATAAAAACCAAGGTGCATAATACACTGTGGACTGAAAAATAAAATCAATTCCACAGCGTAAGACCGTGTGTACGCCTGTGCGATGATTGCACGTATGTGTATTTCACTTTCCAGCTGCCACTCGTGACCTCCAGTCATAACTTGAAGAATTCTAGCGCCTGCAGTGGAGGCCATCTGTCATCAGACACAAGTTCAAAGACAAAACCAAGAGGGGGATTAGTTTCAGCAGAATCTTGTGTGTAATTTCTGGACGTGATCGCAACACCGTCACACTGACCGCCCGCTTGGTCTCGATCCAAAGCACGAGTTCAACCGCGAGAGGCTAACATTTACTCCGGGTGATGGTTGAAGAGTTTAACCCGGTTGTTCTCAAACTGCGGGGCGCAGGGGTATTACGAAGTGCGGACAACTTCACATATTACAAACGTATGTGTACATATTTACACTACCGTTCAAAATGTTGGGGTCACTTAGAAAAAAGAAAAAAAAGCCCTGTTTTTTCCAATCAAGGTATCAAGGTATCAAGGTTTTTTATTTGCCATCTGTGCCCAGACCAGCTGTCTAGAAACATCGGAATTGTTTTTGCAGGGCTCTCCGAGTCAGCAGAGATACAAAACAAACACACTATAATAGTAACAATAATAATAATAATAGAAATGTGAAAAATATATTTTAAAAAGCACTGTACAAAAAACAGTGTAGTAAAGTGTATGCAGTATTAACAGTATTAACAGTATTTTTACAGGTTATCAAAAATAAACATAAGAAAGGAGAGTGCAGGGATAATAAATAACTAAGAAGGCTAGAGCTGTGCCTAGCTTGTAAAAGTAAAAGAAGGAAACAGGGGGAAGGGGTTGGGGGAGGTTTTGTGGGGGTATTGCACTGATTGTGTTATTGCACATTGTTTCACACTTCCAGTGTGACAATGACAATGACATTAAATTAATCATAAATACTCTCTATACATATTTAATGTGGTAAATGACTATTCTCTGTTTTAATGAAGTCTCTACAGAGGTGTGTAGAGGCCCATCTCCATGTTCTAGTGGTACATTGTGTTATTGCCTTAGAAGACGAGCAGAGGGGTAGAACCCCCTTGAAAGCCTTTTAAAAAAAAGTTTTATAAGTTTTTATTTAGCATTTTCCACAAACACAATATTCCTTGACATTGAAACCCTTTTTATGCGAGCGCAGCTGAAAACAGTTATGCTGGTGAGAGAAGCTCTAAAACTGGCCTTCCTTTGAGCCACAAGTCTGAAAAACATTAATATTTACACTGAAAATCATTATTTCTAACCTTGTCAATGTCTTGACTATATTTTTTATTAATCTTGTATTCATTTAATAAATAAAAGTGTGAGTTTTGATTTGTGTTTGAACACAACATTTTCTCGGCGACCCCAAACTTTTGAACGGTAGTGTAATTACGTTACGTTTGCGGCGCATGAGCGATCGCGACGTCCGAGCTCCTCTGCGATTCACGTGTCGCTCAGTAGCTCGCAAAACGGAGAGACGTTTGTCAGGAGGGAAAAGAAAAGCAACCGCAGGAGAAGATGCAGATGAGGAGAGAGCAGTCTGTGATTTATGGACACTGGGAGACATTACACCTCACTCACGTCAATAAGCCACGGGAGTTCTTTCAGAGGGAACCTGGTGACTAGCGCACACGGGCAAATCACTTTGTAAAAGTGGCGTCAGCGGATCAGTTACCTGAGAGGACCCCGGCTGAGACGGGAGAGCTGTGTGCAGGCGCTGATCAAGAGTCTCACCAAATGGACACACTGAGTCACACACAGAGAAGATAGATGTGCCGTGAACTACACAAGGTTTTATTCAATTTCATAAAAACAAGGTCCCTGAAAGCACCACCGTTTCCACTCGGTGAGGATACGGGGGCCTTCAGCTGCTCCACATGAAGCTCGATGGCTCTCACGAGAATATGTTGGCTCAAACATCTGCACTCATTTTATTTTGCTAGTTATTGTTTTAAAAAGATATTTAGTGTACAACTCAGTAGAACTTTTGCCAAATATTTGAACTTATTTCTTTCTTCTTTTTTTAAAGATATCCAATGCCACACATGTTAATTGCAGCTACAATAAGCTATTTGCCAGATATTAGTTATTATTGGCACTTTATTTGCATTGTTCTAATAAAGTGAACTTTTTTATTTTTGTCTGATGGAGTAATCTGGTTTGATTAAAAGTGATTGCAGTTTTTGAAGTTCTTTTTTTAAAAAGCACAGTCACAGGAGTCACACTTTCTAGGTCAGCAGGACTGGACATAAAACGTTGCCTCCTGGTTAAAATTCCTCACATTATTACATAAATCAAAGCAACCAAAAAGGCTTTAAGCAGATACACAACCAAGCCATTAGGAAGCTGTCTCCACATGAACTATGTAAAAGCTTCAATAAGGTCCCAAAAATAACAATTAATATTTCTATATTTCCAGCAAAAACTGCCATGCAGGAGAAATTCACTTTCATATACCAGTTGAGTTTAAAAATGTGTAAAGATTAGACGGGACAAGATAAAATGATTATTGTTTACTCAAAATATTGTGATGATGTATTTGGCGGCTGAGCGTCTCTCATGTGGGTAAACTCTTGCTGGCAAACATGGCGATCTAGAAAGCAGGATTACAAAGTAACAGGATGAGAAACAAATCCTCTACAAACGCCGGTGGTTACGGTTCCTCCAGCAATCAGCTCCTTGTTCCCTGCCTGTGAGAAACAACAGATCAACGGCAACAGAACATGTAAACGAGTGTATCCTGAAGTTCTATTGGTGAGTCTTTTCTCTGGATTAAAGCCCCATTATGTAGTGTTTCCCTTGTAGCGCCCCCTTCAGGTATTTAACGTGTACTTCAGTGTGGTAAATACCCAGTTAGATAGATCAGGTGTCTGAACCTCTGGCTCTGAGCCATATGTGGCTCTTCTGGTGACGCATATGGCTCTTCTGAGTTTGAGTTAAATAATAATCTCCTCCGCCCCCTGTAACTTTCTCTCTCCTCCAGATGACAGCAGCAGTAATGTCAGGTCCCTTTCTTAAAGACGTCTTTGTTCTTTAAACTAAAGGTCTGTTATTGGTCGTCTCCACAGCAGCATGTCTCTCTGTCTCTACGTCCAGAGCGGAGACAATAAAAAGTCCCCTGTGAGGTGGACTGGACTATGTGACGCTGGTCATCATGACAGAAAGCAGGTCCAAGGACCGGGCGCTACAACATGTGACATAGTCGGGTTTTAGCCCACAGACCCCGATGGAGGAGGAGATATCAACATATTAAAAGTCATTGCAGGGGCAACATTTTTTTCAAGCTGTTATTTTAAGGTAGGAATCGTTACGTAGTGTTGCTTTAACACCATTTTCTTTTTTGCATGAACGGAACCAGAAAAAGTTTTAATGCACTTCTCATGCTCTCTCTACCTCGATCCCTCTCTCTCTCACTGGGGTCCAGCCAGTACTGCTCGTATGGAGGGGTCGAGGGTTTCATGTTGGAGCCCGGCAGCAGAGGTCACGTTTAACTCTTACCACACATGTAGGAGGGCAGCTAATCTTCAGATTACTTTCCCTGTTTATAGTCCACTTTTTGTGTGTGTGCGTGTGTGTGTATGTGTGTGTCTGAATGTGTACAATCCCCATCGGGCCCGTCCTGCCTCCTAGAATAGAGAGGTGTATATGTGCTTATCTGAGCGTGTTTCACGGCTCTCTGGTTGCTTTTGTTAACGGCGTCCTCGTGGGAATACGGCGGCCGCCGGCTGATTTAGAGACCTGTCAAACACGCCTGTGGTCCGGGTCAGTGTCAGGAGGCCAAGTGAGGTCAGGTCCCCGGAAGGAAAACGACACAAGTAAGCAACACCCATCCATATCTTGGCATGCCAGAGTTCTTCTTTTATAGACACAAAGTCATATAAATGCAAAGTGAAGCAGCAGGAAGTCGGTTTCATGTGGGTGTTGACAGCTGAAGGGTTCATCATTTGTTGAGTCCCCTCAGAATAGCAGGTATAAATAAACACAACCTGCACATTTAGTAAAGTCAGGAAACTTCTCTACAAGAGAACACGCAGTTCGAAGAGATGCTGACCTAAGTAGTTTTACCAAGTCAGGCAAGGCGGTGAGGGAAATGTGCTAAAGTATCACGGTGTTCACATGGGAGCGTCTCAGGGACAGCTTGACCCACGTCCACCTTGAATTTCAAAAGGGTTATTTTTCAAAGATTGCCAAACACTAAATCTTTCTCAGCCAAGGCCTTGTAGCAAAGAACAAACCCCTCTGGAAGCAGTAAACAAGGCATAGGCAATCATCAAAGGACATGTTTTGTTTGCATGCTTGCTGAGGTTTTAGAGGTTTGCAAACCTACAGAAGTTACAAAGATCTTGACAGCCATCTCTGGTATTAATGATGGCAATCTCAACAGCTATTAAAAAAAACGGGACAAAGGAGAACTCTCAATCGGGATTGATTTATAAGAACATTGGGATTGTTTGTTGTAATTTTAGTTCAATGTCTTTGAGTTCTGCCATCTTGATTACTTGGTATTCCTCAAGGCAGACATTCTGCCTTTGAAGGCTGGTTGGCTGACCACAGCTAGTATATCTCCCTCTTAATTATTGTTTTTTACATGTGAAAACACTCCACATTGATTATAACTGCAATCACAATTATGAGCTACTTCGTTAGAAAATAATTGCTATAGTAAAATAACAAAAGAAATGGCAAATAGATAAACAGTTTTTTACTGCATTTCTCCCTGCGCTTCTTCATAGATTACCCTTTAAATGGACGAGTAGACATGCTAGCAACGCTTCTGAATATTAGCCTAACGACGCCTTCGGCTCCCTCCATTTTTCAGGTGACTATCATTGTCTCGGTTTCCAGACTGTTCAGTAATAACTTTAACGGCTCATTTAAGCCATGGGAACCATAACGCAGCGAGGTCAGCTGAAGTCCAACCAGCCACGGAGATGATAGCTGTGGTTAAATATAGACAGCGCTGGCAAGCTAACGTGGACATGGGATGGTGCTAGCGCTCTGTCACAAGGCCTGTTGAGATTTAGTGCGAGATCTTTAATCTAATATCAGCCTGTTTTCCATGACACAAACCAGAACAATATTTCCCCCGTGGTTTGAAGAGATGAAGTGAATCAATTAAACATAAAAAAGAGGACGATGAGACATTAAAGGTTGGGGCACTCGAGGAGGCCGACGGAGGGTTTAGGAGGCAGCAGGGGAAATGGCGACAGGGGGGTCAGTCCTGCACTTCTGTGACTCAAAGGGAACATGCCGATGAGATTAGGGCACATGATCTGAATAGCCCAGTATTTTTGAAAGATGTTAATGTGAGGAGGGCTGCGAGCAGAGCGCCACGGGCAAAGCAAATACCATCGCACCACGCGGCAGTGTGGGTGTGTGCAGGTTCTTATTCTTGCCACATCATTTTTAATCAAGTTAAAGTTGATGAGGTCAACATGTATTTGCTGAACTGCAGCCTCTGCGCCACAAATCAAATAAGCAAACTAACTCAATAATGTTCCACAGCAATACATCTCTAAAATGTGCAAACAGCTAGCATTAGCAACCATTAGCTAAGGTGTCAGACCCAAGGCTTTAAAGCCCAGAAACGACCCAGAAATATGACTGTAAATTGGGAGACTTTTTTACAATATTTTTTACTTAACAACTTCCTAGTAAAACACTATAATGTCCCTCATTTAAATAATAAGGTCTTTAAATGAAGAAATAGCCGAATCCAGAGTTATTTTCCTGAGCAAAATGAGTTGCCTTTCATGTGAGCAAGCCGAAACCAAGCAAAGAAAGGGTTAAATGAAA
Source organism: Liparis tanakae (assembly GCA_036178185.1). Classification (NCBI taxonomy): domain Eukaryota; kingdom Metazoa; phylum Chordata; class Actinopteri; order Perciformes; family Liparidae; genus Liparis; species Liparis tanakae. The sequence goes on along the minus strand of CM070108.1, from coordinate 22,749,373 downwards.
CGCTTGAGCATTTGCTCTATTGGAAGCTGAAGATCGAGGTAATTTTATATTTGACAGCCGAGCCGTTTAGACTTCATGCACCACTGAGCAACTTTCATGAGAAGACAGATGAGGGAAACGTGAGGGAAATAGAAGAAGAGAAGATTCTTTCAATCTCTTTCACTTTATTGTGAAGCAAAACTATGTATGTTTTAAAACAGTCTTACCATACATACATCGAGCACTTTATGTAGAATAAAAATATTTAAAGACAAATGAGTGTTAAGTCAGATTTGAAAAATCTGTAGGTATCGACACATATATGTGCAAAACCATATCTTTTCCATGAAATGGAACAAAATGCGTATATATAAGCATTTCTTTATATATATATATATATATATATATATATACATGAATATATAGATGTATATATATATATGAATTTCTTTATATATATATGCATTTATTTATATATATATATGCATTTATCTTTTTATATATATATAAAAAGAAATGCATATATATACATATATATATATGCATGTGTATATATATATATATATATATATATATATATATATATATATATATATATATTAGAAAAGCAATTTTCAATGTAAATCAAATAGAGTGCTGGGTTTATTATTAATTTGTTAGTGCACTTCAGTCTCAGCTCATTATTTCTTTACCCGTTGCATTACATTTGTAGTATTCTTTGATTAATGGGATTTCCTCTAATAAAAATGGAAAGACGTTCATTAAGCTTGATCTCTACCCTCTGGACACACACTCATCACTCCACAGTGAGTGCAGAACTGAATTCAATCCGTGGACGACATATAAATTAAAATGAAAGTAGACACAGAGGGAAAAGGCAGCGCATAACCATTGACGACTTAGGACAGACGGTAATTGTTTTTTCTCCGTCACCTCAATGAAGCAAAAATCAGCTGGGAATAAAAAGACACCATCCATCTCGAACATGACTTATTAAGTTAATTACAACACAGCACTATGTAATCAATACATAGAGGATTGTGTGTGTGTGTGTGTGTGTGTGTGTGTGTGTGTGTGTGTGTGTGTGTGTGTGTGTGTGGCAGAGCAACAGAGGAAGTGGAGCGAAGGTGTATCTCCCTAAATGTCAGCGCTGATTAATTAACTTAAGCTACATCTGTCATGCATGCTGCTCATAGTTAGCGGACCTTAGCAGCGATAATCCCGGCTAGCTAAACCCAGCTAGGAGGGATTGAGGAAATGAAGACCTACACGGCAGCCAGCCAAGAAGATTACATCTGACTCAGGAGTTAAGACTAAATGGACTGAGTGATACAGATTGCCACCGGATGAAAATCAACGACTTTCCCTTAAATGATGACTTTTATTAGCTTGATTGAGTATAACTTGGCAGGCTTCCTGTATATAAATGGTCTTGTTCAGCTAAAATAAGACGGTGTCATTCGCTTCAGCGGGCTGGTCAGTGTGCAGGCGTCGTGTCAGAGTCCACACACTCCCTGGATAAGTTCTTTGCTATGATTGCTGGACTGGAGAGCAAAAGGACATTACTGTCCATCACCATCGGAACCCTTCCTCCAATGTCTACTTTTACATATCAGTCATCGGGCAGGGCAAAGGGAACCCTTTCACCAGGTCAAGGTTTCACACGTTTCTTTTTGGGTAGAATGAAAATGAGAAAGCTCGTGACTTCTAGCCCATTAGATGTGTTCGTCAAAGGTAAGCCTTTCTTCCCTTTGGATGAAGACCAAAGAGGACGACATTTGTGTTTCCCATGAGCACAGCGTGTGTTTTTACTGATGTCCAGACGGCCGCCCTCCGAAACAACTCGTATTCAAAGATCATTTCCCCGTGATATAAAGAAAACCTTTCTTACATTCACAGAATATTACAGATAACGATATTGGCAGGCGGCCTGGCGTGATGAAAGGCCGCCAAGGTAATCTTTTCACCGATCTGCACCGCTCTCTTCGTGGAAACAAACAGGTTTCAGAATTTGGAGGAGCAACGACCTCGATGAGCCAAAGGGAGGAACCGAACCAGCTAACATGCCCGTCCAAAACCTCAATGCCAATGCTAATATTCCAAAATTACAACAAAAAAAGACATTTCTTTTGTCGCTACTTACTGTCATCAGTGAAATACCAAAATACTTGTAGCTTAAAGACTGCAGCGCTGGAGGAAATTGCTTTTTTTAAATGATTGTACAGTGTACAGTTAAAACATGAATGTCACCATTTGATGCTCTGTACCAGAGTGTAGCTTCAGCTCATTTGCATACTGATTTTAACCTCTGTGCTGAGTTCTAAAGAAATAATATTCAATTAAGTGAAGTGGGTCCTCACTTTTTTAGAAGTTCTGCTTTCCTCCCTCGCAGAATCCCCCCTCCTATGGCGATAATCACTTGCAGTGCTCATTGCGATCCTCCTTTGAAGGTTATCTGCATCCCCCGTTACCTCAGGAGCGACCGGCTCTAATCAAGGAGCAGGTCCTCGACACCATCTGATCACACATGAACTCCACGACTTTTCAACAGCAGTGTGTGACCTATTCCCCGCTGACCCAGAGGGTGTTGGAAAGAATTAAAGAGATGGAGACAGTCGGAGTGAATACGGGAGTGTGAGAATATCACATGGTGATTAGTGAGGCATCCCTAGCTCTGTGAGTCCCCGGGGTCCGGGATGATGTGCGAGTGTTCTCATTAAATCAGATCAACACAGGATTGGGTGTTTGTTTCACCGAGAAAACAACAGGAGCGAAAATGCAATGCAAATGCAGACGTCGAAGGTTTTCCTGCTGGCAGAAAATTCGATGTTTCCATTGCGACAGCAGAGGTCCTGTTAAAGTCTTTTAAATAATTAATTTGATACCTGTTAAAACACGACCAGACACTTAAAGCTCCGCTCGTACGACGGCTGTAACGCCGCGATTAAAAGAAAACGATCAACAGCCGACAGATATCGCCGGATAATTCAAAGCGCGCTCGTCCTAGCGACGCTGGCGCGGACTTTGAAGCGATTTCTCTCACTTCCCCTCAAAGTGAACAATGTCTTCATATTAATTACGGCAGTGTTATGCAAGAGGCGACACACTCGGCACATCTAAGGCAGCACAGAGCGTCACATGTTGAGGGGAAATGAAGCAGATCTGTGTGCAGGACTTATCCTCCGCTCTCCTTCCCGCTGTGCTGCTTAATGGAGGACGCTGGGATGTTTTAGAAGTGCGAGCAGACGTTAACCTCCTCGACGCGAGCTCCCGTCAGCTGCAGTAGAAACGAGGTTTCCTGAGCAGCTGACACTGAGTTGGTTTGGCAAACAGAGTTTACTAATGACTTGAAGCTCACAATTGAGACCATAAACTAATTTGTACAATGTTTACTGAGGCAATTTAATCATTGACTTCCATGCGATCAGATTTATTCGTGACACCAGGAGGAGTCGCCCCCTGCTGGCGATACGAGAGATGTCACATTGTAGGAAACTACTAGCCTGACGATGTCATCCTCATAATTCTAGTCAGAATGTGAGTCTGATGCCGCTCCGTTGGGCTGTGATTATGGGGCGTGTCTCAACCCAACCAGGAAAGAAAATGCCTCTTCGCTCAATTGGATAGAGCTACAACCAAACAGAGCAACGTAGTATTTTAAACGACGCATAGTTGTTGAACTCAACTGTTCGATCTACAAATGCCTTGATGGTGTTTGTCTGTTCCTCTTTCAAAATGAATGCTCTGTCGAGGTCTTCTCAAACAGACTCAATGGCAGAATCTACACATCTTAGCTCTCCAGCGGCAGCCATGTTTGTTGTAAACAAATTCAAACCAAGCGCCTTTTTATGACGTGTTTGGTTACGTTACTGTTGATCATCTGTCCGTCATCGTATAAAGCCCGCCCTGACAATCTGATTGGTCCGTTCAATATCTGTCCGCAGATAATTTCTCCCCAATGGAGCGATGCCAGACCCAACTTCCCGACATCAAATGTTGAGGGCGGGGCTAAGTTGGGTCTGGTTTCCAGGCTAATGATCACCTCCATTTATGGAGACTATGGATACAAAGTTGTGAAAAGTCATTTAAAAATGTGCTCTTTTCCAATTAAACTAGTTAGTTTCAATAAAAAGAGGGAAATGTGTATAACATGTGCAATTCCTGTGAAACTTGAGCACTTGCGGCATTTCAGTGTGTGTGTGTGTGTGTGTGTGTGGATGATGAAGCTTAATGCAGCGGTTTGGGCCAACCTCACGTAAAGTCGTCCAGACTTTGGGAGAGCACTACCGGCCGAGGACTCTGCCCCGAGCTGTCAGCCGGTGACATCCTCCGGGACGCTTCTTATTTGACATCGCCGGTCAATAATAGGCCGCTCTAGAAAAGCACCGCTGGAGACCGTAAACAATATCAAGCTTCTGAAAAGACTTTTGAACTTTTGATGCTGCTTAGAAGTCGGCATTTCTTTGTGGCTGAAGGTTCGGCAGCTCACTGTGTTCCAAGAATTACCACAAAGGGAAGAAAAGTCAAGAGTGTATGTCACTGTCATGTATGAGCTGACAACTTTAATTACGTGGTGGATGTTTAGGATTACATCCATTGTGCCGTGATATTTGCTGTGAAGGCAGAATTAAAACCGTTGTGTGATGTTGAGATGGGTCTTATTCATTGGACAGACGTTAATCATGTGACAGCTGAACCCAGCAACAGCCTCTCATTACCCTTTGGAGATGGGTTAATTGCTGCGGCCTTTGCTATAATGTCAGATGCTAATGGGGCTGCATTCTTTGGCTGGTAACGCCATTCAGAAATAAGTTTTTTTAATCTATTCAAATATGCACGTGACCTTAAGGAAATATACACTACCGTTCAAAAGTTTGGGGTCACTTAGAAAAAAGGATAAAAAGCACTGTTTTTTCCAATGAAAATTACATTAAATTAATCAGAAATACACTCTCTACATAGTTAATGTGGTAAATGACTATTCTCTGTTTTTTTATGAAATCTCTACAGAGGTGTGTAGAGGCCCATCTCCAGTGTTCTAGTAGTACATTGTGTTATTGCCTTAGAAGACTAGCAGAGGGGTATAACCCCCTTGACACCCTTTAAAAACATTTTGTATAACTTTTTATTTTGCATTTTCCACAAACAGATTATTCCTTGACTTTGAAACCCTTTTTATGTGAGCGCAGCTGAAAACAGTTACGCTGGTGAGAGAAGCTCTAAAACTGGCCTTCCTTTGAGCCATAAGTCTGAAGAACAACATTAATATTTATAATGGAAATCATTATTTATAACCTTGTCAATGTCTTACTATATTTTGTATTAATCTTGTATTCATTTAATAAATAAAAGTGTGAATTTTCATGGAAAACACAACGTTTTCTCGGTGACCTCAAACTTGTGAACGGTAGTGTAGCTGATGGTCAAAAGACTCATCCTGCGTCAGAGCTATCGTTGTTGCCGGAGGTGGGACCCCTGCTCCGAGGTCGGAGAAGAAGCCCCCCTTTTGTGGGTTAAATGGCTCCCTTCCTCGCGGTGAATCGGGGGGGCGGCGGCGCCGGAGGGCAGGCTCTCGCAACGTGAGGCCGGTCTATTAGGGGACACCAGAGTCCTCGTGATTGACGAGCTGCTCAACTTCATCCATCAGGCCTGGCACACGGAGGCCTGACACCGCCGTATCCCTCCCATGTGGCCCGGCCCGCGACAACCCTGAGCTATATCTGCGAGCTGACATTAATGCCTCGCTCTTCTCCGACTATCTAAGTCTCTCTCTCCCTCTCTCTCTCTCTCTTTCCCTCCCTCTCTCTCTCCATGAGGCTGCAAATTCACGGCTACCCTATCCTGCGCTGCTCCATTACAGCGGCCTGGAAGAAGAAGTCGTCAGATTTAAACGTCTCGAAATTAAACAGGATGACTTCACTTTCAAAGCCCCCGGGTGCTTCACACATCGTGCAGATAAAGCACATTTTGCAAAGTCACACATATACAGAGGTATGCGTATCTAATTCATAATTATATCAAATTAATACATTTAGTCTTCCCCACCATGACATAATCGTAAATTATGTGTGGTTCTTTTTAGGAAAAGAGAGTGTCTTTTTTAAGCCAAAGGTAATTAACGCTGGAAGACAAAAATAAGGCAGCCACTGGGACTTTTGGAGTTATTGATGAAAAACTGAAAATAAGTGTGCGGATAAAATGTTCTCCAGAGAAAGAGACAAATACAGCGGGGAGGGATGCTTATGTTTTATGGGAGTCGTTATTCGTCTGATGATAGCTCTCTCTAGCCAGTTCCGTTCCTGACTCGTCTCTGTCTTCATTAAAGGGAACTTGGCTGTTGATCCATGCGCTAATTCTAATTAAAACCCATGAGTGAGAAACGCAGAGAGTAGCTCGGTATTTTCTACACTAATTATTATTATTAATATTATTATTATTATTTATTATTTATATAGAGAGTCTCGAGAGCCGAAATAGCCTCTTCACAGCAGGGGTCATAAATAATAATAATAATAATAATAATAATAATAATAATAATAACAACAACAACAACACAACACACAATGCTGATCTAAATTCAGGTCAGGACAGAATACAATCTGCATTCTGTGCAGCTCACCTTGAAGTTACTGAACAAATTCAAAAGGGCTGAGGCAGCTGTGAGAAAACATCTCACAGGAGAATCTCAGTTTAATCAGATTCTCTAAGACATCACAGACGTATAACATTAAACTACACTTAAAGGGACAGTGTATTACATTTAGGGAGGGGGGGGGGGGAGGTTGATGCTTAGATATAATAGATACTTATTATAATACTCATAACTATGTTTTTTTACTCAGTGCGTAATCACCAGAAACTAAGAATCGTTATGTTTTCCTTCGCTTAGAAAAAGGCATTTATAAATAAATAAAGATCGTAGCATTGATAATTCCAGTGGTAACTGGTGCTTTTTAATGTTTTGATGTAATTTATCACGCTGCAGTTCCATCGACTCTTGCTCTCTCTGTTGGACTGAGGTCCTCCAACCACACACACACACACACACACACACACACACACACACACACACACACACAGAGGGGCTAGCTCTGTGACGCTCGTTACTGTACGTGCAATAGAATATATGTAATATTGCGAAGACTTCCTCAATTCATCTGTGAATATGTGAAAAGTTGGGCCCCGCCGGCGTGTTGACGCGAGCGCAGCGTGATTGATCTTTTCTTGTGAGCTTCTCTGCCGGCTGAGACAAAGCAGCCAGGATGAGACCGAAGACGAGAGGAACGGCTGGAACTGACGGATGTCTGTGTTCTTCATTCCTCGTAAACATCACTAAGAAATGATTTTTTATTCTATTGACATTTTTCATTTGTTTCAGTGACACATGAATCACTGTTTACTGCTGAGGCTCGAGAAACAATATCTATCTCAATTTAAAATAACTTATGATTCTGTTCTGAATCCACTTTTTCAAATCTTATAATAAACTAGAACGGTAGAGCATACCTTCGCATATCACAATTAAATTGATCGCGCTATGGTAAAAATAAGATTTTGACCTTTTCATGACCTTGACCTTTGACCCGATCGATCCCAACATCTAATCAAATGGTTCCCGGATAATAACCAATCATCCCACCAAATTTCATGCGATTCAAGAAGATGTTGACATTTTTCATGTCCTTGACCTTTGACCCGATCGATCCCAAAATCTAACCAAATGCTCCCCGGATAATAACCAATCATCCCACCAAATGTCATGCAATTCGGTTTAATACTTTTTGACTTATGCGAATAACACACACTCACGCATACAAATACACGGCGATCAAAACATTACCTTCTGCATTTTCAATGCGAAGGTAAAAACAAATATTGAGCCATGAAGTATTGAAACACGTAGCCTTTAAATGCGACGGATCCACACGCCTACCTGTGGGCCACCGTGGAGAGCGGAGGGGTGTTAACTTGTTTACAACCTGCCACACGACGTACTCCCCGTCACTCGGTGTTTCTATCCGAAGGCGCAGCCGCTTTCCACGGCGAGCCGTTATGAACTGGAACGAGTGAGGAGCTGCTCGGGCTTAAGTGACGCTTTATGGATCGCCATTAGGAATCACACGGCTGTGACACCCGGCTTCGGCACGCTTTGCGCTCCTCATATTTAGCGTAAGCTCCGGCTAAGCGCAACAGGAGGGACATCCAGCCGAGCAACGGGGATACGGTCCACTCCGGGGACCGCTGCGTAATTCTCCGGCGTAATCTCCTTGATGAAATCCTCCGGCTTCATCTTAATGTAGTGTAATTAATGAGGACAACTTTGCCCCGGTTAATTGAAAATCTGCAGAGTCAGCCTCCCGAAGGGAGAAGAGGGAGCGAGGGAGCGAGGAGGGGGGTTTGGGGAGAGGAAGAGGTTTCAACATGTCGCTGTCCTCGAACAAACTCGGCTGAAAAGCCCCCGAGCGTGGACACGGAAAGCTCCCTCTGTATTCAAACAATATATTCTCTTTGGGGCTTTTCCAAATCTAATTTGAGACGGCATCTCCGGCCTCGGGCTCGGCGTGCGGGTCGTAGCTCACACGTTGCCTCCTCGGAGAAAAGGAGGAGTAATTATGACTTGGCGAGGGCGAATTAAGGGCCGAATATAAATAAAGACTCTAAGTTCAGAGGCACCACATGAGCTCCATTAACTGAAGCTGTGACGTCTGTCAGGGAAACTCAGGCGGCGTTTCTCAAGTCAAAGAACACGACTACAGACTTCTTCTTTGGGAGTCTGGACTTGGGAGTCCAGACTCCAGAGGACGGGACAACGGGAGGACGGGAGGACGGTCTTTCTGCGATGGGACCAGCAGCTGACTTGATGACGTCACCACATCAGCTGTTCTTGCTCCTGAGTTTACTCTAATTATTCACTGTAAATTATTATTATTTTTTACAGTCAAATAAACAAAACATCCTAAAATGACATTCCGTGACTTAACAACAGTCGTATTTATAAAAAGTCAACTGTCAGTTGTTTATTTTCCGGTTGCTGGTGAAATGCATTCTGGGATAACTGCTGGCCAGAGTACGCACAAGTCTCCTCTGATGCATCCTGGGTAAAGTGGGAGGATCAAGTCACATCCGGGTGTTTTGACCGTGAAGAGAGAGAAGAGGACTTTGAATGTGAACATGTACCTGAGACTGATGAGGAGACAGGACACAAGGACACAAGTAGAGGAAAGGACACAAGTAGAAGAAAGGAAACAAGTAGAGGAAAGGACACAAGTAGAGGAAAGGACACAAGTAAAGGAAAGGACACAAGAAAAGGAAAGGACACAAGTAGAAGAAAGGAAACAAGTAGAGGAAAGGACACAAGTAGAGGAAAGGACACAAGTACAGGAAAGGACACAAGTAGAGGAAAGGACACAAGTAGAAGAAAGGAAACAAGTAGAGGAAAGGACACAAGTAGAGGAAAGGACACAAGTAGAGGAAAGGACATAAGTAAAGGAAAGGACACAAGAAAAGGAAAGGACACAAGTAGAGGAAAGGACATAAGTAAAGGAAAGGACACAAGAAAAGGAAAGGACACAAGTAGAGGAAAGGACACAAGTAGAGGAAAGGACACAAGTAGATGAAAGGACACAAGTAGAGGAAAGGACATAAGTAAAGGAAAGGACACAAGAAAAGGAAAGGAGACAAGTAGAGGAAAGGACACAAGTAGATGAAAGGACACAAGTAGAGGAAAGGACATAAGTAAAGGAATAGACACAAGAAAAGGAAAGGACACAAGTAGAGGAAAGGACGCACAAGTACGCTGACTTAGAAACGCCGCTCGATGGCTTTACTTCATGGCCGTCAGACCGGTAGAACGAACCGTCCGGGACAAATCTGTTTGAATATGTCAAAAAACGGCTTCTCCTCCATTTCTACGCGTAAACACCGGGCGTGGAGAAGGAAGTCGCTGACACGCTCTCGGGCTCACCAAGCATTCTTTCCCTTTTCATTCGTTCTGCTTCACAACACTTTAACCTTCGCTTATCGCGCACGTGTTCAGCCGGAATTCGTCGAGAAATGCATCACGATAAGAACGCTGAGAAAAGCACAAAGAGATCATATAATGGATTCATTCCACACGCCTCGACAAGCAATCTCACCGTGAACATTTTGAAAAAAATGCAATAAAAGCAAAAAGCAAAAAAAAATCCAATCCAGGTGAACTGGGCGCATTGGAATTCATTGTAACTATAACACCGTCCATTAGTCACATGGCCTGTTATTTCATCTGTACTTCTATTCATTACCATTTGTCGTGTACACTTCATTTTCCTCCCGATTGAGCCTGCGTATTAGTGCGACACACCGGGAATCCTCAGAGGATCGCTGAGGGAAACGCACAAAAAGGATCGCACAACAACAAGCCTCTGGGGTGCTGGGCGCGCACACTTCAACTCCCAGTTAATTAACAGCCTGTTTGAAATGACTTTGGTTCTCAATTGTGATGCCTTCGTGGGAAGGACACTTCATGGTCATGAATCAAACATGCAGTGTACCTTAAACATGATTATATGAAGAATGGCGGTTTTGTGGGAGGCGGCTAGTTACCTTTGCATGTTTTGATCGCCGTGTATTTGTATGCGATGCGTGCGTGTTATTCGCATAAGTCAAAAAGTATTAAACCGAATCGCATGAAATTTGGTGGGATGGTTGTTTATTATCCGGAGACCATTTGATTATATTTTGGGATCGATCGGCTCAAAGATCAAAGTAAAGGTCACGAAAAGGTCAACATCTTCTTTTTACCATATTTGCCAATTTATATCCGATTGGCAACTAATGCCAAAATGTTCATAATTCAATGCATAATCTTGTGATATGCGAAGGTATGCGCTCTACCGAGTGCCCTTTCTAGTTTCATAGCTGCAATAATCAAATAACAAAGGAATCTGTATCTGCCATCCATACCGGATCAGCAATTTTTATTTGCGGCAAGAAAACAAGATCAGGAATCTCTTAAGTTATTTTAGCTATCTTTTTTTATTTGTGCCGATCCAGTCTTTGATCAAAATCGTGATCTGATCCGAACTGTGAGTTTCATCATCCGTTGTACCCCGTACCATCATAAAGTAGGTCATAAGACATAGTTTACAAAACGTAACAATTGACACACCTAAAGTCTCTTCCCTTTTCCGAGCATTTCCTCCTTTGCTTCCAGTTTGCAGCACCACGCGTTGGGTCGGTCCACTAGACAAGAAGACGCAGCCGTCTGCATCCAGAACCCCGTGTACAGCGGTCGCCTGACACCGCCTCCAGATCCCCCGCATACTCCACAGGAGAATGATGAAGACACTGCACACAATAACCGCTTTCTCACACATCTCCTCTCTCAGCTGGACTTCAAGACCCAATTACATCTAAATTGGCATCTCTGGGCTGTTGTCTGATGCCCAGCCTGGCAATGTTCTCTCCCGTATCTTTAGATCTCCGACAGAATGAGTGTAACGGAGCTGATCTGTGAGGAGGTCGACGATGCGTGATGCGGGAGCAGATATAACACACAGGGATATTGTTTAATATTGAGGGGTGACAGCTTGACTCACCATTACTGCAATAACTTTTTGGGGGATATTGTGATACTCCAGGTAACCAATACCAGAGCAGCTCACACAGCAATGAACTGTTCAGACATGGAGGATAACAACGGTCTAGTTTTAATAAATCTGCAAATCTGACCCGGCAATCTGACTCGGCTCGGCTCCTTTCTCATAGATTCTCAAAGGACACACACACACACACACACACACACAGAACACAATCTATGTCAACATGTCAGGACTGTATTCCTCCCTGTGGCATCATGATCACAGCTGCACGGTGGAGATAATTGGGTCGTAATTAGATGAGAATACAGTACAGAAATACATGTAGTGTTGACGTTGGTGTAGCGCAGCTGGATATTGGCCGCGAGAAAAAAGCGCATTACGCTGTCGCGGTTCTGCATGATTGCCGATGGAGAATAGTCAATCTGGACACACCGGAAACCTACACAGGTGTGAGCACACAGATCCTTCTGTCGGCTGGCAGCTAGAGGAAGATGCTTCGACACATCGCTGCATTCGGTTCCCACATTCTGCCCCGCAGGGAGATGACGCACCGCCGAGCTCCTCTTCTCTGAAATATTAAGGCCACAACAATGCTGCTAATTCAAGAAAGTGCTGAGGAGGAACCAAAAGGGACGGTTAGAATTATGCACCCGTATTTGTTGTTGCACTCTCCTCCTGCCTTTCATCTTTGCACAGGGATGATCGGCGACATCATTACTGAGATGGGGTCAAATAAACACAACTGCCCCATCGCATGTAAAAATTCTGATTACTCAACCGGAACAGAAAAAAAAGAGACAAATTGACTCAGTAAACAAGAGTGTGCCACGCACGTTGACATATTACTCAGATGCTGAACATCGTCATGTAAGTGTGAGTGAAAGGCCAGAGCTTGTAAACAAACCGCCGGGCCAGAGTGGAGGCTGCAGATCTCAGGGTCTTTCTTTTCATTTCGGTGATACATCGGAGCGCTGCGGGCGAGTTAGGGCAGCTGCCTGATAGGTCCGTCTCCAACGTGGGAAACGTACTACACCGCTTCCACTTTGTTCTGCCCTCATCTTGCAATTAACAGGTAATCATCCACAACCTCCGACCGCTCCGCTAACGAGAGGCCAGGTCATGAAATGAGTATCCGACAGGGCGATGGAAAATATCCATTTAGCGGAACTTTTCTCGCCGCTCTCACCTAGAGCGACCGTGTGCTCGCTTCTCTGCTCCATGCCTGCATGGGTATCAATAATTAATGGCCGTGGCTCCGCCTCTGCCCAGGTACATTCCGCTACAGGATAACTACCACTATGCGGACTGCAGGAAAACGGATGGCTGCCGAGAGCGCTCCGTTTTTTAGTTTTTAGACTTTACGTCTGGGGTACTGTTTTTATTATCCCGGTTCTCGCTGGAGTGATGAGGCGGCATGTCCCCCTGTTTGGTTTATTCACAAGAGGACGGGCATAAAACAAGGTAATTGACAGTCCGGAGCATGAAACGGCAAAGCCTCTCAGCGGTCCCTGCTCATCTCCGAGAGATAACCAGAGGCTGGATGTGAGGAGCATCCCTTCCTGTTCAGAAATGTCGGCTTCCTAGAAAACTCGTTGATCTGCGAAGCTCTCGAGAAGAATGATCAATACCTTCCATTCTCACTATTTTTCTCTCTGAAGCGCGAAGAAAATCACTATCTGATGCACACACAGGTGTGAAACAGCGGTGGGCGGCGAAGGCGGTCAATTCAATTATCCTCCTGTCAGAGCACATCTTCTATTCTAGACAGCCTGCAAATGCTTTGGAAAATAAACGACTAAATACTTCGGATTGTTTAAAAAAAACCAGTGGATTCTCCATCGCTGTCATCACTTTTATCAAGTCGCTTTCGCGTGAATTATTATTATTCTAAGGATGTGAAACATTCAAAGTTCTGTGAAATGATGACAACGCTAATTCATCAGACACTTTTTTGACATATTAATTATCATCTTTGGAATATTTTTACACTTATGTCTCTCTGTCTGAGGCTCTTTGTGACATGGAGGAAAATCGGAAATGGCAATAATTGCATGGCACACACAGCACAGCACACCCATTCGCGCCACCCGCCCATCAAGATTAACTAACTAACTAACTAACTAACTAACTAAGTTAGCTAACTAATATGTGTACACCAGGGCTCTCAAGTGTCACGCATTGAGCGTGAGACTCACGCATTTCGGTCTTAACTCCCGCACTCCCGCCACACATCGTATTTCTCACGCTGAAAAAACACTCTCGGCTATTTAATGTTTTAATGTGCCGCAGCGCCAACATGAGCCGCCCTCACCGTGGTGAAATCAAGCGCTCCCCTGAGTTCTGCTGTGAGGTGCCACTTATCAGCCAATCGAAGAAAAGAAAAGTGCTACACAATAACCCATCAGAAAACAAACGTATCTGTTGTATCTGGGTAAGATTTAATCCAGAAACCAATGAAAATAAAATGGAATTGCGCGACTGATATCCTAAAGTTTCGTCCTGGGGGGGGGGGGGGGGGGGGGCTGATGGATATGTCTCACGCTTGCCTGTCTTCAAAACTTTGAGAGCCGGGGATCGAACCGCCGATCCTCAGATGGAAGGACGACCGTGCTCTACCAGAGAAACAAGTTTGGTTTGGCGACACAGGCCCGACTCTGTGTTTATGTTGGGAAATGTCTGGGAACATGATATTCCGGACTCTTTAGGGGTTGATAATCCAAGATGACAGAAGTCCAGATCGGTTTCTACAACATAAACGTGTGATTGTTTCCAGAACTAAACACAGTCCAGTCAAGGTGACCACTGAGGGCCTGCTCTATGACACCATAAGTGCTCACACACTCGTGGTGTGTCGCCTCTTGGCATTCCAGGAAATGGGGAACATATTTTCACGCACATCAACATGTGAATGGATTGTAAGTTATTATGTGATAAGAAAAAATCTGTTTTTATTTTCAAGGTGAGACTATTTTCCTCAGACTTTCTCTTCTTTGGGGTTTTTACTTGAAGGATTTAGTCATTTCTGAGCAATATTTTGAGTAATGCACAAGGACGCCAGTGACATGACAGGAGATGTGCTCACTGCAAGAGGATTAGCAATTGAAGATATCGTTCCCGTTGCAAATGAGCAACTGATTTAGTTTGGCCTTTTTATAGCAATAGTTTTTTTAAATATGCATATTGGCCTTCTTGTTGGCAGTTTCATGTGGAGATTGCTATCTCTCTGTGGTGAAGCTACAGCCAGCACACAGCCTGGAACTCAGTGGGCTCCTCCTGCTTCCAGACGTTATGCTAAGCTACGAGAACAGGCTGTTGGCACCAGAGACGAGCGCCGCATCAATCTTCTCAACTAACGCGTGACGAAAGAGAAGATCCAAAATGTCAAACACTCTCTCTAATGTGGCCACTGGTGAGTACACATGATGTAACATCTGCGACTGAGCTGTTTTATGATTTACAATTCAGTGAAGACACTGGTTGCTCTGCTTAACGTGAGTGAACAAGATACATCTGATATATATATATATAAAAATATATATATATATATATATATATATATATATATATATATATATAAAATATATATCCATACATAAATATATATATGCAACTGAGTTTAATGAAAATGTGTTATTCATATATATATATATATATATATATATATACAGTATATATATATATATATATATATATATATATATACATATATATACATAAATAAATATATATATATATATATATACATATACAGTATATATATATATATATATATATATATATACAAATATATATATACAAATATATATATATATATATATATATACTTGTATATATATATATATATATATATATATGAATAACACATTTTCATTAAACTCAGTTGCAGCTGCAGATATGTCAACGCGAGGTATTGTCAACTTTGATTTATATGCAACAGAAACAAAAATAGATGCTGAATGAGTTTTGAAATAATCTGGAATAAATCTTTCTGTCTATTATCTTGTTGAGAAATGTTCACATATGGATCACACATGTGGCTGTTGAAAAGTAAGTTTAAATTAATATCAGAGGAGCACATGGTTTTAGTTCCTAAATTTACTCCAGATCCGCACCAAGTACACATTTGGCTATTGGTAAAAGAGCAGATGCTGTTATACCCAAATGAATACTTTATTTCCATTTCGTGCATCACTCAGCTTCAACCTGACTCACAAACGCAGGAGGAAAAAGTCACACGGAGGTAACAATAATAAGTATTGCGACAAATACGATTGTAATGTTTGTGGACTTTCAAGCAGATGCTAATCCAGTCCAGGTTCTCTGAACTCCATCAGAGTGAGGGGCGCAGTGTTTAACCCACAACGTGGCGCACATCAGCGAGGACTTATACACAGCAGAGGGATGACTGCTGATAGATATGACGGAGGAGGAAGCTGCTGTAAACACGACGTCCACGTCCCAATGCCTGCACAGATAACTCTTTTACTCCCATCACTATACGCTGTAAACACCTGTCTCGTCTCCAGCCTCCGCCTCCCCCCCCCCCTCTCACCCCCTCGCAGCTCATCATCTCATATTCCATTAACACGCAGAATAAACCCAAGCTTTATGCGAGCGGGTTCGGTAAACAACATCTGACATGTTGGCCGGATCTGTAAACAAATGCAGAAGGATGACACGGCGCTGGGATTTATTGTTTTTAATTAAACAATGCTTGCCACATGCGCCGCAGTGTTGTGATTAAATGTGCTGCGAAATTGAAGGCAGGGAAAACAAATACTCATCACATTATGGTGGAGCACAAGGTGATGTCATTACATGTCTGCTTTTGTTTGAGAATGACTTAAACGATGAATTCCCTTTCAAATGATGTTACTGTGCCGCATGCTAACGAGCTCACAATGACAACGTTAAAATATTGATGTTAAGCGGGCGTAATGTTATTTGTTCGCCATCCTAGTTTAGTGTAATAGGATTCAACATTTGCCAATTGGCAGCAAAGACAAACCCAGAGGCCGACGGGAATGTCGTTCGTTTTCCGGGTATTTGGTCATAAATAACAAATTACATTTTGATCTGATCGTGTTGTAAGATGAAAAATCACCAAATAAATCACAATTGATCCGGAGGCGGACATGAATTCTTCCAGTAAAAAAATCCCACAGCAATAAATGTAATAGTTGTTGATAATAATACGGTATTATTCTGTTGATTACGATGTGTAGCCGCTCTTGCTTTAATGCAATAATCCATCCGATCGCATACACAGAGGATTTTTGCTAGATTATATATGCAACTCTAATTGACTGACTTGTGTGATGATTGATAAGGATGTTAAGAAAATACACAGTTGACACAAAAAACGAATGGATAAAATTAGCATTTAGAGAGATGTTTTGAGATTGAACTCTCATAAAGATGCCGTGGCGGTTTAACATTTGCATTCCTACCGAATGAAACGGAACCCGAAAGAAAAGAAAGTGAGAAAAAGAAAGTGTCTGTTTTTTATCCAAAGCGACTTACAAGAAGTGCATTTCAACCTAGAGTACAAACTAAGAACAACAAGAATACAGAAAGTAACATTTCCTCAACAAAGTCAAACTACAAAAGTACCATAATAAGATAATAAGAGCCACTGAAGTGCAAATCTGTGTTTTAATCCAGATATAGTCGGAAATATATACTATACCGCCTGTAGGAAAAAACGCCCCTGCACACACACACACACACACACACACACACACACACACACACACACTTAAACAAGTCTCTGAAGTAGGCCACCTCGGATGGATCCAAATCCAACGGGGCGTTCGGAGAGCCTTCCTGCCCCATCTCACACACCCGTACTGGGATTGCCAAAGCGATGGGACCCTTTGAAGAGGGCGTGTGGGCCCGTCCACCTGTCGAACCGCGGTCGCAACATCGCCGAGGCGTCGTGTAATTAGCCGCGCGGCTCCCCGCCTTCTCGACGCGTCGCCGCTGTCCTCTAATTGTCCTCCGTCCCTGGAGTTTTCGGAGCCGTATAACGGTCGAGTGACAAGCGCGCCACACAGGCGACGCTTCTAAAGAGCCCTCGGCGTTGTCGGCGCGTCACGCGGCGAGAGCGGCGGGCCTATCTCGTTTGGACAGGGACAAACGAGGCAGGCGCCGGTGCTGAAGCTGATCCGCGGCATCCTGACTGATCGCCTGTGTCCACAGGCCGCTCCAGAGTGACGTCTGCTGATTGCACCATCTGCTCCTGTGGCCGTGTGTGTGTGTGTGTGTGTGTGTGTCTCGTGTGTGTACACGTTGACATGTTTACATTTCCCTTTGCATAGAGGGGGGAAAAGAAGCCTTCCCTGAAAGCATCGTGTAGACCAGCGATTCCCAAAGTGTGGGCCGCGAAGGTACTGCAGGTGGGCCGCCAGAGGTCATTTACAATAAATAAATAAATAAATAAAATGTTTTTTAATTTTCAATTTTGAAAAGTTTTAAATTAAAAATGAGACCGCACTCCGGACACGCAATCAGTGCGCTGCGCCACCAGATATTTATAAAAATTTGAGTAATTTATGTATTTATCCATTAAGTCAAGCTTCTTATGTTTTCATGGGAACAGTTTGATTGAAGGGATCTGAAACAACTGATTTAAATTGAGCGGATATTTACACTTTGAAACATGTTTAGCGATGCTTGTTCGCAACGTTTTTGCCACACAATACCGACGCACTTTGACAACAGATCGATGGAGGAGACCTCTCATACGCCTCATATAGTATGTCACATTTGGAAGTGAACTGCACTCAAACCTCCTTGAACGGTTCCATTTATCTCACTTTACGCTGACTTCTCTCAGCTCAGAAAACGACTAACACCTAAGAAAGAGAAGCGCCGTTCAACAGCCGAGGCATTTCATTGAAAAATGCAACCTTGGTGTCACGTTATACAGAATGAAAGACAACCCACCTAATAATGGTGATAAGCTGCGACGGATTTATGTTCTTTGTCTCGAAAATAGGACACATTACCAATGAGGTCAAAACGACGATCTCCATTGTCTCACAAAACATCACGACGCCGTGATTAAAAAGGCAGCTTACTTTTCACCGTCCTCCCATCGCACATCCACTCTCCAATAAGCTTTTGTTTGGATCGCTGCACTGCTGACAATCATGTGCTAATAAGAACGACGGGAGAGCCGCAAATCAGCTCCGATGTGTTGTCATAACGACCATAATAAATAGTTAGATGCACAGTCAGCGAGGTGAGACTCGTCAGTGACTGACAGCACGAAAGTAAAGCCTTAAAGCGACACTACGTAACAATTGTACCTTAAAATAACAGCTTGAAAGAAATGTTGCCCCTACAATGACTTTTAATATGTTGATGTCTCCTCCTCCATCGGGGTCTGTGGGCTAAAAACCGACTCTGTCACATGTTGTAGCGCCCGGTCCTTGGACCTGCTTTCTGTCATGATGACCAGCGTCACATAGTCCAGTCCACCTCACAGGGGACTTTTTATTGTCTCCGCTACGCGAGGTAGAGACAGAGAGACATGCTGCTGTGGAGACCACCAATAACAGACCTTTAGTTTAAAGAACAAAGACGTCTTTAAGAAAGGGACCTGACATTACTGCTGCTGTCATCTGGAGGAGAGAGAAAGTTACAGGGGGCGGAGGAGATTATTATTTAACTCAAACTCTAAAGAGCCATATGTCACCAGAAGAGCCACATATGGCTCAGAGCCAGAGGTTCAGACACCTGATCTATGTAACTGGGTATTTACCACACTGAAGTACACGTTAAATACCTGAAGGGGGCGCTACAAGGGAAACACTACATAGTGGGGCTTTAACGCGCAAACAGCAAATGCTTGCGTTTAAATGCGCATGAATTCATGGTCCATGGTTATGAATACACACGTGCACTTTCCTGACCTCGGCCGCCTTCCTGGCCTCCCGGAAGTCAAGTGGATTCATACGGCGGACGCACAAAATGTTTCCGCGTCTCTGTGCTTTACGGTCTCTGTGCTTTACGGTCTCGTGCGGTGAGTCGTCCCGGCTCAGCATCCTCGCGAGCAGAAGAACAGAGGATCTCCACCGACGCAGCAGCCTGCCTCTGGGATGGACTCTGGGATAATGAGGATCTGGATTCCTGCAGCTGCACTCTCCGTCTCCCTGGAAGCGGCACTGATGCCGAGTGAAACTGTTTCTCAAGCATGTGGATGTTGTTTTTTCTCTCTCTCGCATCTTTTCTTTTCTTCTTCTCCTTTCTCGCCAGAGCACATCCTCCGCAAATAAATGTGTCTTTGAATGAAGTTATTCTCGCCTCGCCGTGAAAATGCACGCGGCTGATCACAAAGGAATGAGCACGGAGCTATAAAACTGACCGCCCACCGCGGTTATTATGAAAAACAGCCCGATTTCTCAGCGAGAATGCGTTCCAAGGCGATATTGGATCAGCAGCTAAAGCAGGCTAATAAAGCCACTCTGATGGAGGCCAGCGTGAAACGAGATTGCTTTTGTGTAAGATTGTTCACTCCAGTGACGGACACGGCCCTCCGGTGGCTAAAGGTTCGCTTACATGCAGATCTTTAAAACAACGGAGAAGAAGTTGTCTATTTTGCACTTTCGTCCTAAATGTTATAATTTGCTTTTCACGTGTTCAGGTGTGTATGATGATTCATTAGAGAAGACTCCCGGACCCCGGCCAGGCCATTTTGGATAAAGAATGGCAAGACTACAGCGAAAGCCCTTCATCTCTCCAACAGACTCTCACATCTCTTTTTGCAAGGTAAGCACTTCAAGGAAAATTGAACTGTAAAAGGCTGAGAGGGGTGTGTGTGTGTGTGTGTGTGTGTGTGTGTGTGTGTGTGTGTGTGTGTGTGTGCGTGACCACGGGAGAACGCTTTCTAAACCCGAAGCAAACAAAAACGAGGTGTGCTTTCACCCGCCAATTACCGGGCTCTCGATAATATCGACGGGGGGGGGGGGGGGGGGGGGGGCAGCCGGCGTACACATGTCAGCCTTCACATGTGCGATGAAGGCTGTCGGTGTCTTCATCGCGCTGATTGCATTGATCGTCTTGCCTCTGCAGCTCAATCTCGGACTCCTGTTCCCGAAATCACGGATGTTTGATTCTGACGATCACATGAGGAAGCAGGTTTGCTACATCACGCACAGACATCGTGAGCAGCACACAGCTCCGGGACGCCTGTGGCGAATTCGCTATGCACGGCAGAATATTTAACGGCTGCACATGTATTTTTTCTGCCTGTGGGCACACGCACACACACACACACACACACATACACACGGGGATTGATGCATATTGAATGAACGAATGAATAAATAAAGGAGGTCCGTTAATTCCATTGGTATTGGCTAATTAGTCGCGTAAAGCCAGCGCAGCACTACGGGACATTACAGCCCATGCGTTATGGATGAATAATGCAGAAAATGTTCTTAGCGCGGCTAATCAGTCGGGGGAGTTCAGAGCTGTCGGAAGTAAAAAAAAGGAAGTTATTTATTTAGTGAGAGTTTAATTCTACAGTCTTATTGCTCCTCTCTGGGTATACACCTGCATTCAATTTTCATCTGCTCACCGAATTCTTATTTATGTCACTTACACAAAATGAATAATAGATATCGCTGCAGCTCTACCCTATGGCCACAGGGTATTTCACTCATGGTAAATACTCCACAACGGATGTTGTTAGAGAGACAGGCTGAGCATCGTTGTCGTGAACCACGTGGAAGAACAGCAGCAGATGTAGATTTCAGTTTTTCTGCTCCACGTATGTGCTGAGACCCTCGGCTCCTTTAAATCCAGCTTGAAGACTTTTCTGTTTGCTGCTACCTTTAATCGATTTTTCACTACTGCATTTAATTTTTTTAACTGCACTGCAAATTTTATTCAATTTTTATTCATTTTAGCTTTTTGACTGTTTTAATGTTTATTCATTTTTTTAAATATGTTTTGATGTTTTTAATGGTTTTATGTGAAGCCCTTTGAATCGCCTTGTTGTTGAAATGTGCTATACAAATAAACTTGCCTTACCTTGCCTTTTCTTTTTCTCTTCTCCTTCTTCTTCATCTTTTCCATGAAGTCCATCGTGGAACTTTTAAAGCGAGCAACGGGAATAACTCAGATCAGGGCGTGAAGTTCGACATGGCCCGCCGCGCCGCCTGCATCAATCACGGCCCGTTAGAGCAGGACTTTCCAATAAAAATGCGCCGACAACACAATCTAACTGAATTTGTCGCTAACACTCGCGTTGCATTCGGTTTGAGGGCACGGAGTAATGGACACAACGCACATACAGGATATTCAAAGTGGGAGGAGACAGAGCGTAGCATTAGCCTGGAGAGACACAGTCAGTAATGGTCGACATGAAAGCACGAGGGGAGCTTCTTAAAATCCACAATGAGTCAGAGAAGAACGTTGTAATGCTGCATCACGAGGGCCTTGTTGTGAGGACAGATGTTCATGCAGCTGTGGTCACGACTTCCACCCGATGCATCTGATCCGACCCACACGGGGGTGTTGCGATAAGAACGGTGCTCATTAAAGATTTACAGTGGTGTTGCTTTTTAATCAAGCGTGAGCGTTTACCTGATGAAGACACATCACTAATGGTTAACAGCAAACGATGGGCTAATAGTGCAATTCATCACAATCACATCCCCTAATCTGAAGGGCAAAGTCAGGAAAACACAAACCGAGAATCCAAATATCTATCAGCGCGTCGGTCGGCGAGGAGCTCTCACTGTTCTCGCCCTGTGAACCGGATTAGATTTCTATGTTTTCTTTCCTGAAATAGATCAAATTGACTCACAAGTCTGTCCCTGGGAGGAAAACAACCGCCACATGACGTGGATGACAGGGAGCGTGAGAGAGGCAGAGGGAGTGACGTCGTTCACCTCTCTCGCTCTCGGGAGGAGCCCCGCCCCCCCCCCCCCCCCCCCCCCCCGGCCTTCACGCCTCGCTTCTTCCCACCCAGGGAAAGCACGGCGTTGTGGGTCTGCCAGTCTGGCCTCTCTGGAGGGGACTGGGGAGAACAATCTGCCTGACCCCATCTGCTCGAGAAAAAAACGGTGCAAACGGCAAACACTGTCATATGGAGATCTGATATTATCCTAAAATAGTGGGAAATGTGTGTGCAGGGTTCTTACACCTTTTGATCGATGGATTTCCATGACCTTTCCATGACCTTTCCATGTCTTTAAACCAAATGTCCATGGCCAAACTGAAATCTCGGTATAAACATGAAAAATTTAGAAAATGTAGCGTACGGAAGAGCATACGCCGGCTTACATTTTGAGCGTCTTTCTTTAAAAAACATATTAATTATTTCAAACTTGCCGTAAATGAACATGTGATCATAACAAATTTCCATGACTTTTCCAAAACTTTGATGATTTGAGTTTTTTCCATGACTTTTCCAGGCCTGGAAATGACCATTTTAAAACTCCATGACTTTTCCAGGTTTTCCCATGACCGTACGAACCCTGTGTGTGGCTTGAAAGGACGGGGGCATTAATGGGCCGACCCGAAACATGCCGCTCAGTGATTGTTCACCGCTGCACTGATGAGAGCACACACAGACAAAAATAAAGTCTGTTTCTAATAATGATCCAGCGACTCAATAGGTACGAATGAGATCAGTCACTGATGGTGGTGGTGATGACCCCATCATCGACCTATCAAATTAGACTCTTTTCCCTAACCTAGTTCCGCCCACAACCAGCGCTCACTCTTTTGTATGCCTCCGCGAGCCCAAACCACCCATTACTGAAGCACGGGCGGCTTAATAAGAGACATCTGTGCAGAAATAATGACTTTGGATGGGGAAGCGAACGCCACACGGACACTCACCGGACCAGATATGTCAGTGTGACATGAAATGCGGGGGAAGTAATTGTGTATATAAAATACAGCTTATAGAAAATTATTTTTATTTTATGTCGCCATGTTAAACGAAAGATGTGAGGTCAACTTAAATCACCGTGAACAAAACGGCGGCTGACACTTTAATGCGTTTGGCATATATTTGCTCAAGGCAAGGAGATGACATTTTCTTGTCTATTATTGTTTTATTTAAATACTTTTCGACAGACGGAATTGATAACACAGGCGTGAACACCCTTAACCTGAAAAAAATCATCACTCTCGGTGGGCATATGCAATAAGACTGTCATGAAAAACAAGACGCGTGATATCCCTCTGTGTCGCAGGAAGAGCCTTTCCATGCTTCCTGTTGTATATCAGACTTTGCAGGCTGCGGGCGACCAGACGGCTTAAAACCTACAATTGCATCGTTGTATTTCTACTGAAACGGAACAGAAACACAAAGAAAATACTCTTTCCTGTCTGGAAAATATACGATCTGGAATTCTGGAGAGAAAAAGTGCGACATTAACAAGCAGAACCATTCGCTTTAGTGGAAGTCAGGAGGACAGTTTAGAGCTGTGATAAGGAGGAGGAGGAGGAGGAGGAGGAGGAGGAGGAGGAGGAGGAGGAGGAGGAGGAGGAGGAGGAGGAATCTGCATGCAGGAAGAACGGCAATAATCCTGATGAGGTTTCCCCAGTCTGACACTTATCTCGCTCTTGGAGCAGAGCGGGATCTTGACTACTGCCTTCCCCTCTGCAGGGGGAACATCAGAGGGGTGTTGTGCGCACACCTCATGCACATCAAATGAGAGTCGACCTCAAATTGGATCAGACATAACGAGTGCACTGCAACAACCCGCTCTGATGAAGATCTGGGCTTCGCTGTGAAAACAAGATAGGCCTCCGTTTCAATTGTTGACACGCCGTCTAATGCATTGCCTGATGGGTTGAAATGTGCAGCATATTGTACAGAGCATGTGCAGTAAAAAAATCTAAAAACATGTCAGGCAATCACAGGCTAGTCAGCGCATATGTTATGATGGGTTTTTTAATCTAGAAAGCAATAATATGTCGCTTTTTACGACTAGGTTGTAACACAGTAGTAAACTCCGGCGGATAGGTAAAATAAATCAATATGTACTTTAATGGTAAATACATAAAATCTGTCTCTCATTTGTCATGGTTAACAACGATGCCTAATTGAAGCCCTGCAGGAGATGTGTCCTGGGCTTTTTTTCATTCATGCCGTGAATGCCTGAGTGCCTGACCCAAATTCAGGGTGACGCTTGTGAAACACACAAATTCGGAGTCAATCTGCTGCCCATATTTCCGATGTATTGTGGGTGCGGTGGCCCAGTGTGTCCTGGGTCTCTACATATGGTGGAATAAGGGGCCACGGAGACAGATAAGAGGAATCAAGCTCTCGAGGATGCTCTGTGGGTTGTTTGAGTGGGTTTACGGTGGGAAAAAGAAATGAATCAATTGAGCTAGTGGCCTCGGGGAAATAGCTCTTAAAGTCAGTCATTGATGCATCCTCAGCCTAGAGCTGATAACCTCTGGAGATCTTAGTGAGCCAGGACGCGCTTCTGATGGACTTAACTGCAGCTTTAGAAGTCGTCTAGTATTTCCAGTTATAATATGGGTTGATGAAATCAAGCATTCTGATTGGTTGAGAGTGAGTCACGGGGTGTGTTATATTCAGCCCATAATGTACAGTAAAGGGGCGCGTTCCATATCAATGCGCACTAAAACTAAGGTTAGCTTTTGCGCGACAGTTAGTTGTCATTTCAAATAAATCCTGCGGCTGCCTTCAAAGCTACTGGGCACCACATCTCAATGAAAGACGGCGTTGGAGTGATATCCACATTATCCAGCTGGAGACGGCACTTCAACACGGAGCCACCCGCAAAGAGAGAAGAGGAGGCGATGTCATCAGAGACGAAGAGGACATGAGAAACGTTTTCCACGGATGATTAATGGAGATATCCAAATCAACATAAGTTAAACCAGGGCTCTCAAGTTTTGAAGACAGGCAAGCGTGACATCACATGACCAGCTACGGGAAAGTGACCCACGGCGAGCGTTGAGACGGGGGTCTGAGCTGGACTCCTCCACACAGAGCGGCTCATGTTGGCGCTGCGGCACATTAAAACATTAAATAGACCAGAGTTTTTTCAGCGTGAGAAATACGATGTGTGGCGCGAGTGCGTGACTTAAGACCGAAATGCGTGAGTCTCACGCTCGATGCGTGAGACGTGAGAGCCCTGATAAGTCAGCCTCAACAGCAGCCGAGTGTTAGTCTATCGAGTCCCAAGTCGCTCATTGTCCATTGTCATTGTTGTTATTTTAAAGGCAACTTTCATCAAATGAGCAATTTGAATTAATGAGATGTTGCGAGAACTAGCTACTATCTCCCCTCCTTTAGCTAGGCTAACGAATGTAAACAATGCTGTTTGTCCGTTAGCCACACGGAGGGGACTACTTTCACACGGAGGGGACTATTTTCTCTCGGTTACTGAAATGCGATGCATAACTTTGGTTGGCAACAACTATTTTGTGCTGAAAGGCAGCTTACTATTTACTTACTATTTATAATGTCGCTGGTGACCGTATTATAAAAGCAATAAGGGACTCGAGGCAGTACTTTGACGTCAATAAAGTACTATTCAAGGGCTGCCGGCCCTCCGCTGCGCGTTGGGCCTAACAACACCCTTGAACACGTACTTTATTGACGTCAAAGTAATGCCTCTCGTCCCTTATTGCTTAAGTAAACAGCTTTTTCACTAATGCAATCCTGTGCATAGCTAAAACCACTATAACACAGTATTAATGCAGCTTATGGTTATGGATGGGTCGGCTGTAGCTCAGTGGGGAGAGCAATCAAAAGGTACCCTCTTCGATCCCCGCTCTTCCCACAGATGCATGTTGAAGTGTCCATGAGCAAGACACTGAACCCACAGCTTCACAGCAGCCCACCCATCCTTAACAACTAAGGATGAGTTAAATGCAGAGAATACATTTCATACACCACCGTTCAAAAGTTTGGGTTCACCCAACAAGACAATTTCGTGTTTTCCATGAAAACTCACTTTTATTTATCCATTGAATTGAAAATGAAAAGAAAATATAGTAAATACATTGACAAGGTTAGAAATAATGATTTTTATTCTAAATATGAATTGTGTTCTTCAGACTTCAAGCTCAAAAGGAAGACCAGTTGAAAAGCTTCTCTGACCAGCACAACTGTTTTCAGCTGTGCTAACATAACAAAAGGGTTTTCTAACATTCTAACCCTCCGCTAGTCTTCTAAGGCGATAACACAATGTGCCATTAGA
The DNA here is from genome assembly GCA_036178185.1 of Liparis tanakae. Classification (NCBI taxonomy): domain Eukaryota; kingdom Metazoa; phylum Chordata; class Actinopteri; order Perciformes; family Liparidae; genus Liparis; species Liparis tanakae. The sequence goes on along the minus strand of CM070108.1, from coordinate 22,722,603 downwards.
ACACTGGAGATGGGCCTCTATACAACCGTGTATATATTAAAAAGGTGTTTCAACCTAGAATAGTCATTTACCACGTTAATAATGTATAGAGTGCATTTATTAATAATTTAATGTTATCTTCATTCAAAAAAACATGCTTTTCTTTGAAAAATACGGACATTTCTATGTGACCCTAAACTTTTGAACGGTGGTGTATATGTATATAACTATATTTAATATGACAATATATATGGTTTTCTTGTTCATGTGCAGCTAGTTCACATATACAATCCCACACAGTGTTAATTAAACATGAGCATGTTAATCTAGATGGAATTTCTGAACCCTCAGAAGACGAAGAAAATGATATTCTCACGGTAAGAGTAGCATGACTGGGAAACATTGATTTCACTATAATTTGCCTTTAGGTGTCAGCGAAAAATGCTGAGCCGTGCATCTATTCACTGCTTATGTGCAGATTAGCATTGATTGGTCTTCCTGGGGGTGACTAGAGAAGGTGAGGAAGACATAGTAGTTGGCATACGCACCTGCAGCACCGGGACTAGAGCGGCACTGAAACATTTGTCATCCGCGACGTGCGGAAAGCGACCACAACATGTTCTGCTGCAGTGATATTGAATGAAATGCTTTGAAATAAAACTGGATGGAGAAAAAGAAAGAAAGAAGCAGCACGAAGGCGGCTTACGTTACTTCAAAAGCTTCGGCGGACCCAATCACAGAGCGCAGTGTGTGTGTTTCAGGCTCGCAGACACACCGAGTCACGAAGTCCACGGGCACCGCAGAGCGTGACCGCGTGACGCCAGATGAGGAGATGAAAAGATGAAGAGCGACAACAATCGCACTCATTCGAATCAAACGTGGATTCCGCCAGACTGCTGTATCTTTTGTACAATGGTTTACTTCATAATACCAATCACTTGAATTCTATTAATAAATGTCAAGTTGCCCTCAGCTGCGAGGCTGCACGGATAAACTTGTTTTTTCTTGTCGATATTAGCCTCAACATCCCCACAGTGGACGCCTTGTTTGAGCCGTTGTCAAATATTTAACGTCAAAGCAAGGCATCTGTGTGTGTGTGTGTGTGTGTGTGTGTGTGTGTTTAAGTCTTTTCTTCACAGATCACGAGAAACTTCTCTTTCAATCGACTTCACACTTAGCGGGCGTGTTGCTGCGTTTATTAAGGAGACATTTGTTTCAGTATGAAGGCACTTTGGGGGGGGGGGCTCCACACTTATTGACTGTAGCTCCCTTTAGCTGCTGGATGCTGTACATGCTAACGCCACGACTGACCTCTTCTTCAGGTCCGGTAATCAGTGTCTCTCCAGCCAGATATGCAGTATTATTGCCTTTTTTTTCTTCTGCAAATGACTTAATGCATCCTGATTTTAGTTCTTTATGAATAAGCTTCACTTTTCGCCTATTGCTCTTTTTTTTTATAACACAGAAGAGCATGGAGCTGCGGTTGCGCCCGGTTGCTACGATACAGAACACGTCTCCTCAATTGTTGAGGACTCGTAGTTTACGTTGTTACACAGCTGGGTAGAAAGTGCGGCGACGGACGAGCTCGCCGCTTTACCCAAAGCCGTTCGACTCTTGCCTCGTCGTCACGCTGCTGCCGTTTGTAGCACGGTGTGAATATGCAACGCTCCCATTGAAAACAACAATAACAACAACATCAAAAAAGAAAAGGAAAAAAAAGATGAGCATAGCGGTTACGGTTGGTTTTATGCATATTGCGTTATTTTGCTCCACTCTGCACTAGTGTTCAAGAAATTACTAAAAAGAAGAGATACAATCTTGTTTTAATCAATAACCCAAAATTGCATTGATATTTCTCCTTTTTAGTTCTACATTATAAACACATTATTGACCCCACTCCACTGATGCTGCCTTCTCTATTGCATGAGGTTCACAATTTGGCACAAAATCATTACAAAATATCCTGCTTATGTATGCAGAACTAATGATCATTTTTACATTTTCTCTGCTCTGAACTCCTCTGGCCTATATTTAGAAAAACAAAATATATGTGTTTCATGTGCCTAGGCAAAGAAAATATCTAATTCATAGTCATTATTGACAATATATATCTTCGATGTGCAATTAACACCACGGCCACAACACATGTGGCCAATGTTAAGTTGACTCTCAGGTGAGGGAGAGGTGTACCAAAAACAGAGGTTTCCTATGCGCTGTAATTATGTGCTGTAATTCCTATGTGCTGTAATTCCTATGTGCTGTAATTCCCATGTGCTGTTAATCCCATATCACAGCTACTGTTATTTCATCTGTTCTCAGCTTGTTCACCTGCCAGTACAAGTCAGGGCCACATTGCTGACACAGTAGCAACTGGACGAAAACTGCCCCCCTGTTGCTTAATGCTAACTGAAAATCAAACGTAAAATATGTCAAAAAAACCCAGAGGGATATGGCTAGTAGTAACTGTAATAACCTGTACTGTGTGCTTGTTCTGCGACGATGGTTTATTTCATCTCCGCCTTTTGTGAATTATTAACGTGTTGCCATGTTCGGCTTCTCAGGTGTGTCATAATAACCCTTTAACAAACTCATCAAGTCCGAAGCCCGCCTCATTGAAGGAGCGACGGGCCGACGGGAGACCTACACTACCGTTCATAAGTTTGGGGTCACCCAACAAGACAATTTTGTGTTTTCCATGAAAACTCACTTTTATTTATCCATTGAATTGCAAAATTAATATAAAATATAGTAAATACATTGACAAGGTTAGAAATGATTTTTATTTTAAATATGAATTGTGTTCTTCAGACTTCAAGCTCAAAAGGAAGGCCAGTTGAAAAGCTTCTCTGACCAGCACAACTGTTTTCAGCTGTGCTAACATAACAAAAGGCTTTTCTAAAATTCTACCCCTCCGCTAGTCTTCTAAGGCGATAACACAATGTGCCGTTAGAACACTGGAGATGGGCCTCTATACAACCATGTAGATATTAATTTTTTTTTTGAAAAGGTGTTTCAACCTAGAATAGTCATTTACCACGTTAATAATGTATAGAGTGCATTTATTAATAATTTAATGTTAACTTCATTCAAAAAAAACATGCTTTTCTTTGAAAAATAAGGACATTTCTAAGTGACCCTAAACTTTTGAACGGTGGGGTAATTCCTTTGCAAAAGCACCACCTGCCTACGCCTGCACACCTGCCAACTCTGTTGCTCTATTACCTCAACCCCTCAGAGTGAAACACCGGGGCGCCGCATCCCAGTTGATTTGCAACGTGAGCTAATGAGTTCAGGGCCGCCGCACAACACGGCTGAGAAATCGAAGCGGCCGTGGAGACGTGTAAATTAGAGCGATCTCACCGGATGATCCGCCGGACAAAGAGAGGCCTACGGAGATATTTACCGAGCACGTCGGCCAGTAGGGAACGCTAATGTCAAGACGTCAACTGGTTAAGACTCATTTACATATGGTGATGTTTTCGATCGCAAATGCCGCAGACAAACAAAAAGGGAACTATATAGAATAAATGCTTGATACGGATGATTCTGAAGACATCTAATGTGTGACTGCTCGTATTGACCGTTGATTAAATCCGCCGACTCTACCCTATCATAGCCGGAGGCGTAAAATCCAGGTTGACAGACTGGCTGAGGTTGCCGCTTTATTCTGTCATTTCAAACTCAAATCGAATTCAACAGCCGGCGTTTCACGGTGGATTTGACGAAATGAAATGCGGGTGACAGCATAGTGTGTACAGCTTGTTTCATTATCCGGCAGAGCCCACTCAACCCTCATCTACTTCCCCTCCTTGTTTCACCTGCCAGTGACTGATGGAGTTGAGATGTGCCTCTCATGGAAACAAAGGAGGGGATAAATACAAAACAATAATACAAGTGTGTTACAATACACGCTTTTCTTGAGGCAGAAAAGATGACTTCACTTCTTTTATGTGCTGACGTGGAGAAGTAAAAACAGGCAAATTGCTTCGCAGCTCCCAAGGGGAATGTGTGGGGGGGGGGCAGCTTTTATGAAATGCATTAAGGAATTTCATTCAATCAGACGTTCCTACAAGCCACCCGGAGCCCGCCAATGGCTCTCCTCTTTGTAGCGTCACAGTGCAGGTACATGTGAAACCGTCAACGTCAAACACGGTGATTAAATCGACGTGGAAACTAATCTTCTGTTGCCGAGGACCAAATGGTTTATAAATCCTGCATCAATCCCCGACGTAAGCACAGGAATTCATTAATGCTAAATACATTTGGTTTTCTCTGCTCTAACAAAGGAGATGCTTCAATGCGACCACCCCTCATTTACTCGTAGGCCAAAACTGCTGAGTTGACGCTTTTCTTTTAAATATGGATATGAAACGAGGCTTTAGCTTTTTGATGACGGCAAACCTCCACTGGGCCCATTTATCTACAGCGCGCAGGACAATGTGCTTGTGTGTGATATTGCTTGTGATTTGGTAGAACAAATCCATGTAGAGTGTTTTTCGAGGCCTTTTTCTTACGTTAAAGCGACACTATGTCTTGTTTCCCTTGTAGCGCCCCCTTCAGGTATTTAACGTGTACTTCAGTGTGGTAAATACCCAGTTACATAGATCAGGGGTCTGAACCTCTGGCTCTGAGCCATATGTGGCTCTTCCGGTGACGCATATGGCTCTTTTGAGTTTGAGTTAAATAATAATCTCCTCCGCCCCTGTAACTTTCTCTCCTCCAGATGACAGCAGCAGTAATGTCAGGTCCCTTTCTTAAAGACGTCTTTGTTCTTTAAACTAAAGGTCTGTTATTGGTCGTCTCCACAGCAGCATGTCTCTCTGTCTCTACGTCGCGGAGCGGAGACAATAAAAAGTCCCCTGTGAGGTGGACTGGACTATGTGACGCTGGTCATCATGACAGAAAGCAGGTCCAAGGACCGGGCGCTACAACATGTGACAGAGTCGGGTTTTCTCCCCACAGACCCCCGATGGCAGTGGAGGAGGCGCAAATCGCCATATTTAAAGTCATTGTAGCGGCACAATTTTTTTCAAGCTGTTATTTTAAGGTAGGAATTGTTACATAGTGGGGCTTTAACTTTTCCAAAAGTGCTCAGTACCACCGGACAAGACAAATACCTGCAACAGAGGACGGCAAATTGAATCTTGGACGTAGAAGAGATTAACAGGGGGAGGCTGCAGAGCACATACCGCAGAGTAAAGGGCTGAAGAACCTGCCCTCAGCGAGACCACCGACATCAATACGGCTGCCACCAATGGCGCTCAACATTAATCACCTCATCCGACTGGTCACTGTGAGAGTGTGAGCACACACAAGGCCTCCCTCCCTCCCTCCCTCCCTCCCTCCCTCCCTCCCGACCGACGGCACCGCACATGGCGACCGCACAAAGCCCATTCGCTCCGTTGATCGTTGGCTTCGGCGTCGAGCCGTCCGAAGGAGTCGCGCTCTCAATCCCGACAGCACCACCCGACCCTGCTCTAATCCGCCCGAGACTCCCCCTGCAGCTCAGACTCCTCTAATCCCTCATAAGCAAGAGGAGCCAGATGGTCGTGAACAACTGCTGGGAGGCCGGAGGATGAGCGCATCCGTGGAGATGCCTGGCATGCCTGGCCCTGTGTACCTAGCGCTTCAGGTTACCGCCGTCCACGGCGGCGGGCGTAGAGGCCGTGTCTTTGCGTGTGTGTGTGTGTGTGTGTGTGTGTGGCGAGTGTGCTCCAGCATGTCATTGAGGAGAGCTCCCCCGCTGTACCTGGTGTCGGGTTACAGCGGGGCATCGTGTCCCCCGCCCCCCCTCTTCAGTCAGTCCTGAGATGAGACGTCAGAGCTTCAGATGCTGCCCCCCCCCCCCCCCCCCCCCAACACACACACACACACACACACACACCAGCTGCAGTCACCTTGTGATTCCTGGAGTGTCAGAGGTAGAGCAGTGCGCTCCCAGGGGTGTCAAGATACAACATGCCTCTCGCCCTCCCTCCTCATGTCTTCGGAGTGCTCGGGGCGCCCGGTCGCGACCCCCCCCCCCCGCTAACCGGCTAACCCTTTATTCCCAGCTCTGCTAACCTTCAGCCGGGCGCACCGCGGCCCCCCCTGAACCCAGAGCGCCGGTCGGCCGGCCGGCTGCTGACGAGGCTCTCGCCGTCGCACGCTGATGGACGGATCCACCCGCCGCCACGTGCTGGGTCCTAACCCCCCCCCCCCCCCCCATCCCCTCACTCTTCTCCCATGGGACACTGATTGAACTGTCATTAAAATGATCTACTGGTGGGAGGAAAGCAAGAGTATCAATCTGCGGGAACGGACGAGGAAATGCGCGGTGGGTGTTTATTAAGTGAACATTACCAGAGTCAAAATTCTATTATTTCACAGCTGGGGAAGTGCTGCGCTAAAGTCCAGAGCCACTATGTCCACACACACACACACACACACACACACACACACACACACACACACACACACACACACACGATTACAGAGATAATCACTACAGCGAGAGCTTGTGCACACGGCGAGGGTGCAGGAGCTCCCTCGCCGTGTGCAGGTGGTTACGGTATATCCGAGGCTCCACATGAATCGGAAACCACAAGCCTTGAAATCCAAAAGCCTCGATTCCACCTCCCCATTAGCGACGTGCAGCAGCCGGTTTATGAGTGGAGGGGTTAGTGGCGGCCTGGAAAGAATCTCAGAAGCAAACGCCATCAGATCCCCTGTGACCGCCCCTTAAGAAGATCGCGGATCATAATGACCTCACGACCTCCGCATCAGGTTGCCCTGTAACAGAGCACTGAGGTTGCTTCTGAGCCATTAAATAAAGCCAAGCAGGCCAGAACTGAAACGCAGGTAGCCGACGGTGTCGCTCCTTTAATGCAGCTGTAATAGGGCCGTTATCTGTCACATTTCACTTGTAGTTCAGAGACAGAATACTGATGAGCAGTCGGAATCCATCGGTTGGATGTACACTACCGTTCAAAAGTTTGGGGTCACCCAACAAGACAATTTTGTGTTTTCCATGAAAACTCACTTTTATTCATCCATTGAATTGCAACATGAATAGAAAATATAGTAAATACATTGACAAGGTTAGAAATAATGATTTTTATTTTAAATATGAATTGTGTTCTTCAGACTTCAAGCTCAAAAGGAAGGCCAGTTGAAAAGCTTCTCTGACCAGCATAACTGTTTTCAGCTGTGCTAACATAACAAAAGGGTTTTCTCAAATTCTAACCCTCCGTTAGTCTTCTAAGGCGATAACACAATGTGCCGTTAGAACACTGGAGATGGGCCTCTATACAACCGTGTAGATATTAATTTTTTTTTAAACAGGTGTTTCAACCTAGAATAGTCATTTACCACGTTAATAATGTATAGAGTGCATTTATTTAAGTTATCTTCATTAAAAAAAACATACTTTTCTTTGAAGAATAAGGACATTTCTAAGTGACCCTAAACTTTTGATCGGTGGTGTATGTTTATGTGTCATGTGCCATGATGAGAACCTGTGAACAAAGCACATCACATATTTTCCTTGACAGAGAAGTAGTGGAGCAGGTGTAGCTCACAGTGACTTTGCTTCAACTCGTCCTCTACTGTTCACCTGCGTATCATCTGTTTATTAAATGAAGATTCCGGTAATGGAAAACATTATTAACTGCGTATTGATCGATGATGTGGCTGGCAATCGGTTTCGGAAATCGCTTAAATTGCCCGTACCCATTTAAATATCAATGCGGAGCACTTACTTGAACTGCAGATGTACTGAATGAGTTCAAGGCAGGTGTCCACTCCCATCGAGGGAAGTCAACGTCTGCATTAACCAATCCAACATCGGCTCATCCGACCCTGTCATTGCCTTAGACAAACATCGGATCAGGGGGGGGGGGGGGCTGAAGAGCCCCTGAGCCCCTCTCCTCTGCCAATGGCTCCGGCCTTTACCTCTGTACACTGGTTAACGACACCAGTATGGGGCATCAGAGACGTCCACGGCTCCGGGCCACCGAGCCTGGCCGCTGCCAAGTGCGGAGCGGACAAAGGGATGGATCTCAGTTTGTGTGGTGCATGTGTACGTGGGTGTGTTTCCAATGCTGGCCCGATCACAGCTGGGCTCAAGCTAATGCCCACTCTGTTGCCTCCACTGTGCCCCAGTTAGCAGAGCTCACGGCCCAGTGACATGGTGGGCTGGGGTTGGGAGTCCCCAGTGTTGGGCTGTTTTTACGCTTTGCTGCATCCACACAAAAGACTTGGCCTCGTAACCCATAAGCCCTCTAATCCATCCTGTAAACATTCATGGGATGCCCACTTCTACTACAGATGCCCATGCCCGGTCTCTGTGGGCCCAATGGATTTTTTTTATAGAAAATGTGACACACAGATCACTATCACAGTTTGATTATCTCCCCCCCTCCCCCATATATAACAACACATATTGATTGATTTAAATCACACCGATGGAGCCAAATGTCCCGGTGCATCAACTTTAATTACAACTCTTGATTATTAATGTCGGCTTCACCCTCGAGTAAAGACATTTAATGAAGCATAAAATGAAGCACAAATATCAGATCATCTCCAGAATCAGCCCAAACTTTCTGATCCCCCCCCCCCCCCCCCCCTGCATGGTGTGCTGCCCTTGAATGCAGCTGAACTGTGGAGGCAGATACTTTTTCACTTGCATGCCTGAAGCTGCGTTTCATCTCCGGGGTTCACCATCAATCATACGACCCTCTGAATGAGTGACCCGTATGAACCAACCATGACCCCCCCCCACACACACACACACACACACACACACACACACTCATGCAAAAGAAGACCTGCTGCAATGCCAATGACTTTGTCATATCCAGGAATAGCAGCATGCACTGGGGGAAACAGGCATTGGCAGCCCGACGTCATACAAACCCATGATCGCAGTGACAACCGTCATGTTTCCCGATTAACATTTGAAAAGAAATGATCACACACACACATACACACACACATGAATAATGATCAGCGCTTGGAGACTGAACCCAGATCTCCAGATCTACCGCATCATCTTTGTGAGCCCGCACATTTGTCTCGTGAACATCCACCACACTCACGTGAAGTGTGATGAGAAAACCATTGACAAAAAGACGAGCCACTTACCCAGAAGATGAGATTGAAGATGAACATCATATACTTCAAGCAGCAGAGGCAGCCCCTTGCCATGTTGCACTTCTTGAATTCTAAAAGGAACACAAAGGATAGATCCAGGTAAAAGACCACGTATTTGCTGCCTTTGGGTGAGCTGTACTTGTTGTTGGTCTTGTCTCCGGCACTGGCGTCAGCTGCCACTCCAGCCTGGCCCTGCGGTGCGTCTTTGCGCGGCCCCGTGGAGCCGTAGAACGCGCCGGCAGTGAAGCCGCGGCCGCCAAACGGACGGCCAGACGTGGAGGCTTGGGCAAAATCGGATTCGCGGCTGTCTATGGAGGGACTACGGTGAATGGCTGACTCTTCACTGCTGGACTTCTCCATGCTCTAGGGCTGCAGCTGCTGATGAAGGGCTCCCCGACGCGCAGTCTACCATAGTCTCAGGGATCACAGGACGGAACAAATCACCCTCCAAAGTCTCCACTGCTTCAAAAAAAGACTCCCAGAAGCCCAACTACATCCAGCTCAGAGCACACGGCGGGGTGAGAAGGTCTTCAGCCGAGAAGTGAGTAGAGCTGCACGTGTCGGGCTCAAGTGTCTCCTGCTGCGATGGTCATGAAGTGGCTGTGCAAAAGAGACTTCACGACCGGACTGTCTTTCCCGTGCAGAAGTTACAGCACTCCCCTCCGTGCCCTCGTGTGATATCACTCTCCTCCTCTGCCGCGTCTCGCTGCTCCAGTGGGAAAGAGAGCGCGCGCGCGTCTCAGCCGCTCCACTTCCACGTTATCTTGCTGACCTGGTAACTTTTTTCTCGTCCTCCCCTCACACGCTCCGCTCCTTCCCTGTCCCTCTCTCCTCCTCTGCTCTGCCTCTCTCTCTCTCTCTCTCTCTCTCTCTCTCTCTCTCTCTCTCTCTCTCTCTCAGTGTGCCCGTGTCCTCTGCTGTGCCGCTCTGCGCTCAGCCGCTCTGTCCTCCGCACTGGCTGCGCTCCGGCTGATGTGCTATTATTGGCAGACGCGACTAACGGGCATTCCCTATCTCCCAACAAGAGCACTGCCCTCCTCCCCCAGCTCTCTCTCTCTCTCCCTCTCTCTCTCTCTCATCCCCTCCCCGCTGAGCAGACAGCCAATGCAGCAGCTGCAGCCAGACCAGAGCTCCTCCTCTCCGCTCCCATCGCAGCGCGTTTTGCTTTGACTCATGTACATGTCCAGCAATTTCATGTTTGCTTTCAAGAGAATTGAAAGGCCAGAGATGAGCTTAAAAAAAATAAATCAAGACATTAAAATGTCTGGGTAATTGTTGATTAGCAGGGGTTATCTGTGGCGTGTGTTTCCACTGTCAGTCTGCTGCAATGTAATACCCTGTTGCAATTTGTAATCTGTAATTTTATTGATTAATGTTACCGTAAATAACCCGTTGTTAACTCTGACAGGTGGTGATTCATCACGTGGAGGTGCTGAACACTCTCTGGGCCAAAGCCAAGGTGTAAAAGTGAACATATTCACAGCCCCAGCAGACACAATCCCACAGAGCTTTGACTCTAAATGTCCCGAGCGCCCCGAGTGTCTACATGTGCATATCATTAGAGAACAAAGGCCAACTGGCAAAGGACCCATGGGGGTCAAATTTCAATAAAACTGGATCATTATTGCTGTATTTCCAGTGGCGTCGATCTGCGTGACCTCGCCGAAGCTTAGTTTTAACCTCAGGTGAAAAAACAATTGGAATAACAATATAAATGCCCTTATTGACTCAAAGAATCCACCTTTTTCTCCAGGAGTGTCCATTTAAATCAGGTCTTCCACTCCACTGCACATTGTTCTGCTTTGGTAATCGTCTTCTACCAGCTGAGTGTTGGTGATGGCTCCACCTCCAGACAGATGGAGAGAGAGTTTCCACTGAACGTCTTAAAGGTAAATCCAGTAATACCCAATCGACATAGACAACTAATCCAACCTCTTGTCTTTCACCATTGTAGAGTAAAAAACACCTTGAGGAGACCCATGTGTTGGTTGTAATGCACATATGGAGGATCAGGTTTAAGGATAGATTTAGGGTTGCAATTTACCAGGTATATTCAAAGTATGATGGTTTAAAATGAGGAAATATTCAAACTGTTGCATATTAAATAATAGTGGGTCGTGCATAATCAATCTAAATGGAGAGTTGATACATTACATTACATGTAGGTGACGCTTTTATCCAAAGTGACTAACATTAAATGCATTCAACCATGAGTAGAAACTCAGAACAACAAGAATCAAGAAATTAATATTTCGTCAAGAATGCCAATCTACAAAAGCACCATAAGTAATACCATAAGTAAGTATCAGTAATAACATCAGTAAGTGCCACTCAAGTGCCACTCAAGTGGTAATCTGTTTTTATTCAAGGTGTAGTCGGAGAAGATGTGTTTTTAGATTCCGGCGGAAGATATACAGACTTTATATTGTAGATTACTAATATCTGTGTGAATGTAATAAAAGACAACAGGGTGGGTGGGAGGAAAGATGGATCGGGCAAATAAACACAAATGACACCATTCATGTCTCATGTGAAATCAATTCAATCAAAGTTGGAATATTTTACCTTCGGATTGAAAATGCGGAGGGTAATGTTTTGATCGGCGAGTATTTGTATGCGTCTTATTCGCATAAGTCTAAAAGTATTTAACCGAATCGCATGACATTTGGTGGGATGATTGGTTATTATCCGGGGATCATTTGATTTAATTTTGGGATCGATCGGGTCAAAGGTCAAGAAAGGTCAAAATCTTCTTTTTACTATAGGTCAATTTGTATCCAATTGACAACTAATGCCTACATGTTCATAATTCAATGCTCAATCTTGTGATATGCAAAGGTATGCACTCTACCGAGTACCCGTTCTAGTTTACCTCCGTTTTAGTCATAACTTTACTTAATTTAAGCTTTTCTTACGCCAGTTGCCTAACACAGGTACTCAAACCACAAGCCTTTCCCAAGCCTACCAGGTAGTTGTATTGCTTAAGGAAACCCTACGTTCACGGTTTATTTCAAAACAAGACTGTAGCCTATCCATGTAAATGTGTGGAAACTGTTGGAAACTTAACATTTCCTCACGATCCAAGTCAAGTTCCTGTTTCTTGCTCACCACCGGCTGCTGACTGAAGCGCAGGAGGTTATCCCCGAAGGTGGGCCGACCTTTATGGTGCATCACTTATTCTCGTTCTGGTGACAAGCTGCTCCTCCGAGATTTGCACAACGCACCGGGGTCAATGGAGGAAACTCTCTCCCACGATAACAAAATTAATAATCCAGGCTCCAGTCAAGAAATGTTCCAGAACATCACTCCTGCAAGTCAGCTTTTAGTTTTTACTCTTTGGATTTACAAATAAGGTGTAACAAGCAGATGAATCAACTTTAGAGAAACTAGTAAGTGGATTAAAGTGTTTGCTTTCGACAGAGCCCAGCTGGCTGTTTCGCCATGTTTCAAGTCTCCATGCTAACTAAGCTAAGCTAACCAGCTGCTACCTTATGTCTGGCATACTGATATGAACGAGATATCAAATAATCTCCACATGAAAGCCAAACATGTCCAACTTTTCATATTGACGAGAACCAAATGGAGAGAGAAAATGATCACTTCAATGAATGTCGAATAATGTCATCAACAAATAGTTGGTGATGACAGGAGAACATTTCCACATTTTCAAAAACTAAGAAAAGATGTGTTTTTTTACCCTGCATGTTGTTGTTGTTGTTGTTGTTGTTGTTGTTTTTGAGTTTTCTATGTGTCTCTAAAGAGCTTTCATTCACTGAAAGATTAATGAATGTGCACAATCTCAGACATTGAAGACTAGCATTTTAACATGTAATTCTTTCTTAAGCCTCCACAAAGCCTTGAGTGTATTTAACCACAGGTTTTCAGTTCTGCAGCCAAATGTATTATCTGCAGAAGGTAGTAACTCCAAATTATCAAGGCAAATCGCTGCCAGAGGGAGACGTCCCACAATGAGAATATAGCATAAAAGACATGCACTGCAAGGGACAGGGATTACCATCAGCCCTTTTTTGAATAAACATGAAACCCTGCAAAGACTATCTGAATCTAGAACATTTCCATTCCTTGAATTTCAGGCCCGTAACTCCAAATTCGATACAATCTACGTCAACGCCGCTGTCTCTGAGTTACGCTCTTCCATCACAGCTCGGTGGGGCTCGGTGCATGCTACTGATTCCACTCGCAGCCCCACGGACACATCCGAGTCGGCTCCCCCCGCACGGCGATCCATCCATCGACTCGGAGCAACGGGGTAAAGCGAGGGAGACTCGGGAGGAAACCGTGGGAGGACGTGGAAGAGTCGAGGCACGGAGGGAAGAGGGGGAATACGTGGAGCGGGCCAGAGCAGAGAGAGGAGACGGAGACGGAGAGTGTGAAGGGGATGCGATAGTGTTCAAACATCGTCTGTGACGCTGAGTGCTGCCGGCAGCTCCTTCGACATACGTATGGAGCGAAGACGGACGGGAGTGAAGAGATTAGAGCTCAGAGGGAACCGACAGACAAGGCTTCACAGAGAGAAGCAAATGCATTTCCAGCACCACTGTGGACAAAGAATGACTCAGGAGTGGTGTTAGGACCAATGTCCTCATTTAGGAACAGGTTAAGACGAGTGATACGATTAATATATGTAGGAAATACGGAATGGTTGGATTCGGTAAGGCGGGAAGTTTCATGCAAGGACAACTTGCATGTGGGTTAGATTACAAGTATATTCCTCTTTATACAAACGGTATGGGGTGAAGTGAAATGTGTTGTCTCGTTAGATAATAAAAGACCAGTTTTAGAGAAATCCTTCATTAAAACTGAAGCTGAATGACTCCAGTGTCACCGTGACCCTAAGTGTAGTGGCACTCCGTCGAGTTCTGGGTCTTCTGTACCACACTTTTGAAACCAGTCTTTAAAGCTATTAATTGAAACTCGAGTAACACAAGTAGTTCTTTCATAAAAAATGTTGTTGATTTAAAACGTAGAGTTACATGTTCACACGATCAAAAAACGATGTCGCTTCCAAACTCTCTGAGCTCAAACTGACAGTTCCTCGCACAGCTGATATCCTGACGTGACCTCATCTAATTGGAAGCTTACATTCCGACAAATTATTCAGCTTTTAAATACAATAATAAATGATATATGTTAACATAAACATTCTTTCAAAGCATAATGAAAAGATTTATTTTTAGTTACCATTTAAAATCTTTTTAAACTAAATTATTCTCACAAATGAAATCAGGCATTTGGCTATTACACTAAGGTCTCTCCAGTCTTCTCATTGTTTTCTTTTCTTTTTACGCGATTGAATCTCTAAAATATACCAATGTCATTTCTTTATGCTGTCAAACACCAACGGAAACATAAATGTTTCATCGATTATTTAGTCATAATGGTGGCAAGAGATGCATGTAATCTAGTATTTATTTATAAATGCATTCATTGTAATCATTCATTCATAGTACCTTCACACTATTTTGTACTCCTATTATGTTTTACCTTTATCAGTGTAATAGTGGACTGCTGTAATTGTGTAGTTGCATAATCGGCCTATTGATTGGTTCAGAGTTCAGCTTCGACTGCTTGGCAATGCAAAACTGGACCGTCTGAGCAGGACTGGACTTCCAGTATCCCACTAAAGTTTGGGATAGCAAGAGATTGATTAAAAAAGCGTAACCCTTATACAGGTTAATTATTTTCGTGTTACGATCCCAGACATTAGTGGATCCTACATTTCCCATGATGCAACTCAATTAGAGGCTTTCATTAGACCATTACCTGACCAGTAAACACCAACATAACCCAAACCGCAACTTACAATGTAAACCCAGATGAATCATTACCTTCGCATTGAAAATGCGGAAGATAATGTTTTGATCGCTGTGTATTTATTTATTTATTTATTTGTATGCGTGTTACTTGCATAACTCAAAAAGTATTAAACCGAATCGCATGAAATCTGGTGGGATGATTGGTTATTATCCGGAGACCATTTTATTAGATTTTGAGATTGATCGGGTCAAAGGTCAAGGTCAAGGTCATGAAAAGGTCAAACGCATCTTTTTACCATAGAGCGGTCAATTTATATCCAATTGGCAACTAATGCCAACATGTTCATAATTCAATGCCCAATCTCGTGATATGCAAAGG
This sequence comes from Liparis tanakae, assembly GCA_036178185.1. Classification (NCBI taxonomy): domain Eukaryota; kingdom Metazoa; phylum Chordata; class Actinopteri; order Perciformes; family Liparidae; genus Liparis; species Liparis tanakae. The sequence goes on along the minus strand of CM070108.1, from coordinate 22,707,333 downwards.
TATGCGCTCTAACTAGTGCCCGTTCTAGTTATAACTGCATTCATGAATTCTAATTATTTCATTCAACCCTAATAACGTCACATCATCAGGATTATTTTATCAGACTTAAGAAAGGTACTTTTTGGGGGGAAGTAAAAAGAGTATCGTCAGTTCATCAGCTCAGAACTCAGTAGCAATGGTAGAGTGCACCTTTCATGAACAACCCATTTCCAAAAAACACAGCATCCATCATGTGGGTGGAGTCCGGCACCAACAGAAAGTTTGGTTATAGACTGGTTTTATTGACCGATTACATCAGTTTGCCACAGAGGCCACAGCTGGAATCCTTCATCTCCATCAAAGTCCAGTTCACGGGAATCTACTGCAGTTTAACGACCAGAATATCAACAACTCATATTCTTTGAAAGAAAACACTTCGTTGTAAATCTCACAATCCAGTCACAACCTACCCACCATCAGTTACAGCCAAAGGAAGGTTCAGTCCAACGGGAGAAGATAGAAAATGTGAAAAATATGAAACCCACTCATGTTATAAACTTCTTTGTATTATGAGCTGAAGTCTCCTGTTGATGAATTGTGTTCCTGCTGCACTTTATCTCTGCACAAAAACCACGGAGAAGAGATGTTTGTGGGGAAGCTAAGTTTGCTTGAGAGATTGTGTTTTGATACCATACCAGAATATATGAGAGGGTCTGTTGAGACTATGTGTGTGTGTGTGTGTGTGTGTGTGTGTCTGTCTTCTTAAACACTTTGGTGATTACTTCAGAGGTTTGTTTTGGTAAATTTTATTCCTTGATGTTTGCTTTCCTCGGATTATATTCATACTGAAATGATTTTTTTGTTTTTGTTTTTGTCACTTAGCGAGACTCTTGTGAGTTACAATAATTGTGTTGTCATTATTTTTTGACATTTCATAGACTACACGACTAATGAGACGACTATTCATATCTTGATAGATTTACTTAGCAAAGAAATGCAGCCCTACTCATCCGTGAAGCTCATCTTCCCTAAAATGTCACACGATGAAAGACCATGGTTGCTTTTGGAGATAATTATGCACACAAGATGAGAAATGTGGAAATGTGTAAAATGTGAAGGTGGAGGTGATCTCAAGTAAGTTACGCACAATTTGTGTTTACATTCAGCCGATATGATATAGACGCCTGCAAGATATTGACCTCCCTGAAGTGTGTTGTGGTGCCTGAGTTTTCTTCAGTATAAGAGAAATGCAATCAAATGTGTTTTTCATTTAATATATAAGTTATTTTCATTCAATAACCTTCCAAGATGCCTCCCAGATAAATCTAACATTAATAACAAATATTTTAAGAGGAATTAATGAAGAGATTCATTGATGTCTTTCATGTGGTAAAACACAGTTTTCCTTTCAAATGCCATTCTCTGATATGCTGCCAATGAATATCTCAGATTTACTGGAACCGAATCATTCACAAGGTCCCGAAAATAAAACATTCTGTTAAAATGTCAATCGCAGAGAGACTGTAAGAAAATGGACGTTTTGTTTTAAGTGACAGCGTGAGTTGTAACCGTGCGCCGTAACTTCGGCGTTCGGAAAAAGGAGGACCGCCGCTCCTTACCCGTGTAACGAAGAATGTCTACGACTTCATTACGACGGCTCGTACGCCTTTGCTCGTGTTACACGAGGAATTAGTGCTGCGAACCTTTGACCAGTCAATCTGACACCGCGGCCGCGCTGCAGAGATACAGCGAGAGACGTGCAGCGGCACACGATCCGAGTGTGACTCTATGATCAAGGCCTGGCCATAAGGACGGGATTAAAACTACAAAGGCTCCCATACTATGTGTCGCTGCCAGTGGTCCTTAGCTCCTCTGAACATTTGAGTGTGTTTCTGTGGACGCAAACAGACCCTGCAGAGACCTCGGCATATGTCCTGTGATCCATAATAATACATGTCATTTAGCTGACGCTTTTATCCAAAGCGACTTACGATCCTGTTACATTCGTACACCGTAGATGCAGCTACAGGGTGACACTCAGGGATAAGTGTCTTGCTCAAGGACACATCAAATAGGGCGGGGATCGAATCTCCAACCCCGTGATTGAAAGACGGGCCTGTTACTCACTGACCCATAGTCGCCCATCCATCTACCGCAGTGGAGGGTAAGAACCGACCCATCAAACAGGGAGATGAGAACACGTTCCCATTCACTTTTGTTCCAAGAATACACACAATTCCTTCAAACACCAAATTCCTTCAAACACCCAATTCCTTCCGACGTCTGCCTCGTCCCCCTTATTAAATTAATCTCAGATATCAATCTGCTGTGATATTTATGGTTCCATCTTGGCCTTTTATGACGCTCTGAATATTACCCTTCGGGATGAGGCTGACCAGACAGTGTCGCCGTTCTTCAGTCATTCACGGGTGATTTGCAACCCAAAAGTCAATAAAGGTGTCTGGAAAGAGTGTTAATTAGGAATTTATGACATCACGCTCGCTCGAAGATCCAATTGTGATAGCATATGAGAACTCCAGATAAGGGCACTGGAGCTGGTAAAGAATCAAGCCCCGTTTCTTAAAGTCAAACACACAAGTCCAGTGGCGGCTGGTGGAATCATTCTTTGGGGATGGATAGAGTTCTCCGTGTGTGTTCGAGTGTTCTCATGTTTTCTGTGTGCTTCATGTCCCGTAATCCCATATCTGTCCATGCTGTGCACAGCATTAGCACGACAGCATTCAGCTAGTGCCGTGGAGGTATAGCGGTCTCTACGGAAGCTTCCTGTGCCGCTTCCCTTTCAGCCAGTCGGTCTTATTAAGTCCGGTTGATCTGGCCCAGATAAGATAAGATAAGATATTTATTTATTAGTCCCACAGTGAGGAAATGTCAGGATCACAGCAGTGGATGTACATTAGAGCATTAATACAAATAAAAGATACAAATAAAAAACACAAAACTAAACACTAATACTACTACTAAAATACAAAATACTAATACTAAATTACTAAATACTAAATACTAAATACTAATACTAAAATACTAAATACTAAATACTAATACTAAAATACAAAAAAATACTAAATACTAATATTAAAATACAAAAAATACTTAATACTAAATACTAATAATAAAATACAAAAAAATACTAAATACTAAAATACTAAAAAATACTAAATACTAATACTAAAATATAAAAAAATACTAAATACTAATACTAAAATACTAAAAGGGAAAAACAAAGTAAAGTGTTGAGTAAAGTGTTGAGTAAAGTTGAGTTTGTCAGGATCTCAGTGATGAACTGCAGCTGTCAGCTGAAGGAGGAGCTGCATGTTCCTCTCCTCAGACACCGGGGAGGAGTCAGATGTTTTATCCGTAGTTTCTCCACCAAAGTCTCCACCAAAGTTCTTTTTTCAAATGGGTCTTGGAGGAGAGATTTTACCGAGTCGGGTCTTCTTGGAAGATAATCTATTTTAGGACGCTGATTGGCTAAATTGTACATCACTCATTTGCATATTTAATCAGTAATAGTGCTAAACTGCTTCTTAGACCCGCCTCATTTGGGCCAAATCGATTTGGCCCCGGCGCAGCTGAGACATGCCAACAGGCGGAGAGGACGGACAGGAAAAGCATAGATTTTTTGCATAGTAATCCTATTTTTCAAATATTACTTGGTGTATTCCATATTTCAAAAACACAAATAAATATACACTACCGTTCAACAGTCTGGGGTCACCAAGAACATGTTGTGTTTTCCATGAAAACTCACACTTTTATTTATTAAATCAATACAACATTAATACAAAATAGAGTCAAGACATTGACAAGGTTAGAAATAATGATTTTCATTGTAAATATTAATGTTGTTCTTCAAACTTGTGGCTCAAAGGAAGGCCAGTTTTAGAGCTTCTCTCACCAGCATAAATGTTTTCAGCTGCGCTCACATTAAAAGGGTTTCAATGTCAAGGAATAATCTGTTTGTGGAAAATGCTAAATAAAAAAAAGGGTTTAACGGGGGTTATACCCCTCTGCTAGTCTTCTAAGGCAATAACACAATGTACCACTAGAACACTGGAGATGGGCCTCTATACACCTCTGTAGAGACTTCATTAAACAATAGAGAATAGTCATTTACCACATTAACTATGTAGATAGTATTTATGATTATTTTAATGTAATTTTCATTGTAAAAAACAGTGCTTTTTTCCCTTTTTTCTAAGTGACCCCAAACTTTTGAATGGTAGTGTATATATCATTTTTTGTTGTTGTGTGGCTCAAGTTGTGGCAAGGCCCCATGGCCCCCTATTGGCCAGCCGCCAATCCGGGAGTATCGAGCTGGTGTTGACTGACTGTTTAGCGCAACAATTAACAATCTCACACACTTATCTAAACAGGTTTGTATTTGTTTTTCCGGCCCCTCGTGACAGCGACACTGTGAGAGGCCAAACCAACAGCTGAGGACCCGAGATGCGTGCTGGTGGCCCTTGTCGGGATTTGAGTGAAAAAGCAGCAGTTATGACGTATTCCACAAACCTACAGACAGACACAGGTGCACTCAGGGCGTTCAAACACACACACACACACGCGCACAAGTGCACACACACACACACACTCGTTCATATAAAATTAAATAGACGTAAAGCCCCAAAGCCCCAGCAGTCAGTCCTGCAGCCTCAATCTAAACTTAATTCCTGCAGGCCCGTCCATCAGAGTTGTGGGAGACACGGTCGGACGGGAGAGACAGACTGGGTTTTACAAGAGAAAGCGAGTACACTCCGACTACAGGATACGACATTAGCATTTAGATCTCTCTCGTCTCTCGTCATTGAGATGCATCGTGGTGTCACGTGCAGCGAGGTCCAGTTCAATAGGGGCCGCTGCAGAGAGCCGAATGCCTGTGAAGTCTGCAGTACGACACACGCATCCCAGAATAGCCCCGCGGATAAATCTGGAGTGACACCGTGTTTTGATAATGTTGATCAAAGGAGGGGAAGAACTCGCTCCACCAGTGTCCTCCGCGTCATGCAATATTTAAGAGAGCCGTAACGCCACGATAAAGATGGGACGTCAGCAATATGAATCTCATCCAGTTCCCTTGGATTGTGCGAAGCTTCTGAATTCAGCGCCCGGTTATTGATTTGCTGGCGCCGAGTTAATTAAACTCCGACTGGGGGGTCTTTGAAAAGTACGCAGAATTTCTCCAGTGCTAGATTTGAGATGTTACTTTTCTGATTTTTCAAATATTGCCGAATGGTATCAGTTACTGCCCCAGAAGCAAAGGCTGATTCACTTACACACATATATATATATATATATATATATATATATATATATATATATAAAGAGCTATAATTAAACACATTTCTGAGGCAAGAATGACCAGTATTTTAATAATTTTTCCTTGCATTTATTCAATTATTTAGTGCTGCCATTTATCGAATCACATTATGATGAACACTGTTGTCTAAATAAATAACTTAGAAGATGTTTTAATAATAGGTTATTACTGAACATTATTATTATTACTGTTTAATAGTCAGAAAAAGTCCTTTATTTTCAGTTTGATGATTATATATCAGATTTTTTTTATACAATTGTTAAATACATTCAATGTGCAAGAGAGGTTGGTGAAAAAAGTGCTGGACATTATTATTATTACTGTTTAACAGGAAGAAAAGGTCCTTTATTTTGAGTTTGATGATTATATATCTGATTTTTTATGTAATTGTTTCACACAGCCATGGTGACATTATACGTGGTTCGCGACGCCATACACTGTTAGAAACGTGACGAGACAAGTGAAACACTTTAATATATTCTATAACTCTCTCTAGCTCTGTTCCTGCGACCTTGGTTGCAGCACATATGAGCACTTTGTGTGCCGCCCAGTACGACTCCGGTTTCTGACTCCAAGGTCAGGAGATAAAAAAGGAAGTGGGCTCTTACGCGCTACGAGAGATGAAAGAGAGACGGGATGAGGAGGACGTAGTTATCTCCACGCCGTGTGGAAAGAAATGGCAAACCGCAACGGAAGCGATGCCACTCAGAGATCCAGTTTCCGTAACCTGCTGTAGCCGCCGGCGCAACAGACAAACAATTTACGTCTGTAGAGGAACAAAACATATGTCGGCGTTTCTTCGCTGTACACCCCCAAAGCCCTGTGGGGGACTTGTTTTTGAGTGGCGCCTCATAAGCAATCCAACACATTCTTAAATATTCTCCGGCGCTGGAGGGGAGCGGTTACAGGGAGAGCTTCCAGACAGAAATGCCCCCTAGTTACTGAAGGGAGACAAGAAGAAGGGACATGAAGAGGCTCCGTAGTTTTCTGATCCTATAGGAGTAGGGTCACCAGAATTTGAGTTTGTGAAAAAGAGGACACTTCGCCATAACTCCTTCATGATGCTCCTCCTGAGATAGGAAAGGGGGGGGGGTGATTAACATCTCTCTTATTCTGCCTGTTTTGTGATATACATGCCTAAAAGACATGTACTTCCATCGTATCTGTGTACGCTAATTCATCTGAAAGACCCTGGAGGCTACCATCTTCGCTCTGTGACCTACGCTCAAGGCCTCCTCTCCTCTCCTTTCCTCTCCTCTCCTCTCCTCTTGCTCTCCGTCCCTAACGTCCGTTTGGAAATGGGAAAGAGAGGTTTTTAGGTTTGCTGCTCCTGCGGCTTGGAATTAGCTGCAGACTGACCTGGGTCTCTTTAGGTGTTTTTAAAAATAGATTAAAAGAATTGGAGGGAAATTCATCTCGTTGTAAATGTTTTCTATGACGGAGGTGTGTGTGTGCTCCTGTGTGAGCTGGGTCGTGTTGACTTGAGTCTTAGTTTTGGGTTTTATTTCATGCTGTGATTTTGTTCTTTGTTTTTTATATTGTCACTGTTTTATGTTATCTTGTCTGAAACTTTGTGACGTGTTACTGCTACCGTCTTGGCCAGGACACTCTTGTAAAG
>CM070108.1:22502898-22695398 GCA_036178185.1 Liparis tanakae | reverse complement strand
CCAACGGGACGGCACCCGACTGCCGACGAGGCCGTGGGATTAACTCACTGTCGAGGCGTTCAGAGCCCAGGGAGTGGAAGACATTTTTGCACGGTGCAGATTTCGCTGATAAAGCAGGCTATACTAATTTGGTGTTCCTGATAATAACGGGCTGTCGGCACACAGAGGAAGCCTTATGACTCATCCCGGTTTATGAAGGAGCAGCACAACCAATAAGCCTGGAGTTAAAGGTCTCGCTGCCCTTTATACAAACTACTCTTTTTTTTACCCATAAAGGGTCCGCACATATGTGCCGTCCAGGGCGAACAATTGGAATCCACTCTCGCTCTGTGCTGCTTACACGTTAATATTCATAATATCTCAACTTTCATACCACAATTCACTACAGCCAGGCGCTTTGTTACCCAAGGTGACTGGAGGAATGGAAATATTCACAACACGGCAACCTTCTCGTACAATGTGGGGCTAAATGAAATGTAATCGTGTGTAATAAGTCAAGCTGATAAACATAATGCTTCATACTTTATGTATCCCTAACCACTAAACCAAGGAATTGCAAAACACAGGCAACGGCTTCGCAGCATCACTGGAGTATCACCGCCGTGTATTCTCATTATGATTCGTCGATCATTAGCTGCCTTGTTAATAGATGCTATTTGTTACCTTCAATCACAATTGGTTTGACTTCTTTGTTGTTGTTGTTGTTGTTGGAATGGTTTCAGCTTTTTTTCCCAGAGCCCATCAGAAGGCAGCCTCTGCGATTGTCTTCACAAATCCGACAAGATCCAGTCTGGATACGCGATACACGTTATTAAACGAGCATCCGGGCTCGCGTTCGAGACGCTGCTAGGAATAGCAGAACTGATCCGGGGTCAGCGGTTGAGTCGCCCGACCATGTCGGCCGCACTGTATGACATTTGATGATTCCCCCCGTTCCCGCGTCTAGATTTAGGTGTGTGTGTGTGTGTGTGTGTGGACGGAGTGACTTTGAGGGTTTGATCGCCATGACGATGACCGACTGAGTCGAGCGAGACGTCGACATCTGCGACTGCCAGGAAGTCAAAGGTCTTCCCCATCAGGTGCACGACCGCCTGCAGCTTCATTCGCCGCTAACAAGCCTCTTGCCAATCCATACCCTTCAAACACCAACCCCCCAACCCCCCCTACGGAGTCCTCTTGCACCTTTTCAGGCATAAAGCACATCGAATTAGCTTTGAGCCGCGCTAACAAGGAACATGAAACCGAGATGAGGGCCTTTCAGTGTTCCCTCTGTGTAGTGGGCTTGACACGCTGATCACAACAGATAAGCTGGAGATGAAGCGGCAGACAAGCGGTCATGTGATTGGACACGGGAACGGCGCCGCCGCGCTCGAAGCGTCCGCCATGGTACAGTCGCGCCAAGATGACAGCTTCTCTGATAATGAAACGTCTTTATGAAGCGCTCTCGGGGTTTTCCTTTATTCTCCTTCTTTTCATAAGTACACTGTGGGAGTCCAGTATATAATGAGATGCAGTATGCGTAATTATTCCTGTAAAAAAACTCACACACATTTCTTTCCTCCTGCTCCCGGATTTTGTTCTCTGTATTGCGCTTCCAGATTGACAAACATGGCCGCAGGGCATAGTTTTTTCGCAAATGTCAAAGACGCTCATTGTGACACTCACACACAGCCAAATATAGGAGCGCGATTGCTCAGGTAAGTAGGTAAGTATCCTGTTAGGACCTAATAACCCACGACAGAAAAGGCTGATTAACCAGCAGATATCGGCAGTGGATGAAAAACAAAAGAAAAAAAAGTGAATCCCTTTTCTTTCACTCAGTTGACGACATTTACAACTAACACAACGAACACTTAAATACACACTCGCCATCCGAGACGAAGATGATCAGCTCAGACACATTTAGTTGTGAATGAGTCAATCTGTGCTGACATTCTGTGCTTAACCACAGCACAGATGGAGGGCATTTGGTGAGCAAAGGAATGATTTAAACATCTGTTAGAAAAAGAAAAGCAGTTATTGAGTAACAAAACTATACTAAAAGAGAGAGCCTTCTGATCGGGGATAACACTTGGAGCTGTGAATAGTGAACCGGCTGGGCAGAATACGCACAGGCTGTTACTTAACGACTTGATTACGACGTCCGATGCTGGTCATCCTCCAGTTGAAAGCTTCTAATCATAACCATAATTCAGATATAAAGTTACAGCACATTTTTCACGGCACAGAGAAGTTAACTTGGCAATATCAGACCTCCACAAGAAAGCATTGTTTAACCTCTAGTGCAACTCTTTAATTGCTCGTATACTACTGTCCAAAAGTTTGGGATCACTGAGAAAAAAACAAAAAAAGAAAAGTTTTTCCCAATGAAAATGAGATTAAATTAATCATAAATACTCTCTACATAGTTAATGTGGTAAATGACAATTCTCTGTTTTTAATGAAGTCTCTACAGAGGTGTGTAGAGGCCCATCTCCATGTTCTAGTGGTACATTGTGGTATTGCCTTAGAAGACTAGCAGAGGGTTAGAACTCCCTTGAAAGACTTTTTTTATTTTTATAACTTTTTATTTAGCATTTTCCACAAACTGACTTTGAAACCCTTTTTATGTGAGCGCAGCTGAAAACAGTTATGCTGGTGAGAGGAGCTCTAAAACTGGCCTTCCTTTGAGCCACAAGTTTGAAGAACAAAATTAATATTTACAATGAAAATCAGTATTTCTAACCTCGTCAATGTCTTGACTCTATTTTGTATTAATCTTGTATTAATTTAATAAATAAAAATGTGAGTTTTCATGGAAAACACAACATTTTCTCGGTGACCCCAAACTTTTGAACGGTAGTGTACGTCTTTACACATTACGTCCTTCCAGAACTGGAGCGTAAACTACTAACGAATATCTGAATAAGCCGGACTCTGACACCTGAAGTTTGTCCACGACGACTCCGTGGCGTTTGAAGCGGGATAATCTAAAAATGATCACAGAAAATGACTCGGGATCACCGCGTCAAGTGTCATCCGCGTGCATCGAGCCCCCCTCGTCCACACGGGAGGATTAATGCATGCGTTTGAGCTGGCTGCCCTCTGGACTACGACTTTCCCTGATAAGAGAAATCTGAGCTTAGCACCCTGTGCTTGCAGAGACAGATAGAGCTGTGATTACAGCGTGGATGAGAGCTCTCTGCCAGGACCTTCATTTAGATGGCCTTCCCCGTCCACACATCTATGTTTAATGCAGCCTTGAGAGCAGGCTCGGGTCCAGGCCCGAGGGAGCCCCGTTACAAGGCTGGCATGCGGATCTCAGGCCCCGCCAAGACGCACGTCTCGACTACTTAAGCGGGTCACCTGCAAGAAGACGGAATAATATACAGACACTCTCGTGCCATAATACTGCAATGCAGTTTTCCATTCGGCTCTCTAGTATGTAGCCGATATATTGGTGAGCTGGAGAGTAACGATCGAATACGAAAGTGAGATAGCAGAATATTGCAAAGATACTTCAAAAGATAGCGAACGGCGACAAAAGACAAAAACGGGAAATGTCAGGTCCCACATTTACACATTGTTATGCTGTTCTCTTAATATGGCTGAGGCTATACATACACAAGTGTCTCCTTCTGTCACAGCCAGCAGAAAGGAGTGTGCAGCAGGAGAGAAATGTGTATATTGCCCTGAGGTGGCTTCATGTCTTTGACAATTTACCTCTTAAATACTATTTGATGGTTGAGCCCACCGCTAGATAATATTAAGCAGTGGGTAGGCAGCAGCTGTTGCCTCATTCCGAAGGAGATTTCTTCGCTTACCTAAAGGGGTTTCTGTGTGGTCATGGATTACTATCGGCATGAATGCAGCCATCAGCAGGCATCCCGCTCAGCTAGTGACTCACTTCCTCACGACAATCTCTTTTTCCCTTGAAATTTAGATTGGCTTTCGTCAAAGCAAGTCAGAGGCGTGAGTTGTTTTGGCCTGCGGTCCGTCGGGCCCTTCGGCTCACTGGTCACTGTGCCTACGATAGCCTTTGTTTGACTAGCTCACCATATCAATATCTATAAGCACCGTTCCTATTGAAATAAGAAGTGGACATAGTCATCATGAGGTCACCCGTTGGTTTTAGGATGCATGAAGCCATGTTGTCGTTTTTAACCGAAGTTACCATATTTAGAAAGCGGAGGAGTGACGATACGTTTATAATAGCGAGTAAGCTCGCCCGAAGCTTTATGCTATAATTTACTATTAAGGAGAACATTGTTTACTAATGACTTGAAACTCACGATTGAGACCATAAACTAATTTGTACAATGTTTACTGACGCAATTCAATCATTGACTTCCATACGATCAGATTTATTCGTGCATCCTGGAGGAGTCGCCCCCTGCTGGCAATACGAGAGATGGCACATTGTAGGAAACCACCGCATCGGCTTCACTTTTCAGAATCGGAGGGCGTCGGCTGCATCCAACTAGGGTTTGTTTTTACAGTATAGCTGAAAAATAGACTCTTTGGATTATTGAGTACCACTCGGACTACAGCCTGGAGAGCACCGCGTCCACAGGAATCCCAAAGCCTGCTGTGCCTGGTCACGGTTGATAAGACATGATCGTTACAACCGCTGTTCGGGGCTAGAGCGAACAGTCAATCGTGAGGCAGTTGGGCAATAGAAACATGTTGAGCCCACTGACACATGTACATTTTCATTTTTCATCTCGCCTTACCACAAACCAATTGGACAGACGTATCAGATGTGTCCACACCATCTCCTGACCCCTGTCTATTGATGCTCCGGCCTTCAGGCAGTCCTCGATGTCCGCCCGCTATGGTTCTCTAAACACACTACTCCTTTCTCTAGTCAGGAGCAGTAGCCCCAGAGATGCTATTACAAGTTGTGTGCTACTTTTTCTGGAAACAACTACATTTGAACGTAACCAAGTTACACAAGGCCCTTCAAGAATTCAGAAGACTTCCCGGGAACGCCCTTGGAGTTGCCTCAATGTTTCTATGGCTTTATGGCTTTATTAAGTTCAACAGTGCTCAACACGACTCCCTTTCGTGCCTTCAGAAATCATCTACTGAGGACTGCAGAGGAAGAGCATCTGTTAAGTGGCCTATATACTGCTATACACTTTCAGAGTGGCCTAATAGTACATATCCAGCTGCATCACTCTGTCACTTAGCCTCTCCATCTTCCTCCTTCCTTCCTGAGTCTCAGCTACCCTCTCAATAAAGCATTATTCTGCCGGTTAAAATAGACAACCCTACTATTTTGTGACTTCCCTCTGTGTTACCCATGGGTTTTGAGAAGCGCTGACACTCCTCTCACATGCTTTGCCATCTGACAGTGACTTTGGTGGCATGAGGTTGACAGCCCGGGTCATTTGAGGTAGCTCTTCACTCAGAGAACCGACTTGGATGCAAAATAAAAGATGAGGAAATATCATTTGCGATGCCTTGATCGTCACTTTTAAGAGAGGCTGAGTAGATGTTGACGGCGTTACAGCCCATAATAACAACAGCAGCAGCAGCAGCAGCAGCTGTACCCGCTTTAAAACAGCACACTACAAAGGGCAGGCAGTGGCGAATCTTCTGCAACTAACCAGGAAATTCACAGCTGATAATGAGCGGCAAGAAAATTACTCTCACATTAATGGGCCCTTACAAAAGAAGCAGACTGGCTAAAATGCATCACGCTGTAGCGCACTGTAAAAAGTGCACGTGGAAGCAGGGGCGGCCCTAGCACATTTGGCGCTCTAGGCAATCTTTAATTGTGCCCCCCCCCCCCAAAAAAAAAATTTGATTTTAAAAACAATCTTATGGTTTTGTACTTTTGGTAGAGAAGAGAAATTAATGCAATGTGAGAAAAATGTCATATATGTGCTATGGCTTACTTGTTAGAGGCGCCTGCTCGGTGTACGAAAGGTCATGGGTTCAAGACCCAGCAGAGACAAAACTTTTTTTTGATGGGCACATTTTTTGGCGCCCCCGTGACTGTAGGAAAAACCGCCACTGCGTGGAAGATTAAATGAAAAAAAAAAAATGAAAAGCTGAATAAGAAGTAGACCTTGAGCTCTTTCTGATTTGACATCAGCAGCAACTTCATCTGCCCCCTGCATAATTACTTTGTTTGTTTGTTGTGTCGTCCCTTTCCACTCGACGCTGACCTCGCGCTCAGGAGCGAGTCAAACGGGGACGTGACCTTGAGATCGCAGCCAGCCGGTGAAGTGTTCTGGATGAGGAACAATGCTCCTGCTGATGAGGAACCCTTTCTTTCTTCTTTTTTTCCCTTTTCTCTGCGCTGTGCGGATGCGACCCCGCACTGCGATACAGGTCACCCCTCTAAGTGGATCGGATGGCTGTCGGACATGCCGAGGCCAATACAGCCGCCGCCGTCACATCCCCGTCTCTTCTCACCTCTCCATCCTTCTCTCTTCCCTCGAAGAAATCTCGCCCCAGAATACGTCAACCAAGAAGCATCCTCCGTCTCCTCTGCTGTGTGAGTGCTTTCAGCATCCCCCTCTCTCCCTCTCTCCTCCTCCTGTCCGCTCTGTTTGTACATGAAGGATGTGGCCGTGCTGTCTGACAGCTTGTAAGAGGCTAATGGGAAAAGTGAGTTCACCGCACTGTGACATGTAAGTCACTCTGGCTTACGCTTAATGATTCATTATTCTGTGTTGCCATAACTCCCCTTGTTTAAATTATCCCAATGTGAATCGCTTGCTCAACAAACGGTATACGCTGTGTTTTTAGCACGGAGGAAAGGGAGAGAAACACGTGCCGGCTTGTGACTCCCTGTTTATACTGTATTTTTCTTCCTCTCCTCTTCTTGTTGAACCGCTGTGTGTTCATGGATTTGCACACGCATTCATGTGGATTTTCCTTTTTTCTTCCGTCTGCGCCTGGAAGCTCCCACACCGTCACATTTGCAAGCCTCACTTTGCCTCCCTCCTGTGTGCTCTGTAAACAACAACACACATCTTTCCTATCCCTGCACCACAGCGAGTCACGCATGCTTTTTTTGCCGTCTATGCAGGCGGAGAATAACAATTATAAGGACTCTATAGCGAGAGGAAGAAAAAAAGACATTTGGCACATCATAGGACTCCGACACCTCCACATGATTCCCGGGGAACAATGCAGCCCTGAGGGTTAGAGGGTAGGAGGAGGATGAGGGGGAAGCAGCCTCCCCCTCATCCCTGCTGAGATGTCCAGCCTTTGGCTTTAAGGTGTTTCTGGCTCTGCATCAGCGCCAAATAGGATGTTTTTTTTCGCAGGGCTTGCAACACAGACGTTATTTCGCATCGCCGCTGCAGACTTGTTTGCTTGTTGCGATTCAATTAGTCGAATGTTGTTCCTGACGGCTCTGAGATGTGGAAACGCTGGCACCATCATCGGCGTAATTCCCCAGTTAGTTTTAAACGGGCAAACGATCGGGGGATGACTAATTTAAAAACCTTTCATCGTGACATCCTGGCATTTAAATACATTTGCTTGGCATCGCTCAGCGAACGCCTCGTGCATTACTCACCTTTGAGAGCGGGAAGCGCCCGAGGTTTAATTCAACACTGGAATATTTAAACACTCGGCAGCTCCCGCCGAGATGGTTTTATTCGTCAAAGAGAACGGCGTGAAAAGAAAACACACAACTCCTGAATGTGTACCGACAAAAAACAAACAAACGTGATCAGCTTTCAACGTTCTGTAACACCACCTGTTCCGGGGCCTGCGTCACTGCGTGGTCAGCACATTAGTGCGCCGCGTTCGTGAAACATTACTGGTCATGCTTTCCGCACTATGAGTCACGTCACCTGAGAGGGTGATGCAGAAATCTATTTCTTTGCTTCACGCTATCCTCCTCCAACAATGACCATATCATACGCGCGCTCTGAATAGAAATGCATTTCAATATCTGGGTTAGGAACTAAGCTCACTTGACGAGGGATCTGCAGGGATTGGTGAATTTGATACTGAGAAGGGGCTTATGGTTAAGTCTCCTTTTTTCCCCGTCTATTGCACACACTACTAGTATTTAATGTGGTCTTCTTCCGCTTCCTCCCTAGTGTCTCCATCGCAAATGCAGTAATGAAATGTAAGAGCAAAAAGCAAAGATACTGTTGGCATGCCAGAGTGTGTGCTTGTGTGTATGTGTGTATGTGTGTGTGTGTGTGTGTGTGTGTGTGTGTGTGTGCGTGTGTGTGTAATGGGTCCACTGAAGGCTGGACTCTTTCATATGAAGCTGTAGTAAGCGTACGTACATACTCCGGTCTAAAGGCGCAGTTACAAACACAACACCGCTAAACCACAGAATTACACAGAATTACATTATATAAGTATTAAATAGATAAAGCCTCTCTTAGCAGTCTGCATGGTCGCTGGCCTCCTCTCTCTGTTGCTCGCTGCGTCTCCCTCCAACTCTTTTTTTCTGGAAATGAGTCGGACAGCAAATGTCGTGTGTGTGTGTGTATATATATATATATATATATATATATATATATATATATATATATATATATATATATATATATACTACCATTCATAAGTTTGGGGTCACCCAACAAGATAATTTTGTCTTTTCCATGAAAACTCACTTTTATTTATCCATTGAATTGCAAAATGAATAGAAAATATAGTAAATACATTGACAAGGTTAGGAATAATGATTTTTATTTTAGATATGAATTGTGTTCTTCAGACTTCAAGCTCAAAAGGAAGGCCAGTTGAAAAGCTTCTCTGACCAGCATAACTGTTTTCAGCTGTGCTAACATAACAAAAGGTTTTTCTTCAAATTCTACCCCTCCGCTAGTCTTCTAAGGCGATAACACAATGTGCTGTTAGAACACTGGAGATGGGCCTCTATACAACCGTGTAGATATTTTTAAAACAGGTGTTTCAACCTAGAATAGTCATTTACTACGTTAATAATGTATAGAGTGCATTTCTTTATAATTTAATGTTATCTTCATTTAAAAAAAATGCATTTCTTTGAAAAATAAGGACATTTCTAAGTGACCCTTAACTTATGAACGGTGGTGTATATATATATATATATATATATATATATATATATATATATATATATATATATATATATGAATATACCAAACATGTGACCCTTGCTTGTCATCAGATGTTTAAAGGAGCTCCCGGTGGGTTGTCAATAGGTGAAGTCAATGTGAAGGAGGCGGTGAGCCGTCTTCAGGGCGGCGGGACACCAGCACATAGAGCTCCCAAAGCTCATCAGCCGGAAAGGTTACCTGGGTTCATGTTCATTTACAGACTCGGAGGGCGACACACACACACACATCCCTGTGTGCCCGTGTGTGTGTGTGTGTGTGTGGTCGTATTCGCCTCAGCTCAGATTGGGACTGCCGTTTTTTTTTTCTCAGGGTGAAAGAGCGAGGACATCTATTCTCCCTGATGGCAAAATGGTTTTATTCAACACAACGACCGATGGCTCGTGACATACGGGGCGGTGTAACGGCGACACTCCTCATCTGCGACTTGGGAAGGCTCCGCGGCGCCGCTGCCAAAAAGCCCTCCGTGGTCATCTCGGGCCAGCTCCACTTCGCCGAGCTGGCACAATCACGGCGTCGAAGATGGAGTAATGCAACTTGTGATGGAGCTTTTAGGTTGACCATTATTACACATTACGCCTCGGTCTCCATCTGCTCTCCGCCTTCACGCGGCTTCGTGCCGGCGGGGGCGAGCCGGGCGGACGGATGGATTCACTGCCCCTTCTGTCCAAGTGCCAACTCTCATCTACAGGCCCATTACGCTGACTGATGTGAGCTGAAATGTTGAATAAGTCCCGCAATCAGCAAGTGGAACCCAGGCGAAAACGCAGCCCACGTGTTTCCGTAATTGCTCTCGTATTAGGGGGGTTGATTCAGCGGTTTATGAAACCGCCTGCAACAGTATGAATCCGATCTGAAGTAATAAAAGAAAAAAGAAGATAGAATTTCCCCCTCAAAGACAAGAGTCTTAAAGCTAAATCGTTGAGCTTTTAAACGGTGCGTTAACTACAGATGGCCACGCACTTCACTTCAAAGTGACTTTAAGGTGAGACGCTGTTCAAAGGGCGTCATCTTCCTCATTTTAGTCCCGCTTAAGTCCTTTTAGGGGGCAGTACAAAAGGGCTCGCTGGATAACCTCACACGGATTCATAAAAATACAAAAATGGTGGCTGCATGCCGAGGGGATACAACATAATATAATGTTTTAATCTTAAGGAAAAAAAGACTTCTTGTCACTGGGAATGGGGAAATTCCCTGTTGGCTCCTGTTTGATCATTCATTGATCTAATTTAAATGGGTTGATGAGATGATACAGCCAATATCTTTTCTTTTTTTTATATATATATATTTTTTATTTTAAGGCAAGTACACAAAGAGATAGTGCAATTGTGATAAATGTAGCTTTTTTTCTTTTTTAACCAACAACCTCTTAATTGAGGAGACACAAAACAAAACTGAACTAAAACTAAACTAAACTAAATCTAATGAAAAGAAATATTGAAAAAAAAAAAAAAATGAATAAAAAATTGTAAATGAACAGTTATATAAAATCAAATGATACATGATAGCTGCTCGCGATAGCAGCCACTATCTGATATAGTGTTTAAGACTTTACTCCTCAGTCTCTCCCACTGTTCACATCTTTTCGTTGTGTTTTCTGTAGCATAACACGCAAGTTTGACACTGGAAAGGTGTGAAAATCACATCTAAATAAATGCTATTCTGTGCCTTTTTCTGCTGCACCAGTATAACTATTACAGACTTGTTATCTTTCCTTATTAATAAGCGATGTGCCTTCGGCGTGAAAATATGTATTAGTCCTTAAAAGGTGACACAGCTGTAATTACATAGAGTAAAGGATCCACTCCAAGCTCTCAGTTAGAAGAGCTCCGCTCAGGTAAGTGCCACTTGGACTCGAAGGCGGTGAGGGCGGATGCCGTTGGAGAGGCGCACGGCTCACTTCAAATCACGGGTCTCCACCATGTGAGATATGTAGAGAGAGACGATAACTCAAACGTTTAGACCGGCAAGAGCGTTTACAAGTTCGATTTAAAAGGGGGTCAACATGCTGGCCACTTAAAAACAAGGCAAGGTTGAGTGCAGTTGGAGTTCTGGAGTTCTGTGGGTTTGCACACAGCCCTCGTAAAACTATTTAAAGTCAACTCCCTTTGCCAACGAACTGGAACATCTTCTTTCTGTGAGGCACGCCAGTGGACATAAAGGAAGAATCCAGAGTTGATTGAAGAGCTCGAGACCCACATTTAGCAAAGGTTCAGAGTAAGAATACATGAGCAGCTTATTTCTGCCTCCACACACACACACACCCACACACACACTGGGTTAGTGACATCATTGTTGTCCGGTTTTAACCACTTACTCAGCATTATTTTGCTGAGGACTAAACCCATTTGTTCAAATTTGGCCGAGAAGTTTTATCAAGTGAAATCATGTTTAACGACGCATTTGTTATCCTCATAAGTTTATATTTAAATCCATTTTCAATGCCAAGATTCCGAGAAACAGAGAAACCTTGGAACGTTCTAGTTATCTAGTTTGAAAATACTCAGCCCTCATCTTAGCCCCCCTGAGAAAAAACACAATATAATATGTTTAAGAGAAAATAAAAACCACACTATAAGCAGTGGGGCTCGGAGGATTCACCATTCTGAATTATCACTAAGCCACATGAAATATCTCAACATCTGCAAATGGATCGTCACAAAAGTCTGCCCTGACATTAATGTTCCCGAGAGGACAAATACGTACGACTTTGGTTTATCCCCTGACTTTTATTCCAGCGACACTATGAGGTTGACATTTATGGTTTGGGGAAAGTTTAGTTTCTCCACAGCTGTCAGATGGATTATCATAAAAGGTTGCGCATATTAACATGTCCCCCCCCTTTGTAATAACTTCCATCCATTGACTTTTCAGTTTCTGCTGTAAAGTCGGTTAATATTCAAAGGACGGTACACACCTCATACATCCATGCCAGTCCCCGTATCAAGGTAGACAAGAAAGACCATTCGCTATCTGTGACATCCGTTTCTCTCTTGCCCAAATGTAGGAGGGGTTAAAGAATTTAAAGAATACTGTCACCAAGCACAGATGCATTGAGCAGTTTTGCAATATTTGTGAATTAGAAAGAACTAGAACGGGTACTCGATAGAGCGCATACCTTCGCATATCATAAGATTGGGCATTGAATTATGAACATGTTGGCATTAGTTGCCAATTGGATATAAATTGACCGTGCTATGGTTAAAATAAGATGTTGACCTTTTCATGACCTTGACCTTTGACTCGATCGATCCCAAATATAATCAAATGGTCCCACCAGATTTCATGCGATTCAAGAATAATTGGACCTTTTCATGACCTTGACTTTGACCTTTTACCCGACCAATACCAAAATCTAACCAAATGGTTCCTGGATAATAACCAACCATCCCACCAAAATTCATGCGATTCGGTTTAATGCTTTTTGACTTATGCAAGTAACACGCACGCATACAAATACGCGGCGATCAAAACATTACCTTCCGCGTTTTCAATGCGAAGGTAAAGATAAATCGGATGTTTTTAAGCTCTTAAAACATGCATTGTTGAAGTGTTTGTACCGTTGCTCACGTAGGTAATGAATTCTGTATGATACCACCCCCCCCCCCCCCCCATTTGGAGCGCCAGTTGGATGCCGTCAAATGCCTCCTGCACTCGGTCCACACGGGGACATTACTCAGGATAAACACTGGAGTTCATTTTGAAGGCATTGTTGTTCCTGGGTGGCAATCCCACCGCCCCGCTAGCAGCGGCGCACGGTGGGCGTCCCCGCTTGGCTGCTCAGCAGTCGCACCTCATCCAGGTTGAACGCTCCCACCGGCGCTGCATAAACAGAGGCTGGGGACCGGCTCTCTGGGCACTTTGGCGCCTCTACAATCCTGACATTACGCCTCGATGCGAAGTCCTCTGGTTTGTCCCGCAGTTGTTCAGTCAAATTGGCAGGCGGCGTCACCGTGTGCTCCGGCAGCAGGGGAGGAGGACGAGCCTCATTGCCTCAAGAGGGCCACTGAAAGAGGCACGGTCACTCCGACGTCCACTTCAGCTGAGCCGACATTAAAGCCTATAAGACGGGCGTTGTTATCGGAAAACTGTCTTGACCCGGTTCTTGAATCGTCCGCGTGGAGGAGGGTGATTTCCCCTTGAGAACTGGGCTGGCAGCCAGGGGGTGGAGCAAGATGTCTTCTACTTGGTGGGGGGGGGGGGGGGACCAGACATCTGAGCTCAGGAAGTGGTAATGCGACTGATGTAAGTGGGAACAAAATACCTCATGTGCACAATTCCTTAAATGCCGTCCAACATACACCACCGTTCAAAAGTCTGGGGTCACCCAACGAGACAATTTCGTGTTTTCCATGAAAACTCACTTTTATTTATCCATTGAATTGCAAAATGAATAGAAAATATAGTAAATACATTGACAAGGTTAAAAATAATGATTTTTATTTGAAATATGAATTGTGTTCTTCAGACTTCAAGCTCAAAAGGAAGGCCAGTTGAAAAGCTCCTCTGACCAGCATAACTGTTTTCAGCTGTGCTAACATAACAAAAGGGTTTTCTAAAATTCTACCCCTCCGCTAGTCTTCTAAGGCGATAACACAATGTGCCATTAGAACACTGGAGATGGGCCTCTATACAACCGTGTAGATATATATTTTTTTAAACAGGTGTTTCAACCTAGAATAGTCATTTACCACGTTAACAATATATAGAGTGCATTTATTAATAATTTTATGTTATCTTCATAAAAAAAACATGCTTTTCTTTGAAAAAAGGGGATTTCTAAGTGACCCTAAACTTTTGAACGGTGGTGTATGGTTTTACATTCTATGACGCCCTGTACTGACAGTTGAACGAGTGCTGTGTACTGTCTGAGGTTATCAGATAGTAAAGTACCATCAGGTTGTCATCATTGGTAGAAAACGCTGTCCGATGAAGTTTGGTAATTAATGACCCGGATCCGCCAGCGCAGGTTCAGGTTTCAGTCTTCACTGAGTCTGCACAGTCAACATATTGGGTAATGACGGAGCGCTTCTCGGTAGAGGTCATTTGGCTGAATTCAGAACAAGAACAAAATACACACAGTTGCAGATTGCCAGTTGGACAGAGTATCACTCTGAACACATTTGGATTTGTCCACGTCTTGGTTTCATCGCTGCACAACATTACACTCGGCCTGCTGTCAGTCACCTGACACCCGCAGGGAGCCCGGCTCCCAGCCCCCGGCAGCGTATCACACTACACTCGTATTGTCATGGTCAGGGATTTTTACCCCCCCCCCCCCCCGCCCAGAGAATAAACGTCTTTACTTCAAAAAAGTGACCTGTGGTATTGTTCTTAACCCTCCTGTTACTTTTAGGGTCATTCAGTGTTTAACGTCATTTGACCCCAGGCTGTTCTTCACTGTGTCAGATGTTGATCTGCACTGCAACACATTTCATTTACACTTCACACATACACACACAATTTTACAGTGCTTTATTTATATTTACATTTACATATATGTTGTGTATATATACATATATATATATATTATTTTATATTTCACTTTGCACACTTTACTTTATGCACTGTCACTTTATTTTTTTCTTTCTTTCTTATACTTTAGTTTTATCGGGCTGCTTCTGTTGTCAACAAATTTCCCCTTGGGGATTAATAAAGTATATTTCATTTAATTCATTTTCATTCAAACATATAAGAAATATCAACTATTTTATATATTTAAAGGGCTATTTAGGTAGTCAACAAATGAACATAAAGTACCTCACACTTAAACTTGGGAAACAATATTAATTATAATAATTTTCTGGAGGTTTTAATTGCTGGGGTCAAATTGACCCCGGGGGAAAATATGTTTGTAAATGTGAAGGTACCAGGAGGGTTAAGAAAAAAAAGAAGAAAGATCAGTCACCTCGTTTATTTTGATCAAACTGACTGAGGAATGGCAAAAGCATTTATTTTCCCAATTCTGTGGTTTGTAAACAGACTCTGTTGAGATTAATTAGCATTAACTCACCAGTAAAAGTATTTAAATTGACGCACTGCTTTTACACGGTCTGTTAGTCAAATGGTCGTTTGTGATGTTTTTAGTCTTCCTGAAGTCGAGGCATCCTGATGCTCAACTGTACATTTATACACCTGACAAGTGAGACAAATGTAAATGTTTTCCACTGCTTCTCTGTTGAACCGACTCCTATATCCGGCTATAGGTTTGACAGCTTCGACAGTGTTTACATTCACATCATATGGACATAATAGGACATGTTATGGCTGTAAGAATAGAATAGAATGGAAATATACTTTATTAATCCCCAAGGGGAAATTTGTGGACATAGTAGCACCAATAAACTAAACACACAATAATAAAAATATAAATATAAATATAAGAAAGAAAGAAAGAAACAGTGACTGTGCATAAATTATACAAAGTGAATAAAATATATAATATAAAATAAAAAAAAAAAAAAAAAATATATATATATATATATATATATATATATATATATACATACACAACATATGTGCAAATACAGCAGTGTAAAATAAAATAAAATATAGACAGTAAATAGAATATAGACAGTAAAGTGCACATGTTGAGTGAAAGCTTGACAGGAGTAGCAACAGGAACATGTCAATAAATCATATCACTTTACATGTTCCTGTTGTAACTCCATCACGATTCAGTATTGAATTGGATGCCCTTCATCAACTGATCTGAAGTCAGATGAGTAGTGTGACCAGTTGAGAACACGTCAGTGCTCGGCCATGAAGCGTCTCCTTAATCGAACTGTTTTACAGTCGGTGTTCAGCTGCATTGGCATAAAGTTATGCTGCTATATACGGTATAGAAAGTGGATGATAACGACCTCAAACTCTTCATAACTTTATACTTTCATTGTAAAGCCAAGGTGGTGGAGTAGAGCCAACACACAGACACGCCTACCGCTGTCTGACTGCGCTGGAAGTAAACGCAGAGGACGTGTCAAGGTATGGGATTAAACGCGTGAGCCGTTATTCTAACGATCGTTAGAGGTGTGTTTGCGGTTGAAAAAGTAAATTAGAGCCCTGGACCAAAATCTAACATGTTCACTTCATGAAAACAAACAAAAACACACCAACTCCCGAAAGAGCAGAGGTTCGTATTACTTATTTATCGCTCTCTGCTTCTGCAGACGCACTGATGTGAGGTTTATAGACACATAAGAAGGCCAAATGAATTACTATGCAAATAGAATGCAATGTTCCCTCCCTTTTTATGTAGTTTACTCTGCTGCTTATGTAACTGTACCATATAATTTTTGAAAGCCAAGAGTCCAATCTCTCTCATGCGTATCAATTATGCTGGATAACAACCAGCCTAAAAAACAGTCCACCCTACCTGGAACTGCAAGACATACGGAGGACAATTTAATATCACAAATATATGTAAAGTACATATTTATCAGAATTATTGCACTACCTGCTACTCCCATTGTCTGTAGTTTAGTTTAGTTTATTATATGTTCCCATATGTGTATTATATGTATATGTGTTAGTATTATATGTATAGGTTTGGTATATGTCTTAGCATGTTGTATTGCATATTATCTTGCATATTTAGTAAGGTTATTATATGTGTCAGAGTACTTGTACAGAGTGTATGTCATGTTATGTTATGCTGTGGTAGTTGTTGCGTGGGGCCTTGTCCTAAGAATGTCAGTGCCCAGTCTGTCATTCTGTGCATCTGACAATAAAAGACTTGTAACTTGTAACTTGTAACTTGTAATATCGGGGCTGATTGCAGGAAAGAGTAAATGCCATCGCTGAGGCTTATGAATGGGTTACTGTTGGGAAAGATGAAAAAAAACGCCTCGAGTATCCAAATATCTTCACGGATACAAAAATACTCGTACAGATGAGAAACACACGGCGGAGTCTGCACTGCGTCACATGTCTGTGAGCCTGTTGACATAGACAGAGAGGCAAGCCATCAAAGCCATTAAAAGGCCGCTTTTCATGGGGGGGGGGGGGGGGGAGAAAATTAAGAGCTGGCAATATTACAAATGTATCTACGAGGACATCTCATCAATTTGCTTCACCTCCGTCTCCCAGGAGGAGACAGGCGGCATGAGAAAAGAGAAGCATGGACCGAGGGAAGTGAGGTCAGAGGTTCACGAATACCCACGGGACATGAGAGCGATAACGAGAGGCTGAAACGAGCTTCAGCTGCTGGTGCCAGAGGTTTTTTTTCATTCTTTTGGTGAAACTATTGAGAATTTCTCTGGACAATATCCACCAATCAGGAGCCACCCTCCGTCCCGACTCCAGAGCGATGCATAAAACGGTTCGCAGCGGATACGTCTATTCAGCGTAAAAGTTATTTCCATTTGACGAATTTAAGCTCTGACTTTCGCAGGCTGCATTCACGTCAGTTCTGAGTCGCGTTTTTTGAATGAAGCATTTTAGAAGAGTGAGTTCTCTCTTTGGAGTTAGTCCTCGGAGAAATACTGTGGGCCGATTGTGGATTCCTCCCGTGTCATAACTGCAGCATTGGGTAAAGCGTGAATGAGAAGACGGGGAGAAGGAAACTCACACGGCCGACGTAGCACAGGCAGAATGCAAAGTGAACAGCGGCACAAGAGAAAGCACATTTGGCATGCACAATTTTTTGAGAAAGCAATAAATGTGTTTCATTGAGAAGAAGAGAGAGGAGGAAGAACAAAAATGAGCCCACGAGTCAGAAAGAGTTTGACGAAATATCACGGGACAACAATTTGATTTTTAATATCTGGTCCAGCGGGAGGAAAGCGTGGCCGGCGATACCGTCTGATCTGATTCTGTGATCTGATTAGAAGAAAGGGCACATTTAGCTAATGAAGTAAAGCATTAAACTAATGAAAGAAAACCAGCCTTCCCCTGAATGCGGAATGTCGGATTGTGCAGCAAAAACAAAAAAACAAAAAACAGCTCTCCCGAAACGTCGCCTGGAGCCCGGGCGTCTGATTCTGAGGGGAGCCGCGTCTGATCCGAACTACAGAGCGCCGTCTGATTGGCCGACTGCTGAGGAGAGACCGGCGACCGGCCTGCTGAGAGCACCGAGGAGAGCAGGTGTGTGTGTGTGTGTGTGTGTGTGTGTGTGGTCACCTGAACGACATCGCCGCGGTGTCTGCAGAGGTAGACATGCCGCCAAGTACTGTAGCAGATCCTCTTAAAGGCACGCACACACGGGCCTCGTGAAGGACCGCTCGTACGGACAGATCTGTTCTTAAGTGGCACGCGGTGATTTAAGAGGACGTGTCGCCGCATACTTAGGATGTCATGTGTGGTACGAATTAAATCCAGCAGTTGCTGTAATTCAAGATGCTGTATTGAGTTACTGGCGGATATTAATAAGAAAGTCTCCGTGTCTGCCGCTTCGATTTCGTCCATTGTTTTTTTTCAAGAGACGGCGATGTCGGTCGCTCTTGTAAATGTTTTACTGTTTCCAATACTTAAGTTTAACACCTAATTCCTGCAACGCTAATGACACCAATTTGTGTTTAGTGCCATTGAGCAAATGTAAAACTAAGATGCTGAACAACAAAGTGCTCGGTGTCTGCATGTTAGCGGCGTCACGGTGCACATGGGAGCATGCTCAATTTTAGTTTAGTTTATTTCGGTACTATACAAAAAGCAAGATTTTTTTACAACAAAAGAAGAAAGCGGCTAACCGAAAGGGTCGAGGCTGAAGCTATCAAGCTTATAAGAGCCCTAACCTGTGATTTCACGAGAAAACTTAATTCAGAGAATCATATACATATATATATATATATATATATATATATATATATATATATACATATATATATATACACATATATATATATATATATATATATATATATATATATATACATACATATATATATATATATATATATATATATATATATATATATATATACACAAACATACACATTCACAAACCCATATACATCTACACACACACATATAAATCCACACACATACATATTTACATAAAACAATAATCAAAACAACAAAAAACTTGTCCCCATTAACCGTTTCTCATGATGCTTCATTAATTGATGATAATCTGCATTCAGGTCACATCTTTGCTGCAGAACAAAATGTCACCATCATCGTGGCTCGCCAACATTTATTTTTTTTCCTGGGGCAGATTTTCGACATGCTAACCGCTACAGCTCAGTAGATGCTACGAAAGACGTCTCAAATCCAGCGGCTTCCACGAGGTGAAAGTCGTGTCCGGTGGTCGGACTCCGTTAACACGGTGTGACCTCCAGCTGATCGTATACGTCTTTCTGCTGCGCCTTGCATTCCCAGGCTGCTGACGGTCAGGCCCGGCCCGCGAGACTCAAGCGAGCGTACGCCCGCGTGCATATTCATGTTTGAGATAAACAGCTGACAAATCTGAAAACTGATTAGCCAGCCACTTACTGTGTGCTGTATTATTCAACACGGTATTAATGATACATCATGCAGATGTCCATACTGCTTGTGCATCTCCGACTCTGCAGCAGGCGGTTCTCTCTCCGCTGAGGGTTTGTTTCTATCTCCTCGCCGTCAGATAGTCGCTGCACTGTGAGCGCGAGAGGAAACCACAGGCGCTGGGTCCACGAGCCCAGCGGCGCAGACAGTGTAACACCATCGGCGTTTCTCTATCAGCGTACTTGTGCGTCCTTTCCTCTACTTGGGTCCTTTCCTCTACTTGTGCGTCCTTTCCTCTACTTGTGCGTCCTTTCCTCTACTTGTGCGTCCTTTCCTCAACTTGTGTCCTTTCCTCTACTTGTGCATCCTTTCCTCTACTTGTGCATCCTTTCCTCTACTTGTGTCCTTTCCTGTACTTGTGTCCTTTCCTCTACTTGTGTCCTTTCCTCTACTTGTTTCCTTTCTTCTACTTGTGTCCTTTCCTTTTCTTGTGTCCTTTCCTTTACTTGTGTCCTTTCCTCTCCTTGTGTCCTTTCCTCTACTTGTTTCCTTTCTTCTACTTGTGTCCTTTCCTCTCCTCGTGTCCTTGTGTCCTGTCTCCTCATCAGTCTCATGTTCACATTCAAGTCCTCTTCTCTCTCTTCACGGTCAAAACACCCGGATGTGACTTGATCCTCCCACTTTACCCAGGATGCATCAGAGGAGACTTGTGCGTACTCTGGCCAGCAGATATCCCAGAATGCATTTCACCAGCAACCGGAAACAATAGCGGAGAACAAAATAAACTACTGAAAGTTTTTTTATAAATACGACTGTTGTTGAGTCAGGAATGTCATTTTAGGATGTTTTGTTTATTTGACTGTAAAAAATAATGTTCAGTGAATAATTAGAATAAACTCAGAAGCAAGAACAGCTGATGTGGTGACGTCATCAAGTCAGCTGCTGGTCCCATCGCAGAAAGACCGTCCTCCCGTCCTCCCGTTGTCCCGTCCTCCGGAGTCTGGACTCCCAAGTCCAGACCCCAAAAGAACACAAGTCTGTAGTCGTGTTCTTTGAATTGAGAAACGCCGTTTGTCTCCTCTGTCTTCTCTGTCTTAATTGGTTAATTGCCCGCACCTGCCCTCAGCCACTCTTGTCTCGTTAGTGTCTGATGTCGTACACCTGTGTTCCCCCCCTATATGTCGTGTCAGTCTTTCCCTTGTCTCCCGTCGGATTGTCGTCTATATTTCTGCGTCCTTTTCCCGTCGTCCTGTCCGTGTTCCTGGTTCTGCCCGTTGACCCTGCCTGTCCAGAACCTGTATCCTCTGCCTGACCCTTTTGGACCTTATTTTTTGTGAGCTGTTTTTGCCTCATTAAAGAGTGTTTTTTTTGTTATTTCATATTGCGTCCCAGCCTGTCTCTCTGCGCCTGAGCCTCACCCAGTCACAAAGACCTGACAGATTGAAGTTAGATGCACTTTTTGTCGTTTTGGGACGCTCTCTTGGCACGCCAGTGGCCCACTAGCGCTCCAGGTGGGATCAGGTGGACAGGTGACAGGTGGACTGTGACTATCACGGCCGATCACATTCACTACTTTTCCCCACCTTGGATCACCTGGCTATCCCCGTCGTGACGCACTGACATTGGGAATCCGATCGGGAGTTTTAATCCCGATTTAAAAACTCCCGACTTTGCTATAAATATAAGGCTATTTTGCTAAGTTTAGTTTTGAACCATGTCTGTCACACGTCCACTCGCACTAGAAGACAGAATGTGGAGCAGCTGATCTGCGGCGGGTCGTTGTGGCTCGCCAGTGGAACGATCTCTCTGATTAGAGACTGCTGATGGAAGTTATGATATTGTTCCAGTTATTAAATTAAAGCAGTATTCAATTATGTGTTTTAAAGCACAGCTTAACCCTGTCATGAGATACAATTTGGCCACGAGCCAACACATTGACCTCACACGTAACAGCCGTACACAAGGTTTCAAACTAATCTTGTTGTTGATAAAAAATATGCTCTCAAACTTTGTTGTGATTCTGGGAAGCAGACGAGAGCAAGCGGCTCAAACTTGAAATTGCTTTGGAATTACTGAAAGAAATACAAATAAAGTAGATACGCAACCCCTGTTGACTTATATATTACCACATTTTCGAAGTGCAGGAATCTGATGGGGGTGCACTGAACAATCTCCAAGTATGCAGGCACTGGACCTGCTAATGAAAAGCCATTAGCAGCATTCTCAATTTAAACAGCACAGGCCGAATCAATTCGGACGCCTGTAAGCGGCGACCTGCTGAGTGGTCACAGGGCAATGAGAGCAATACTGGTGTCCGGGAATGGAATGAGTGAGGGAAATAACGAGGAGCTGGACCATGTTCATAGATTTTATATATTAAATTTCTTTATAATGAATGCGACATTTGGATGCATAATAAGAACAGCAAGGCAGCAGTGTGCAGATGTCATATTCACTTAATCCTGCAAAGGTGCTCAATTTGAAGCAAATTTAAAAAAGAAGTGGGCTACAATTTTAATTGCGGTTGCTTTATTTAGTGTGCATAATGCAGATACTTTGGCTTCAACACCTTTTTCATACCGCACAGCAGCATGACGATGTAGCGCCAGAACAATTCGATGAAAAGCATGACTACTTCCCCCGCAGCTGCGTGTGGCTGTCACACGGCAACCCCGCCGGCTGAGCCGAAAACCAACTTACCAATAAAGACGTTACAGAGAAAAGTGTGCAATTAAGCCACGGCACACAGCCCCCGGATCACCTTGGTCAATATGCTGCTGTCTTCAATACTGCTTAGTTTCACACACACAAATGGTTTGGGGTAAAAATCTATACTTAAAAAAAAGAAAGGATCAACCTACCCAACAGAAAATAATATTGAAAATAAAATAATTTGATGTAAAATCTTCTCAAAGCCAGTGCACCTTAAACTTGGTGCAGTTTTTCAGCGAGCCAACGACCGCCACAGGAGGCCTGAGGAAGTTATTCTGAAAAGAGCCCGCTCCATCGCGCATACAAATCACAGGGTGAGAATACTTGGAACAAAAAAAGCCTCCATTCTCCTCCATAATTGCAGGATTTGCTACGTTAAAACCTCCGTTTGAGTCACAACGTCCCACCGGTACGAGAGGAGACGAGAATAAAGCGGCGCTGATGGAGGTGCATTTGAAAACCAGCTGGACGCGTCTGAGTCTCGACCCCACGGATCTCTCGCTGCTAAGTCAATCTAACAGCAAAAGAAGAAAAAAAAAGAAAACTATTCCCAACGCTGCATCCCCGATGTGCTTTGCACGCGTCCGACCCATTTCGACGTAGCACAAGTCGGTGCATGGACTGGTGTGTGTGTGTGTGTGTGTGTGTGTGTGTGTGTGTGTGTAAATGTGCGCTCGGTAGATGACTGTAACAGAGGCGACAGGACTCTCATCAAGACGTCTGGCTGAAGCCGAGCAGAGACCACACCGAGCCGAGCCCCCGGCCAGCGAGCAGGTAGAGGCTATAAATCCCCCGTCAGACGGAGA
Source organism: Liparis tanakae (assembly GCA_036178185.1). Classification (NCBI taxonomy): domain Eukaryota; kingdom Metazoa; phylum Chordata; class Actinopteri; order Perciformes; family Liparidae; genus Liparis; species Liparis tanakae. The sequence goes on along the minus strand of CM070108.1, from coordinate 22,672,393 downwards.
CAGACAGTCTCCGCCTGCTGTCGCCGTGACTACAGCTCTCCTCGTAACTGCTTACAGCTTTACATACACTACAATTCACACACACACACACATGTGCAGTACATTCACACATGTGCAGGACACGGTGGTCAACAAGGATAACGCACCGTCCACTGGGCCTGAATACATTACACAAAAGGAAGTTTATGGCCCTAATGCTGATGTCAAGGGCATTGTCGTTTTGATTTACGGGGGCCCTGTGGCCAGATTGTGATGTAATATGGAGGCGAGGCATTTCACGTCGCAATGAATACCGTCGGGCGTGAGACCAGATAAATCCTGAAGACACTTTTTCGGGGGGCGGCGTATGCCGGGCGTTCAGCCGCAAAGGTTGCAGAGGAGAACCCAAAGTATTATTTATAGAAACGCAGCCAAACAGTCACACGTCTGTTAGAAGAGGGGCGTGGGGCGGGGGGGGGGGGGAGTCTTTTTTTATTGAGGTGTAATGTAATGGAACAAAATAATAAGTCCACCTGGAAGACAGAAATACATGATTTGAAAAAAAGGTTGGAGACGAACAAAAAAGAAGCAATGGATTTCTCAAGGACAGCTGGAGTTTCAATTCCAATGCAGGTGGCAGCTCATCACACACACACTCCACGGAGCACACACACTCCAAACGGCACAAAGAAGGCTTGCCAATTGGATGCTCCTATTACGCATCCCTTTCACATCTCAACCCACTTTTATTCCCGCTCTCTCCCCTTTTTCGACTCCCCCCTTTCTCTATCTGCTGTTTGTAGTATGCATGATGCCTGAGCGGGCGAGTGTGTGCAGACAGCAGTGTGTGCACATCGTAAATCTGAAAATAATTAGCCTTTTTTTCGGAGCGTGCACGCGGAATGCTGAACCGCTTGACCGACGGCGACGGAGCAGCACAGGGTCGTGTTTACACGACGTCACGACTCAAACCCCACAGGTAGACTGAGTCTTCTGATGCATGCTGGGTAATGCGTAGCTGCTTGTGCGGCGCGAGAGGCTCGGAGACGATGGCCGGGCTTCACGTTTAACATCCTAAACATGTGGTAATCCTCTTACGGACAGATGATCTGCAGACAAAGGGGGGACTTGCAAGAGACAGGCAAAACCGTCATCGCCTGTCCCCATCACGTTAAAGCCACCCCCCACACACACGCACACACACACACACACACACACACACACACACACACACACTGATTGGGGCTGCTGCTCACTCCACACAGAAATGACAACAGCCAACATGTGCTGTAAGCACGTGCACATACTCTAGCAGCTAATGAGTGCAGCAATTGGAGACACCAGCAGACCCCCCCCCCCCCCCCCGGTCATAATCTCCTATTCATAGCCAGACTGTGTAAATCCCTCGGGGTGCTGAAAGGGCCACCTACGGGTGGGGCTGGGGGCAACGTCCGGCCTACATCTGGCCTCAGATGGACACGGTCGGGGAGCTCTCGGTTCTCGTACGCAAAGCGTGTCACATGACTGCCCTCTTCTCGAATGTTGGGCGGCTAATGATAGCTAAATATAAACGTCTGCGCCGATGCAGGAGGCACTGTGCCCGTGTGTGGCCATTACAGGGTGCAAGGGTTAACCGTAAGTGCTCCGTTAACCCTTGGAGTGTTGCATGTTTTTTTGCCAAAATATTTCCCGAACTTAAACCATATACTGGTGTTACTATGCACACATAATATAGAAAGCAAGAATTAACACATTTCTGACAGTGAATGTGTTGAATCCCTTTGATTGAACGTAATCTGGGGTTTTGCAGAATCATCTGATATCGACATTCCTGTGCGGTGCCGGAGCTTTAAACACTGGAGCTGGCGGGCCGCGTGCCTCTACCGCTCAGGGTACGCAGAGCTGCCATGTTGTATTGTAAATAAAATCAATTCATAGCGATTTAACAAATATAGTAAGTAAGGTCAGCCTCCTTTTGTCATAGTGCTTGAGGTGAAAGGTTGCCACTGATCTCCTTTGATCCTCGGCATTAGTGGCAATATCCAACGGCATCACTAAAAAACACCCATCTGTCTACATGGACCTCTGGGATTCAGAGCATCATTGCTTCAAATACCCCCCCCCCCCCGATCCCCCCCACCCCCACACACACTTTAACCCCAAACGCACATGTAATGAAGTCTAACCCAAGGATGGATTAAAGCTGCCACAGACCTATATCACTGCAGTATCCTTTGTCTGAAATAAAAAAAATTAAATCCCAACATCCTCTCCAGAACGACTATTTCAAGAGAAGAATAATAAAAAAAAAGATGACGTCTGTTATTCAACACAGAATATTACATTTAGATATACAACGTTGATACAGGTAAGCTTGAGGCAGCAATAACATTTCCAAAAATATGAATATATATTAACGTGGAGGTGGCTGACGATTACAGTGACGGAGAAAGAGACATGGAGTGAAGCTTTTGAAGAGGGCAACTTACAGTAAACATGAGTGACACACACACACGCACACACACGCGCGCCATTGGGCTTTGACAGAGGGCACCTCCACAGAAAACAATACCATGGAAACCTCACATTAATCCTGACTCACCCTTCCAGCCCTGCACATTAAACGCCACTCTGCTGCACAGAGGCGGCCGCCCTGTCACCTCACCATGGCGACACACATTATTTAGACACCATGCGGCATCACAACCCCACACACACACAACTCCACTTACACTCAAACACATACACACACAGACCACACGCTGGGCTTAATGAATGCGCTGCGCTTTGTTCCATCATCAATTACTTCACCGTTGCAGTTTGAGAACGTTTGGACACGATCTTCACCGGGAGGAGAGAGACGCCACATGGGCGAGCAAACACTCCCAGCCCAAACCCCACTGGCAAATCAAATCAACTTGTACCTCCTTTCAGAGTACTTTCTATAATTCCTTATAATTTATATTCCTTGTAGTATTTACTATTTTAGTATTTTAGTATTTAGTATTAGTAATTTTGTATTTTATATTTTAGTACTAGTATTTTGTATTTTAGTTTTAGTATTTAGTATTTTGTATTTAGTATGACTGATTTTGTATTTTATATTTTAGTAGTAGTATTTTGTAATTTAGTTTTAGTATTTTGTATTTTAGTATTTAGTATTAGTAATTTTGTATTTTATATTTTAGTATTTAGTTTTGTGTTTATATTTGTATCTTTTATTTTTATTAATGATTCATGTACATCCAATGCTGTGAGCCTGAAATGTCCCCACTGTGGGACTAATAAATGAATATCTCATCTTATCTCATCTCATCTTATCTTATCTTTATACCGTTGTGTTCTCAATACTGATGGGACGGTGTGTCACGATCCAGAGTTTTTGTGTTTTATTTTGTGTCTTATTTTGAAGTCCCTGTCTCTGGCGTCCCCTGCACTTCCTGTCCCTGTGATTGTCTGCCCTGTCCCTGATTGTTTCCACCTGTGTGATTGCTAGCCCCGCCCTCATTGTGTACACCTGTGTCTCGTTCCACAGCGTCCAATCACCCGCACCTTTGGTCTCTCTCTCTCTCTCTCTCTCTCTCTCTCTCTCTCTCTCTCTCTCTCTCTCTCTCTCTCTCTCTCTCTCTCTCTCTCTCTCTCTCTCTCTCTCTCTCTCTCTCTCTCTCTCTCTCTCTCTCTCTCTCTCTCTCTCTCTCTCTCCGGCTACGACATCCTGACACGGTGTCCCTCGAGACATCGCTCAAAGAATGAAGCTGCGTTTGAAACGTCGGTCTCCACTCCACCTTCACCAAACACATCAACACACAACAGCAGCGCGGCATTGTGGGTATTCCACCGAGCGAGGGTCAACGAGTCGCGTTAGAAGTTCCTTTGAGCTCTTCGATCAATATCGATGCATTTCTACGACAACAAAGAAGATTATCCGTGCTATCTCCGTTGATCCCTCGGCGGTCGCCGTAGCGCTCGCTAAAGGCGGCGGCTCCCCTCCGTCTTGTTTGCGGTCGATATTTCCCTGCAAGACATGGTTTACATTTGGTGACCCCGCGTGTACAACGTGACGTCCAGCTCAGAGAGGAAGTGACCTCCACGCACCGCGTTGTCAACGGACAGATACTTACCACTTATTTTTTTTTATTCAGCTATTTACTGAAATATAAAGATGTAAACACAAAATCCTTCTCCTCACCTACAAAGCTCCTCTGATGCCAACCTCCTCTCCATCCCACACAGGACCGAGCGTCGGACAGGGGGTGACAGAGCCTTCTCCATCTCCGCCCCCTCCCTCTGGAACTCTCTCCCCAAAATCATCCCAGACTGCACTGAACTTTCATCATTCAAATCACAAATCAAAACCCACCTGTTCAAAACTGCTTATAATGTGTGAATGTGTGCTCTGTACGTTCTTATTTGCTTTTATCGTTTGTTTTATCGTAATTTATAATGCATAGCTTTTAGGATTTGAAAAAAAATTATGTCTTGTAAAGCGTCTTTGAGTACCTTGAAAAGCGCTATATAAATCGTATGTATTATTGTTATACTACGTCTGCATTATAGGCATGCGGCATAATATGCATACAGTCGTGATCACGTGTAGTAGTATTAGTAGTATTATGGGTGGATAGGGGGGATTCGATTGAGTTACAGTATAGAGAAATCACATAGTGAGATATAGTGAGAATAACTTTATCTTAGTATATAACTTCATTAAAAAAGCATAATGAAAGAAAAAAACTACATTTTACTTTTCATTTGTCAAGTATTCAATTCACACAAGCAATGTGGTCTTTTCATAAACAGACAGATACTTACTACTTATTTTTTTAATTCAGCTATTTACTGAAATATAAACATGTAAACTACATAATATGCATACAGTCGTAATCACGTGAAGTAATATGGGTTTATAGGGGAGGGGGGGGGGGCATGTGCAGTGGGATTCGATTGAGTTACAGTATAGAGACAAATCTATATCGGATGCGCTGCATAAATCATGTACATTAGAAATGGAAAACAATGACTCATGAGAACACCTTCATTCTCCGAAGCCTATCTGAAGCTGAATTGAACCGTATTGAGTTTCCATCCAAAGTGCATTATTAAAAATGTCCCACCATCCAAATGATTGATCCCACAACATAAGAACTCACGATGGTCCAGGCTGCTAGGCAACAAGAATAATGTTTGATAAAATGATCACAGTGGTACAGACTGGGCACCGAATAATTCAGAGGCGTTGAAAACGACTTTGGCTAAATACGTTTTGAACAGATGAAAATATTCCTGAGTGCGGCAGATTTTTATGATTAAAATTCTTATAAATGGGGCAATTATTCAATATCATTATTTATTGTCTTTCAATGTATTCACATTATGATTAAATCATATTGTGAGAATAACTTTATTTCAGTATATAACTTTATAAATGAGAAAAAAATACATTTTACTTTTCATTTGTCAAGTATTCAATTCACACAGTGTTTATTTAATAAACACTCTTTATGTGAATTGAAAACTAAGATACATTTATTCTCACTATGATTTCATCACAATATGAGTAAGTATAAGAATTTAAATCATAAAAATCTGCCGCATTCAGAAATACTTTCACCTGTTTAGCCAAAGTATTTAATTAACATAAAGTGTATATTTACTAAACTATCAGAAGATTCTATATCGTGATGTCTATTGTTCTCGAGATATGAAAGGATTTATTTTGGGGTCAAAATATTCTGGCCCTAATATCCACATAAATGTATTTCTGCACATCTGATTTTATATTACTTGTATCTGTTGTATAAGCCATTTCCTCTTATACAACAGCTAAATAAAGCGACATGACATGTGACTTTAAATCAATCAGTTAAGTGCAGAAACAGGCCATTCATCCATTAGCGAGGGAGCCAAATGGTAACAGACAAACAAATACAAATGGGCCAACGTCTCTCCATTACCGGCCCTCTTACTTCTCCGGTCTCAGCGGCTCCCACACTCCGAGGTCCGTGTCACGACACATTTGAACCGAGACCGCGCACAGACCCATCAGCGTGCCCAGTGTGCGGTGGGAACAGATTTAGAAGATTTAGGGTAATGGAATAATCATTGTGAAGGAGCGCTGCGGTCTGGAGTCACGCAAGACTAGTCGCGGCGACCTTGGATTCCATCAATACGATCGGCCGCTGTGTCCGTCTCTTACAAAACAACACGTCGGCCGGCTGCTATAAAATCTATCCGTCGTAATCGCAACCGAGATTGGGTTTGATTTTAAGTCGTCTGAAAAGGCAGAGAGGCCAGTGGAGGAGCATGGAGGAAAAAAAACACACAATTTGGATGGAATATCAAAATAGCAGAGACTTAACATGAATGGAAGAAGAATAGAAATATACTTTATTAATCCCCAAGGGGAAATTTGTTGACACAGTTGCACCAATAAACTAAACACAATAAAATAAAATATAAGAAAGAAAGAAAGTGACTGTGCACAAAGTATAGTATGCAAAGTGAAATATAAAATACAAAATAAAATAAAATGTATATGTATATACACACAACATGTATGTAAATACAGCAATGTAAAATAAAAAAAAAAAAAAAATATATATATATATATATATAGACTATGTAACATCATATGAAGGAGGGGGGAGGGGGAGGGGCATCGTAATCGTCTCACTTCTCATCCTTATCTCAGCAAAGAGATGCTGTAACCTCGTTTCGCAGAAATTACGAGAAGAGCCGATTAGGACGTATTATTCGTCCCTATAGAGCTCTGCTGCGCACGTGTGTACATAGCACATGGCCCTAAGCGTGTGTGTGTGTGTGTGTGTGTGTGTGTGTGTGTGTGTGTGTGTGTGTGTGTGTGTGTGTGTGTGTGTGTGTGTGTGTGTGTGTGTGTGTGTAATTTAGCCAATGTGAGGTGGTCCTGCGTGAGATGTAATTGTCTCGCCGAGGTGTGGAGAGAGCTGCTGGGAGAGACACAGACCCAGAGAGGAGTGATGGTGTTAAAGCATGTGGGTGGTCACGGAGGTAAAGAGGTCAGCGCGGTGTTGTCTTCACCCGCGGGTCCTAAACGAGTGTCTGCTCTTCCTCAATCACCACAGACTGAGGAGGAGCGAACGGGGGGGCAGCTCCATCGCTCGGGAGGCGGAGCATCAGACGCACGCTATGTCATTCGAAACTCTTATCTCGGGCTTTCGGCATCTTATCGTCTTTCTTGCTTTCCACCTATGTGACCCCCCCCCTCTACCTCTCTGAGTGGGATTTGTGATCTAAGATCAGTGCGGCTGCAGTGCCCTTCTCAGTAGACTGACAGATGATACAGCCTGCCCTTTGGGCTCCAGTCGGAATGGCTACAGATCAATACCCAAGCTGTCAGCATTCACACAAATATGTTCGCTCGCAGACGCACGCACACACCACGCCACGCATTCACGTGCGAGGCGAACATCAAAGCCGAATTGAGCCGGCCGGCATTTACCGGAACGGGACCTGGATGTGTGCAACGCGGCAGGAGGGGACATTCCCGGGATAGTTCCCGGCTCGGGGGAAGGATGACGGAACTGAGGAATTCTGCTCACACATTCCTCGGGCAGCGCTGGCTGGTTAAATTAAGAGGTTGGGTTGGAAGAAGCGGCCGACTGGCAGCGAACAAAGCAACAGGTTGAAGAAACAATCAAAAGGTCGAAGCGTCTGGGGTGTGTGTGTGTGTGGCCGTTTAACCTTGGTGTGTGTGGTCATTTGAGAGTGACACCATACTGTGCTCTCGGGTAACGGCGGTTTTGGTGGTTTGGGCTCCATTAGTTCAAAAAGTTTGGGGTCACTTAGAAAAGTCCTTATTTTTAAAAGAAAAGCATGTTTATTTGAATGAAGATAACATAAAATTATTAAGAAATGCACTCTATACATTATTAATGTGGTAAATGACTATTCTAGGTTGAAACTAAAATATATACATGGTTGTATAGAGGCCCATCTCCAGTGTTCTAATGGCACATTGTGTTATCGCCTTAGAAGACTAGCGGAGGGGTAACCCTTTTGTTATGTTAGCACAGCTGAAAACAGTTATGCTGGTCAGAGAGGCTTTTCAACTGGCCTTCCTTTTGAGCTTGAAGTCTGAAGAACACAATTCATATTTAAAATAAAAATAATTATTTCTAACCTTGTCAATGTATTTACTATATTTTCTATTTTGCAATTCAATGAATAAATAAAAGTGAGTTTTCATGGAAAACACAAAAATGTGTTGGGTGTCCCCAAACTTTTGAACAGTAGTGTATAGTGCAAGTTAAAGCTTTAGGTTAGGATTCAGTAACTTAAATATAGTATATGCTCAACATTTAAATAATACGCTACTCTCATTTATTTAAAATTATCAGAATATAAGTGTGAGTGAAGATATTTTAGACTTGTATGTAAAACTCCATGTCTGACTGCTGCTTTATACAGACTTAAAGTTTTTCATAGTTCTTAATTTATATGTTGTCTACATGTTTTGCACTAAATTACTATTATTATTATTATTATTATGACTACAATACACTTCATGTTGGCCAAGAGAGAAACGTACTATCAGATCTTCTGTATGTTTGCACAAATGGAAGAAGTGACAATAAAACTGACTTTTACTTTAATAATAATCTTGAAATCACACAGGAAATGTTGCTTGATAAGTAATAGTTAACTACTGACTGGAAAAAAAGGTTAAAAAGGAGCTTTTAGTTATTTACAGCTCTCACGAGGCAGAGCAATTACTCTCCTGGCCGGCTCTCTCCCTCCCAAACATCATTATTGCCTGAGTTATGAGAAAACTGCAATGTCATGAAAATATTAGGTGCAATCTAATATGAAGTTCCTTATATTCATCTTTTCCGTTCCCATTTATTAAGAAGAGCAAAACATCATACTGCATTGTTATGAGACATACAATTCAGACACCTTTGTACACAATCACACATGCAGACAGTTGATATATACATTGTGTTACATCATTTCATTACACAATGCAGACTGCTGGCAGGGAAACAATTTCATGCCAAATGTCATTTCTCGCAGACCTAAACTGATTTGCTCATCCATTCCAAATATGCGGCAGCTCTCTCTGCTGAACCCATCTCACAGCGATGTGCATTGACCTATGCAAATGAACTGTGTCCAATGGGGAGCCTGTATTGCCATTGTTGCATTGTGTGTTGCGTCACTGATCTTCACCACATAAATATAAATGAGAGATGGATAAATAATACAACCAGCTATTTGAGCCTCAGGATTAGGCTGACACCCCCCACACTCTACTCGTCTTCCACCTCCCAGTCTTCAAGCGGGCGGTAATTCATTGTCTGTGCCTGCCACGGCCGAGTTAATCAATAGCCAATTTAAAGACGGGCGCATCGGGGCTCCGGTGGCCACCGGTGCATGTGGTGCTGTTTGGCCGGGGAAATAAATATGTAAATTGTTCACTGGCGGGAAAAAAGCATCAATCAGTATCTTTCAGCGAGCCCAACAGGAGGGATGGCAATAACACTCAACAGCTTCCTGCAGTGCGCAGCACGGGCACTAGAGGGGCCGTTACCCAATGCTGACTCGGTAATATAACATTTAAAAGGGCAGACATATATGTAATACGTAAAGATGTAAAGCAACATATTCATCGCTAAACAGTCTCTGCTGACACAATAGGCCGGAGTTTGAGAGCACCGGACAATCGTACGTCTAAAACCGTTTCAGAGAAGTGTCAAAACTCCGGGGTGACCCCCTAGAGGGGAGGACGCCGCTGCATGAGTTAGAAAACGATGACGTAGACCAGGGGTCGGGAACCTCTGGCTCTCGAGCCATATATGGCTCTTCCGGTGACGGCATATGGCTCTTTTGTGTTTGAGTTAAATAAATAAATCTCCGCCCGCCCCCTGTAACTTTCTCTCTCCTCCAGATGACAGCAGCAGTAATGTCAGGTCCCTTTCTTAAAGACGTCTTTGTTCTTTTATTAAACTAAAGGTCTGTTATTGATCGTCTCCACAGCAGCATGTCTCTCTGTCTCTACGTGTCGCGTCTCCGCACGCTGTCTCACGCGCCGCAACCCCCCCCCCCCTCCCCCCCTAGCATCACGCAGCACCAGAAGTCACATTAAAATTATACGTTAAAAATACCATATGGCTCTCATTGAAATACATTTAGAAATATTTGGCTTTTATGGCTCTCCCAGTCAAAAAGGTTCCTAATCCCTGACCTAGACACTCGTGGCGGCTGCTTGTTCCAGTCTTAGTAGTCGCTACGTGTCCTTCCCCGATTCCCTAATCACCCAACCCTTTTTTGTAAAGAAAAGACCCACAACAGCAGCATTGATTATCGATCAACAACCAAGTTAATTCAACCTGAATGACTGGCTACAGGCTTTGCTGACCTTGTCGTCTATAATTGCAGCTGTTGTGCAGTTAAATTATGCGTTTTATAATTATGCTCCTGCCGACAAGCGGAGGAAGCAGCCGGTATTGGAGCGATTAGCCCGACGGAGCGGACGTTGGAAGTCACATTTTGCGGCTTTGACGAGGAAAAAGGACACAAAATGTATTTATAAAAATATATTTATTTCTAAAATAGGACGGCTTATTTTGTTGTGTGTAAAAGTCCACCCAGAAACTGTAAACGAAGAGCTCCGAGTGGGAAACAACCGAACAACCGAACCAAGAAGAAACAAGTGAGCGGCGTGTTGACCACATTTATTGAACCATCATCTAGTAAACTTTAGGAAAGTGTAAGTGTAAGTGTTCATTTTGAAGTACACTACTGTTCCAAAGTTTGGGGTCACTTAGAAAAAAAAAAAAAAAAAACACTGTTTTCTCCAATGAAAATGACATTAAATTAATCAGAAATACACTCTATACATAGTTTATGTGGTAAATGACTATTCTCTGTTTTTTAATGAAGTCTCTACAGAGGTGTATAGAGGCCCATCTCCATGTTCTAGTGGTACATTGTGGTATTGCCTTAGAAGACTAGTAGAGGGGTAGAAACCCTTAAAACCCTTTTTATGTGAGCGCAGCTGAAAACAATTATGCTAGGGAGAGAAGCTTTAAAACTGGCCTTTCTTTGAGCGACAAGTTTGAAGAACAACATTAATATTTCAAATGAAAATCATTATTTCTAACCTTGTCAATGTCTTGACTAGATTTTGTATTAATCTTGTATTCATTCAATGAATAAAAGTATTCTCGGTTACCCCAAACTTTTGAACGGTAGTGTACATGTGATGGTTGTGTGAGTGAGGGAGAGGGAGAACCAGCAGACTGAAAAATAAATTCAAAAACTTTCCAAAAAGATTCAGTTTGAGTTTGTAGAGGAAGATTTTAAGTATCAAGGGTGACATTTTATTATTAAAGACTACTATAGAATATATATTTTTGGCAACAAAGCAACCAATCTACTAGCTGTCTCCACCCGCATGGCCAGTCATGTGAGATGTGTGTTCAGGCGTGCTCGTATGGGCGGATGTGTTTTGCTCTCTGAAACCTTCGCGTTGGGGAAAAGGGACCAGCAGGATGGGGCTGTTTCCAGAGATGTAGATATAGAATAAATCTCTGACAATCCAATGGAGATGTGAAAGAAGCCTCAGCAGCGCTGGAGACATGAAAGCCAAACAGCAACAGACAACAGTTCCCCCACAGACCACAGGACTTGAGGCTATCTATCATCTTTTATATGCAAATAGAGGTGGGAAGAGCCCCTTCAATTAAATACAAATGATGATGAAACAATAACTTGTACATCCATTTTTAACAATAGGCATATTAAATGTTAAACGTCAGCATAATATGAAATTGGCGTGATCACGTTCCTTTATTTCAGAGGTGAAGTGGATGAATTTGATTAAAATGTCTGAACTGCACCAAAAGGGTGTCTCTAATATGCTGCCAATGCTTCATTAAAGCAGGCAATCAATAACAAGATGGCACGAATAACAGCATATTGATGCTTCAAGGAGAAATTCACTTCATAAAAAAGGATTTACTGACATCAAGGCTATTTAAAACCATTAAAGTGTTGGTGGAACTTGGCTGTATTGACTATTTAGGATCAATAGAGGTATTGCAAGTGTAAACATTTAAAACAGTGTATGTGTCTTTGTGTATAGTTACTAGTTACTTCAAATATCGCAAAAACAGTTTTCTATTATAAAAGTACTGAATATCTGTTCTGTTTGGTCAATACAATCTGAATGCAGGTTATTCCTACATTGTATTTTTATATTGTGCTATTCTTTTCAAAGCAATTCATTGTTCTTATAACCAGTGTGGCCAGATGTACTATAGTCAGTCTTCGTAGTATCATTATGCACTTTGTACGATGTACGATCAATAATGGCAAAAGGGACAACACCTGAAAGTAAAGAATACATGTTTGAAGCTCCTGTCATTCGTAAAGTAACTCATAACAACGCCCCAAACTACGCCTATTTCACAGACCTACTTTATAGTGTTAAACGATATCTGGTGGACAATCGCTTCAACATATCACATTTGGAACTAGAACGGGCACTCGCATTTTGGCATTAGTTGCATGACAATTGGATATAAATTTACCGCGCTATGGTAAAAAGAAGATTTTGACCTTTGAACCGATCAATCCCAAAATCGAATCAACAGGTCCCCGGATAATTACCAATTATCCCACCAAGTTTCATGCGATTCAAGAAGATGTGGACCTCTTTCATGACCTTGATCTTGACCTTTGACCCGATTGATCCCTAAATCTAATCAAATGGTCCCCGGATAATAACCAATCATCTCACCAAATTTCATGCGATTCGGTTTAATACTTTTTGACTTATGCGAATAACACGCACGCATGCAAATACACGGCGATCAAAACATGACCTTCCGCATTTTCAATGCGAAGGTAACTAACAGGTGGCGTCAGAGAAGGAGCACTCGACATTTGTGCGAGTTCTCCTGAAGGAGGACCGGCGTGAGGGAGATGCGGAACCCGCCCCCCCTGTGGATAATCTCCCGCGGTGGAACTTTACACCTCGATGCGGGGGCCTCTTGTCCACTCATCCCCTCGCGTGAATAGCATTGCAGCCTCTCTCGCTCTCGGCCCACCTCGCCGGCGCTCTCGCTCTACATTCCTCCGTCCGCACAGGCGCCGGGGAAAAGAGCCCGGCGGTTCGGCGGCGCTTTGATCTCAAGGTACAGGTTATCTTTTGCACGGCTAATTTTAGGGAGCCCCTTTTAAGCTTCTCTTTGAAGAGCAGGTAGCAGGCAGCGGGATGTCCTGGGAGGCCGCGAGTGGCTTGCCACTTCACTTTCACCCAACACGTCAATGAGGGTCGACTGTACTCTAGACGGGATCATCCACATGGCTACGACTGTGTCTTAATGAGAGGAAAGGAATGTTTGAATGTGTCCATAAGTGCTTTTTCATCCGAGGGGAGGGTGTTGAATAAACATAGCAACGCAAATGTGATGAAGGGAGCGTACGATGGAATCCTCGAGGGTAATTAGAGTCTCACAGTTTAATTTTGCTGCGATGTTAACAGATTGTCACAGCATATGGAGGATGGGTGTGGAAGGTGAAAGCTGGAAGTCTTACCTTTTCCGGGGCGGTGGAGAATCGAGAGGAGAGACACTGTCTGCGCTGCAAGCTGGGGGGCACGGGGGGGGGGGGGGGGTCACAAGTCTGCAAAAACAAATCAGTCATTTCAAACTTTCTGTTTGTAAAATTTCATTTTTGTTTATGAAATCTGTCAGCCGGTGAGTCGTGTTGACCGAGCCGGTCTTCCCCACCCCGAGGACACCGAGTGAATTATAAACTGGAGAAAGAAATCCTATCACTCACTCACTGACCGTGTTTACATGCAATCGAATAACTGGCTTAGTTGAACTGAAATGGAATTATCCGTTTCTTGTAAACACCTTTGTTCGACTACGATCCGATTAACACCCCTGGATAACTCGATCCGATCCGGTTGATAATCCGACTATCGCGGCATGTAACGGTGAATTGGATTAGGAACCGGACTTTGCGTCTTTACCCATGCGCACGCAAGTGGAAATGGTCGTATCACCGCGAGTTGCAGGGCTCTCAAGTATCACGCATTGAGCGTGAGACTCACGCACTCCCGCCTCACATCGTATTTCACACGCTGAAAAAAACTTAGCTATTTAATGTTTTAATGTGCCGCAGCGCCAACACATGAACTGGCTGTGCCGCCCTTACTGTGAAGGATTCGAGCGCTCCCCTGAGGTCTGCTGTGAGGTGCCACTTATCAGCCAATCAAAAAAAAAGAAATGTGCTACACAATAGCCAATCTGAAAAAAACGTATCTGTTGTATCTGGGTAAGAATTAATCCAGCAACCAATGAACCAATGTCTTCAAAACTTGAGAGCCCTATAGTTGTAGTGAAAACAGCGCCCCCTATCGTATCGGAGGTGACATGCTTTCGGCCAATGATTCGAATTACTCACTGCCATGTATATTAGGATAATAGCAGATCCCCCAAAAGATAGCATAGTCCGACTAAAGCAAGATTCAAATTATACCATCATGTAAACACACTTACTCCCTCGCTTGTTGTGTGTGTGTGGTTTTACATAATGCTTGGTCAGCTGGTCTAGACGTGGGACCTCGCAGACCTGAGCGCAAGCGAACATGTTCGAGGAGAAAGGGCAAGTAGCAGCGCACATATACTCTTCCATTTCTTTTTCCTTCAATGCCGTCTTTGTAAAACACACTACGAAGATCAAACACAGGCGGGCGTTCAACAAACAACAACACACGGGGCCCGCCGCGCCGCACAGCCGAGCGAAGCCACACAGAATATCAAAGCGCCGCTCTCGCTCCGCAGCATAAATGATGGTTCTCCGGCAGCACCTTCAGACGCGAGGACCAGGAGGCGTCTGCAGGCTGATTTAGCACCTCAATCTCATACTCCGGGGGTCACTTTTCTAACCACAGGATGACTTACGAGGGCGCAGTCGCCCGCTTTCATTTCGACTTCATCGTGAGAGATGGTGGCCAAAGTTTCCCTCCATCTGTTGTAGAAGCCGTTGCGTAAGATCACCGAAGGACAACGGCCGGCGCCAAATGGGCTACTTTCTGTACGCCGATGTCGTGTTCTGTAGAGGGATATTTCTTCATTCCCCAGCAGAAAGAATTGAAGGTTGATCTATTTGTGATTTGAGAGGAGCTGAAAGGTTCATACGTATACGTAGGACGGAGGTTCGGGCTTCGGGGACATTGCAAAAGTCCATTCACGCACGACATCTGAGGCTTCTGAGCTCCGTCGATGGGAACACACGCTGCATCAGGTGGGAATATTACCGCGCTGGTCCAAATTGACATACTATATGATTTGTCCTGTGCCCCTTACCCCCGACATTTTTTTTCAGAACCTTCTTTCTCCATTTATTATATAAAGGCGACAACAAGGCGGAATAAATTGGCTTCGGGGTATTCAGTTCTCATCAAATGATACAATGTCAAAAGACGTGAGGTCAGGACGAGAGTGAAAGGCGCCGTGTGGCTGAGTGGGCACGCACAACAGGAGGAGGAGGAAAAAGAAAAGGTAAGTAGTGAGAGGAGAATGAGCGTACTGATTGTGTGCCAGCGTGACGGGAGGTAAGGATTGACAGATAATAAGGAAACGGAGCGATAACAAGAGGGAGAGAAGAGAAAAAAAGAGTGATCAATAGAGCTAGAACGCGCCAACCAAAGAGTGACACAGCAGGCACAAGTCAAGACGGTTTGTTCCTCTCATCAGACAGCACAATTAATTTGGGCTCCGTTGGCGTAACGAGACAAATATAATCACGTTACGTCATTATACCGCTCATCATTACGAAGCTTGTCTCCTTCCTGCTCGCCGGGGGCCGGCGGACAGTGGCCATGTCGGAACAAAACAAGATGATAATAATAATGTAATAATAACTTTATTTATTTATAGCACCTTTAAAAACAATGTTTACAAAGTGCTCCACAGAGAGTCAAAGCAAAACAGGTGGAATAGTAAGAGACCAATATTACATTTAAAAGTATATATTAAAATTAAAATAAAAACAAATTAATTACAAATAAATTACAAATAAAGTAAAAACAGACAAACTACATTTTATTAAAATTCAAAATAAAAATAAATAATTAATACAAATATTTTTTTTTATTTTTTTTAAAACAGACAAACTAAATTAGGGGAACCAAAGTTCTGCATAAAAAGGACTAGATCACTTAAAAGCTGTTCTATAAAAATGGGTTTTAACAAGTGATTTAAAAGAAGTTACTGATTCTGTGAGCCTTATCCCCTCCCTCATTTCCACAATAAGTCACGGTCCGGAGACGGATATTGGTTTCTGGTCATCAGCCATCACACAGCGGAGTTAGTATCATTCTTATGGATATAAACAGACTGTAATTTGTCTGGGGGTGTGATCACTCACTCTATATGAGCTATATTTACCATCTGTGGCTCTTTACTGTGTGTGTGTGTGTGTGTGTGTGTGTGTATACAGCACGTGGAGCATGGGTATTTCAGTGTATGTGTGCCGCCACAAGATCCTGCAGCAGCCATGATGCTCGTTAGTTATCCTGCGAGACGTACTCACACATTCAGTCTCGCACTGCGGAGGCACAACATCTTTTCACAGCCTCGTGGTCATTTGCGTGGCGGCATTCATGCACAATCCCTCAAGATCCGGCACGAAGGAGGAAGATGACCTTGGCATTCCAACACACACAGCCCTCTGTTCACGAGGCTGAGACCAATCAAGAATTTAAAGAAATGGAGTTTTACGCTCGGAGGAACACTTTAAAGCTCTCGCTGTGTCCTTTTCTCTCTCAGAATGGATGTGCGATATGTGCCCTTGCGAAAACAAAGAGCCTTGTTTTATTAAGAAAGCGAGGCGGGAGAGCGGCGTCGCGTTGACGCCGCTGTGCCGTGTGGGGTAATGGGGGATCATTTGTCTCACGAGAGCGAGCGGAGCCCTGCAGCTGTGGCGTACGCGGAGCACACACAGCTGTGAGCGAGGCCAGCGCCAGCACACATTGGCAAGTCAGCTGAGAACGTCTGGCTTTACCTTCACTGAGGAAGACAGGTGTCGAGTAAACAAAAAGCCTGGAGGGAAAACCTATCAATGGCTCTGAAATGTTTAAAAGATGTTATCCGAAAATGGACATCGAGCTGACACTTGCGCTGCTGCATGTAGACTCCCCTAGTTAGAGAAGTTTCGGTAATTATTTTGGCAGGGATACCAGAAGTCGAGTTGGAGAGCATTTATTAAAAGAAATATGTGGCAGACTTTTTTATTCAGGGATTGTGCCTCCATGAATCATGTCACCCTCAGAGGATTATGAACAACATGCCATTCATTCTACTCTGTCTGCTTTTCTTGACCGTACTGTACGCTTCATTTAGGACGCTGCAAAGCTAAATCTCTGTTTCATGTTGGAATGAAAATACATAGAATAGAATAGAAATATACTTTATTAATCCCCAAGGGGAAATTTGTCGACACGGTAGCACTAATAAACTAAACACACAAGAATACAATATAAATATAAGAAAGAAAGAAACAGTGACTGTGCATAAAGTATACAAAGTGAAATATAAAATACAAAATAAAAAAAATAAAAAATAAATAAATATATATATATATATATATATATATATATATATATATATATATACCATGTATGCAAATACAGCAGTGTAAAATTAAATAAAATATAGGCAGTGTGCAAAATGCAAAGAGTGTGTGTAGTGTAAATGAAATGTGTGAAGTGCAGATCAACATGGTTGTCAAATAAAGGTAGCACTCCTTGAAGAGCCTTCGGTTGAACCGAGTCACACTCAAACCGAATACAGATGTCAGTGCCCCTCTGTGTCTGATATCAATGCACCACGGTTTCCTGTTTGAGGCGCACCGGACGCTCGCCAACGTAAACCCATCCGCGTCATTGTTCCCACGGCGAGAGCAACTGACGTCGGGTGGAGAGCGAGGAAGTCCTCGCAGGGCGGGCAGGAAGAGAGGATGGAGGGTTTTAAATAAACAGACCATCATCCAGGACGCTCTGTGTCCCGTGTGATCAACGCTTACTCGTTTGTGAATTTCGTGACGAACATACACTACCGTTGAATTTTTACAGTTTTGTGTTTTCCATGAAAACTCACTTTTATTTATCCATTGAATTGCAAAATGAATATAAAATATAGTAAATACATTGACAAGGTTAGAAATAATGATTTTTATTTTAAATATGAATTGTGTTCTTCAGACTTCAAGCTCAAAAGGAAGGCCAGTTGAAAAGCTTCTCTGACCAGCATAACTATTTTCAGCTGTGCTAACATAACAAAAGGGTTTTCTAAAATGCTACCCCTCCGCTAGTCTTCTAAGGCGATAACACAATGTGACGTTAGAACACTGGAGATGGGCCTCTATACAACCGTGTAGATATTACATTTTTCTTAAACAGGTTTCAACCTAGAATAGTCATTTACCACATTAATAATGTATAGAGTACATTTCTTAATAATTTAATGTTATCTTCATTGAAAAAAAATGCTTTTCTTTGAAAAATAAGGACATTTCTAAGTGACCCTAAACTTTTGAACGGTGGTGTACTTATTTTTACACCACGCACATTTTTTTCCTGAGCCGAACTAAGCAGCTTTATTGCGCATTGCTACGTTAGCTCGAAAAGATACGACGCATCTAAGGAGCAGAAACCCAAATTGACACTCGAGGGCTACGTAGATCCTCATAGTTTGAAACGTGTGGCCACTAGAAAAGCTGGGCATGAGAATGTGTTGTTCTAACCATTTCTTCACAGCCCTGCATGCATGTGTGTGTAAGTAGCTAGTGGTGCAAGACATCTATAATGTAGTGGAGTCGCCATGCTGCTTAAGTGTAGTCCAGAGAACCATCATCTGTAAAATGCACACTGCATACTTCACCCCTCCTTCCCCTTCTTTCCATCTCTCACCCTCTCTTTTCCTCCAGCGCTTGCACCCACCAGCTGTCTCTACATGTCCGTCTGCTCAGATCAATCTCATCCCACCATCGTTCCCTGCCTCTCGTTTGCCCGTGACAGGGTTTCTTAGGCCAAGACTTCCCAACAGTAAATGCTGTCCGGGCTTAATCCCGCTCCACAGCGCCAAAGGGGCGAACACTTAACTTTCCAAATCCACGACAGCTGCACTGGTAAGATCACGGGCCCTCGCTATACCCCGGCTCTCTGTATTGTCGTCGTGCCTCGGTCTCGCCTGGTTTCGCATCGTCACGCCAACGCTCACAGTGGGACGGGGAGCGAGGGACATGACGGCCTTGCCCAGGAATGGTGTAAAGGAGCCAAAACAGATCCCCTTCCATGGAGCCTACAAACGCCGCGGACGCTCGTAGCCAACGCATACTCTCACACACATTGTTCCCCTGGCACCACGGGGATGTGAGAAAACGGAAACAGAAAGCAGTGGGATCTTGGGCTGAGGCCGACAGCTTAACTTTGGCTATACTTTTCTTCACTCCGCAACTTCTATCAGAATATCTATCTGCATGACTAAGACGCAGGTACTTATCGGAGGGAATTGCTGTGTAATTCGAGACAGTGGGCGGCTTGGCAGGCTAAAGTTGAGTTATGGGAGGGGGGGGGGGGGGGCATCGTAGGCTCTTGCGGTGAGCCAATCTGTGTGACATTGCTGTAACACATGCCTGGAGGCTCCTGCAGAAGCTGAATCATAAGAGGTGGGACACTGGATGGACAGCTTTAACCATGCAATTACTTCCGACATGGAGAGTGAACAAAAAGCTGTCAGCATAGCTACAGTACAGAGCACATCAATGCAGAAGGAGAACAGATGGGGAATAGAGTTTGGGCTGTCAATGGGCTGTAATTCAAATTTCCATCCACAATTCTCACATATGAAGGTAGCTTCAATGTTCATTATTTTACTTTGAGTCACGATTCCTCAGCTATAGACGATTAAGCTGACAATAACTGCTTCTACGCGGTCATCCTTTGTGTGTCGGGATGTTGTCTGCAAAGAGACGCACGCGTAGGGGCATTTGCTGTTAGAAAGGGTTCAGGGGTCAGCCGTGGGCCAAGGTCCACGGTGTGCTGGCGAGGAGGAGTTATGACGGCACTGCTCCATCTCATCAGCCTGACTGTCAACTCGCACACCATCGTTTATCTGTGAACGCCTCACGGCTGAACACAGAACGCCACGGGTGGGCCAAACATCGAATCACCACTACTTTAACACTCTGAAGAGACGACTGTAAAATGAGCCACAAATTGAATTTCCAAGAAGTGTGGGCCACCGCCAAACTTTCAGAAGATAGTTGGTCAGAGTAATATCAATATGGTCGGCCTTGTGATGCTCGTGAGGTCTGTGTGTGCGTTGCAGAGTTGATGTTGGCGCCTTCAAGCAGCCAAGAACTGGAAATGGATGAGTCCACGAGAGCCAGATTGAAGGGAGCCAATTAAAAACTCCACATCCAACGAGAAATTTCCACAAAAAAAAGTGCACAAGACACAAACAAGGACAGGGAAAACATCTTAATTGAACAGATATTGTTATGGTTAACTGGTCTGACAAATTGTTTGAAACACGTTTTAGCAGCTTCTTCAGTAGTAACTTTTTAGTTTATGAGGGAAAGCCTGATGGATGGTGGAGGTCTCCAAACTCTCCATCGTGGAATATGCCTACTATGAACTATTGATAAACTCTGACAAATTCATTGAATGTATTTTAACTCTAAATATGTCCTTCTGGTCACATGACATCTATTGCATCTGTCCATCCTGGAGAGGGATCCTCCTCTGTTCTCTCCTGAAGGTTTCTTCCCTTTTTTTCCCCCTGAAAGGTTATTTGGGAGTTTTTCCTGGTCCGATGTGAGGTTTTGGGACAGGGATGTCTATGTGTACAGATTGTAAAGCACACACATTTGTGAAATTGGGCTATACAAATAAACTGAATTGAATTAAAAGCTTGCCCTTTAAAAGTGTCCTCAAGCTTAGGTTTCCGGGCGGATGCCTGGTGCCTGTTGAACAGATGGCTATCTCATTGGGAAACACGTGGCACGGAGCAACCGGCGTTAGAAGAGGGAGTTGCTGTATGATGCGGCCTCAGGCCGGCTTGTTGTGTTTATCGACAATTAGCCTCTCATTGGGCAAAGAAAGGAAAACTAATCTACCGACATTACAACTGGCCTGTGCGCCCTGCAGCGAGGTTCTGCTCCGTCATAAAGGCGGCAAGAGCTGCTTAACGCTAAATGGTTTCCATTCTCCGATTTTTTGACACTTAGGGCGTGCAATCGTATTAAATTGCCCTTCTACAACGCTGCCTTTGTACGCTAACGGTTGTATAATTGTGTCGAGGCGATGTCAGAGACGATGTTGATCAAGTGGTTTGTGGTTTTGTTCCCATATAAATAGAACAGGGGCGGAGCCGGGCTTCTCATCTAAATCAAATATAGGAGCGTGCGGGCACATTTATATTTATACAGCTGCCATTGCTACCATTGTAGCGGAGTAACGCGTTGTCACGATAACGACTAACAACAATCACCATTTTCATTTCTGCTAGTCAGAAGACCATGAAAAACAATCCAACCTCTCCTACTCGATTTCTATGGTCTCCACCTTGAGGGTTTCAGGTTGACCCTGAACATTCCTCAGGGTCAGAGTCTTGTGCTGTAGACTCTGAACACTGTGATCAGTATGTTTGAATAAAAGATAGACTGTAAGATTAATATTTAGTTTTTTTCATGCAGTTTGCAATCCTCTCTGTCACAGTGACGGAGATGCGTCTGCGTATGGGAGGTAAATAAACAGATGCACACTGAGGACAGATGCAGGAAATGAAGTCATTACATTAATCTACGTATATTATTATTATATTATCAATGAGATGTTGTCCATTTAAATCCCATTATCTGGAGTCGTTTATATGTAACCATACTTCGCATGGCAGGTACATATGCCATGTGCTCATGCATGCATTATTTTGTCGCGTTGTAAATCCCATCACGTGATGCTAATCAGCCAATTAAATATCTTTATTACGATAAGCTTCCTGCCTCAAGCAGAGCAAACGTGCCCACTCACATCTACAATAGAAGCACAGCAAATGGAGCCCAATATGATGAGAATCTTAACCCATTAATTCACTGTCCAACAATGATGTTAACAGAGAGGAGATCGAAGATGAAACAAGTGGTTTTAATAACCACAGATAAAGTCCCTGCGCACAAATGTATCTTAGAAGATGAAAGAATTGTCATATTTTCTTGTGGGTGTCATCACTTCAAAGCTGAATTAACTGAATTAAAAGCTGCAGGGCTATTCTGTTCCATAAATAGTTCTTTATTTTAAGATGTACATTTTTCACGTCATTTATTCTTAAATGCTGTGAGGTTCTGTTCTGTGTTCTACTCTGTGTTCTACTCTGTGTTCTGTCCTGTGTTCTACTCTGTGTTCTGTTCTGTGTTCTACTCTGTGTTCTGTTCTGTGTTCTACTCTGTCGGCGTTTCTCAATTCAAAGAACACGACTACAAACTTGTGTTCTTTTGGGGTCTGGACTTGGGAGTCCAGACTCCGGAGGACGGGACAATGGGAGGACGGTCTTTCTGCGATGGAACCAGCAGCTGACTTGATGACGTCACCACATCAGCTGTTCTTGCTCCTGACTTTACTCTAATTATGCACTGTAAAACATTTTTTACAGTCAAATAAACAAAACATCCTAAAATGACATTCCGTGACTTAACAACAGTCGTATTTATAAAAAGTCAACTGTCAGTTGTTTATTTTCTCCTCCGCTACTGTTTCCGGTTGCTGGTGAAATGCATTCTGGGATATCTGCTGGCCAGAGTACGCACAAGTCTCCTCTGATGCATCCTGGGTAAAGTGGGAGGATCAAGTCACATCCGGGCGTTTTGACCGTGAAGAGAGAGAAGAGGACTTTGAATGTGAACATGTACCTGAGACTGATGAGGAGACAGGACACAAGGACACAAGTAGAGGAAAGGACACAAGTAGAGGAAAGGACACAAGTAGAGGAAAGGACGCAAGTAGAGGAAAGGACACAAGTAGAGGAAAGGACGCAAGTAGAGGAAAGGACACAAGTAGAAGAAAGGAAACAAGTAGAGGAAAGGACACAAGTAGAGGAAAGGACACAAGTAGAAGAAAGGAAACAAGTAGAGGAAAGGACACAAGTAGAGGAAAGGACACAAGTAGAGGAAAGGACACAAGTAGAGGAAAGGACACCAGTAGAGGAAAGGACGCCAGTAGAGGAAAGGACACAAGTAGAGGAAAGGAAACAAGTAGAGGAAAGGACACAAGTAAAGGAAAGGACACAAGTATAGGAAATAACACAAGTAGAGGAAAGGACACAAGTAGAGGAAAGGAGGCACAAGTACGCTGATAGAGAAACGCTGTGTGTTCTACTCGGTCTCCTGTCTCCTTGATTGTTTCATTCGCTGCACCTGCCCTCAGCCACTCGTCTCGTTACTGTCTCATGTTGTACACCTGTTTCCCCCCTATATATTGTACCTTATTGAACCTGAAATGAGGGAATGAGAAGAACATTTCTGTATTCAAATACTTTATGTATTATTTATAATTCATCCGGTTAAATTTGCAAACTGACAATACATAATGAGATATCATTATTATTATTCGTTCTTTATTTATTTGTAGTTGACTACATATGTGGGACTAAATCATAGCGCAAGTCAGATTTTATTTGGATGATCCCGACCTTTGCATGAGGAAGTTTTCTCAAAATGGACCTTTAGTTGTACAAGAGGATGAATCCAATATTATCTGGGGGGGGGGGGCTGTAACCAATCAGCCATGTGAATTTTACCGCCACCCCACTGCCAGGTTTTCAATGTCAAATGCCCGTTTATCCTACAGAATGGTACCTCTGCACATATTAAATGCCGATCGCGAAGCACCGAACATCCAGCACTACGGCGTGATGGAGCCATCGTCTACCCTCTGGTCCCATTTGGCAGTTGCATCACTGGTCTGTGCGTTCATCACTGGTTTGTGCGTTCATCACTGGTTTGTGTGTTCCATGTTCCCCTGCAGCTCAGACTTTGACCAAGCAGATACAACGAAGGTCTCATTGATCCTCACACCCAACTGAATAAAGAGATGGAGGCCTGCAGATCTCATGAATTCAGAACATAGCCCAAGGTACTCGACCTTCCCCCGAGGCCCTGCTTCAACAAGTAATCGCTCGTTCCCAGTTTTCCACTTTGCACAATCCCCTCCCCGGTATCCCCCGTGGCACTGACCAACCGTGACTCAAATGCACAAGAGAAGGTTTAGAGTCCCGGGGGAGTCATGAGAGCAGATTATCACCCCAGCGAGTAGATAAACAGAGGCCATCATGTACAATCACCACTGGGGGGTTTGGATTGGATCCAGGTCTGATGTGCCTGCTTTGTGTGTGTGTGTGTGTGTGTGTGTGTGAGACTGAGTGTCTGCCTACATGCTTAGGTCGCCCGCGTGGAGACGTTTTTTCCTGTGTTCACCACGGAAGCCACGCCGAGCTGCAGATCCTCCGTCCTCATCCGAGAGGAATTTCCTTCATGATCCAGCGTGCAGGCGGAGGCATCTGCAGGGCCCACTTTGCCAGAATTCCTCTGTGCCCCCCAAACACACACAGACATACTCAAGCATCTGTTGGGACACACAGGGAGAGTTGCAGCTGTGCACCCATCAAGCCTAGAAGCGCACACACACATTTTTGGAAACGCACACATTCACAGGAGATCACTGAGCACAGGGGATTGGGAAGTGTTTCAATGCTACTGGGGTGAGCTGTCGCCACCCATGACCTCACCAATCCCACCTCATCTCTGACAAAGGCATATCATCACCAGTTGGCAGAGGTCAGTCTTCTGCTCCGCTCGGTTCGGGACTTCAAACGTGGCACGAGATTCCGAAAGAATCTGAGATATTTGAGGTGTGATGGATTTCATCTGCCTCAGATAGGAGATTTCACGCTTTGAATGAGCCTATTCGCTTCCTGATTTGTGAACGCATAACTCCTTTAACTGGAAACCAAAAGACGAGAGAAAGCATCTGGTTCCTCTCCCGCTGAACAAGCAGAGCATAAAACACGACTTCACTGAGTAAGTGGAAAAAAGATGAACAGATCCTGGATGAACGACAGGAAGCACATCAGTCTGACACGAGATGTGGTATTATGGCTCATATTCTTTATGCTAATATCAAAAATCAGTCTACTCTAAGTAATGCCATAGTGGATTTATAGCTAATAAACCACTCTATTATTCCATTTCTCTTCCAGAGCTTTAAATGGTTACCGACAAGCTTGTGGCAAAGTCTTCGAGAACCAAAGCGGGGCCCAAATGAACGGGGATGAAGGGAGTGTGATGAAGTAATAATTATTATTATATATATTATTATTATACATAATAATTAATTATGTTGATCTGCACGTCACACATTTCATTTACACTACAAACATACACACACTTTGCATTTTGCACACTCTATATTAAATTTAATTTTACACTGCTGTCATTGTTTAAAACCAATATTATATTTGCGTATTTGCACATATGTTGTGTGTATATATATATATTTTTTTTAATTTTAATTTAATTTTGTATTTTATATTTCACTTTGTACACAGTCACTGTTTCTGTTTCTTATATGTATATTTTATTCTTGTGTGTTTAGTTTATTGGTGATACTGTAACAACAAATTTCCCCTTGGGGATTAATAAAGTATCTATCTATCTATCTATCTATCTATCTATCTATCTATCTATCTATCTATCTATCTATCTATCTATCTATCTATGTTCTATGTTTCTATCTATCTATCTATCTATGTTTCTATCTATCTGTCTATGTTTCTATCTATCTATCCATCTATCCATCTATCTATCTATCTATCTATCTATGTTTCTATCTATCTATCTATGTTTCTATGTTTCTATCTATCTATCTATCTATCTATCTATCTATCTATCTATGTTTCTATCTATCTGTCTATGTTTCTATCTATCTATCCATCTATCCATCTATCCATCTATCTATCTATCTATCTATCTGCAGACAGGGAACAGTGAGCAGCAGATGAAATAAGTGCTTGGAAAACACAATTAGCACAGACATGTCTGTCGCGCCCTCCTACTGGGCTGCGGCGCAGAGATCAAAACCCGAGGACCGAGCATCAAACACCGTCTGCTGAACGAAGCGCGGCAACACTTCGTCGTTTTATCGCCCTGCACATTTTGAGCGGGGCTCATGTTCGCGAGGTAGCTATAAAAAGACCTTTCGCACAATTACGCAATAGCACTACGAGACATGCCGACGACGTGTTCGTTGGAGAAGACGAGTCGCGATGATCACGGGTCTTTTTTTTCCTCCGTGCCGTTCTGTAATTGTGCCGATGACGTCCTGGTGGAGCCGCATCCATTCCAGATGTGCTGTCGTTTGGCCCCGCCCCGCCGAAGCTGCCGTGGGCTCATTTCACGCCCGATTTCACATACGTCAGTGCTTAATAGCTTCTTGTGTAAACATCACAGAACCATAGTAAAGGCCTTCGATTTAAAAAAAAGACACTTGTTCTATAAGCATAAATCACATAGAATTGTAATTTATTTTGGTTTTGCAGTTGTGGTATATTTTCATCTACTGTATAATATCAGTTTATACGAAATATGCAAGTCAGGGCTCAACGTTCAAATGACATGTATAGACCCTTCCCCCTCCTTGAAAGATCACGCCACTTATAGGTTGCAGGTTAAGAACATGGGGTGGGGGCTAGAAGTTCTAGTCTTTAATTAGGGCCCAAAGGCCGTTAAGATATGAACCCGGGGGTCCAACGGGTCTGGGGTCAAACTTAGTTGATCAGTCTTAGGATGAGGTCATTTTGCATGAAGGTGATTGGTCCATGAAGGCCGGTAACAATAAACTCCACCTCTTTTGTTGTGTGTAAAACATATGTTAAAATTCATGTTTATCAGACTTTTCCAATATGGCCTCCTGAGAGTCTCCAAGCGTTCCCGGGTGTTTTGTTTCCTGACCTGTGCTTGTTAAGAATAAACCTTTTACTGTTT
Organism: Liparis tanakae; assembly: GCA_036178185.1. Lineage (NCBI taxonomy): Eukaryota > Metazoa > Chordata > Actinopteri > Perciformes > Liparidae > Liparis > Liparis tanakae. Next base: position 22,645,321 of record CM070108.1, on the reverse strand, counting down.
AAATTTTACTTTTGATAAGTCCTGTTGTCCATCGAAACCTCTTTCTCCATCAATCATCTTCAAACCACACCACGATCGGCGGAAGAGAAGAAACAACACAGTGAACATACATTTCATTGTTTTAAGACTTCTTTGCCTCCTTCTCTTCTCCTCAATGCAGACGGATTATTGGAACGATACATTTCAGTATTTACGGTATCTGGAATTCGCTCAATGTCTGGCCTGCACAGTGATTGAAATCTTGTCTATAAGTAATCAGGCCTCTGGCGGTCCACTGAAGAATTTAAATGATTTGTATTATCAACCCTGACATGCCAAATTCTTGGTTCGAGTGTGCGGTGCAGTTTTCAATAACAATCAGCATCCTTTCAGCCTCGGTGTCGGTCCCGGCGAAACAAAGTCAGCGACTCGACTGTTCCGCACGCCCAAGTTCTCCGGTTCCTTCACATTAATACTAAGAGGCACTCTGGGAATTACCTCTGCTCTCCGGCTCCTGAGACTTCTCCGACATTAATCACTTTCTTTGCGTTCTCCGTCTGCAATTAGTATTACACCCTATTAGCAAGTTTCCATTTCCCAAAACACTCCCTTGTTTCACCTCTTCAACTTGCCCTCCAAAGATTTTTGTTAGCTTCAGCAGATCGACTTTCTCACCCCGGCTCCCTTGACTCTTCCCACTACATTAAGCAATCTCGCCTTCGGGTCGCTCTCTGACCATCCCCCCCCCCCCCTCCCCCAACCAGATGTACAACATTGGCCTCCTTTTGAGCATAGGATTGCATTTAACTCCATATTTCATGTTTATTGGCATATGTTCAAATCCCTTTTTAAATGTCTTTTGATGTACATTTGGTGCCTTTGATTGTAATAAAATAGGCGTACGCAACTTTTAGACCTACATTTAAATGATAAACACCGTAAAGCCCCACTATGTCGTGTTTCCCTTGTAGCGCCCCCTTCAGGTATTTAACGTGTACTTCAGTGTGGTAAATACCCAGTTACGATAGATCAGGTGTCTGAACCTCTGGCTCTGAGCCATATGTGGCTCTTCCGGTGACGCATATGGCTCTTTTGAGTTGGAGTTAAATAATAATCTCCTCCGCCCCCTGTAACTTTCTCTCTCCTCCAGATGACAGCAGCAGTAATGTCAGGTCCCTTTCTTAAAGACGTCTTTGTTCTTTAAACTAAAGGTCTGTTATTGGTCGTCTCCACAGCAGCATGTCTCTCTGTCTCTACGTCACGTAGCGGAGACAATAAAAAGTCCCCTGTGAGGTGGACTGGACTATGTGACGCTGGTCATCATGACAGAAAGCAGGTCCAAGGACCGGGCGCTACAACATGTCACATAGTCGGGTTTCAGCCCACAGACCCTGATGGCAGTGATGGAGACATCAAAACATTAAAAGTCATTGTAGCGGCAACATTTCTTTCAAGCTGTTATTTTAAGGTAGGCATTTTTACATACTGTCGCTTTAAGTTTGAGTTATTGAGCAACTTCTTTTAAACATTTGACAATGGAAGACGGATTGCCGGAAAAAGAGATAAACAACCTTCACAATCTCCCCTCCGACAGCAGGTGTTGACAGGCAGGAGAGATAGACCTCGTCTATATGCTTTCCCATCATGCCCATCCTTATGTGCATTTGTTTGTGTGGACATGTGCAGACTCGAAGAGGTACCAGCGTGCCGCCCCCACCATGATTGCGAGTGTTTGTGGACGTTTTGGCAATGCTCTGGAGACCCCCTGCAGGTGTTTAGATCTCCACAAATCCCCACGTGTCCTGGCCACGAGACTCGCCATCGCCCTCGCCTTTTTTTTTTCTCTCGCCTTTCATTCCCCGGGCCTCGCTAGACAGGAAAGAAGACGCTGCCAACCCCAGGTGTCGGGGCATCCGCTCGGCACCGAGTCAGCAGACACGGGAGAACGTGGGAGGACGGATGAAGTGCATGCAGACAACAACGGCGCAGGATTTAAGAGAGGCACAATTTAAGAGAGAGAGAGAGAAAAAAGTGAGAAGCTGAGAGGCAAACAGAGCACAAAGCAGGAGGATGTGAGGCGGAAGAAAAGTGTAAGGAAGAGAAGAATTTGAGACAAGGTGGCGGTAAGCCAAGGATGCAGAAATAAAGAAAGTCTGCAGTCTAGAAACGGTAAATGTACGTGCCCCCTTGACACGTCATGGGTCGCTCTGTGCACCAAAGCCACCTCCAGAGGGTTTTAACAAGTCAGGGCAGACGTCCGAAAGGCCGCCCCCTCTCCAAACAAACAAAGACACAATCACATCGGCTGAGCCGTCCGCGGGGACGGTACGGTCCCCTGCAAATGGATGACCTGGAGGCAGATCGCATCGCAGAGACACACGGGAACACCTCTTCAAAAGGGACAAATGTCTCGTGATGAATTGCAGATGTGTATATATGTGTATATATATATATACTGTATATATGTATATGATAGTATATGATTCTCTGAATTAAGTTTTCTCGTGAAATCACAGGTTAGGGCACTTATAAGCTTGATAGCTTCAGCCTTGACCCTTTCGGTTAGCCGCTTTCTTCTTTTGTTGTAAAAAAAAAATAATCTTGCTTTTTGTATATAACCGAAATAAAAAAATAAACTAAACTAAAATCTAAACTAAGATGCACATGCCAGTTGTTCAGTCTCCCACGAGACTCGGAGGAATCCGGCCTTATTTATTTACGCTTACGGTTGATAAAAGGCTGAAATGGGATATGGCTTGAGGAAGTGCGTCTTGGCAGGGGCATTAATAGTGGAGCTCGCTGCCGGGTGGAGACGTCTGATGTCATGATTCAAAATTGGAAAAAAGAAGAAGAAAAAAACGACATATATATATATATATATATATATATATATAGAAAGATATATCTATATCCATGTACTGTGATTAACTGAACAGGATGCTGGGTACGGAGAAACAAGTCGACAAGAGAAGAACTCACTGCAGTCGGCGTGGAGAGGCCGGCGTGTACAAGGTCAGGTGATGGAGAGCAACGCCGTTTGAAGATGAGTGTCGAGCGAGAGAGAGAGAGAGAGAGGGAGAGAGAGAGAGAGAGAGAGAGAGAGAGAAAGGAAACCGGCTTCTCAGGCACGTCCACACATCATCACACAACCCTCTCTCTCTCTCTCTCTCTCTCTCTCTCTCCTTCGCTCTTCCCTCATCTTCTTCCTCTCCATTTGGAATGACAGGATAAGACAATTGCACACATTTCAATCCCCTTTTGCTTAACGGCCCCTCCGTCTGCGCGCTTCTTGTTTACCGGCGTATCGACGGACACGTTGGAGGACACAGACGTCTCCTCGCCTCTTACGGCTAAATCACGCTGCGGATGGGACAGGTCGTCTCCAGCGGCTTTGATCACCGCCCCCTCAGGGTTGACAGAGTGACTGATGGGCCCGGCTGAGTCCTGCTGCCTATTCATCTCCCTGCAAGAGGAGAGGCGGAGAGAGAAAACAGGCCGAAGAAAGAAAAAAAAAGCCATCGGAGTTTGCGGCGATGCGATGATAAATCCACGGCGAGGCGGTCGGCCCTTTTAGCTTTCTCCGAAGGACGGAGGATTTTCTAATGACACGCTTCATGGCTCTTTTAAAGCGCCCCGCTAATTATGATCTTGCCATGTTGGCCTTTTCCGAGCCATTCCATGCCATGAAAGAGAGAGAGAGAGAGAGAGAGAGAGAGAGAGAGAGAGAGAGAGAGAGGAGACACTGGCATGGCATGTGAGGGTGTCATTCAAGTCTGCCGCTGAGCTCGAGGTGGTGACGCATCCGGCGCCTCGCCGTCTCCCTGGCACCTGGCCGCTGTTCCTTTTGGGGCCCTGCAGCGTCTCTCTGAGCTCCATGGGGCTCTTCGGGGAGCTGGAGATACTCGGTGCTGCACAATATACCCTATGTCTCTTTCCCCAGATGTACAAGAATATGCTACCTCTCTATCACTTGGACAATATAGCTGTGTGTGTGTGCGAGTGTGTGTGTGTGTGTGTGTGTGTTGGACTGTTTTTCTTATCGGAAAAGATGCATTCTTGATTCATTGCATTGCAAATCCTCCAGGGTGACAGTAATGGAAAGCCACGGGCAAAAACACGGCCTGCAGCGATTAGGGAGCAGAAAGAAGTTAACGCAAAGATGAATTACGGAGACAAGAAATTTGCCCAGAGGTTTAGCGTTTGACCAAGAAGAAACTATTAGAGGATCCAGAAGTCATAAATCACCGGATCATAAATAGCTATTAAAATGCCATTCAACGGTGGCCCCCAGATGGTATAGGCGGTTACATTGAAAGGTATGCACAGTGCAGAACACGCGTGTGCTTTGAAGCAGGAGCGGTCCGTGTTTGTTGTGGGAGTCGCTATCGGAGTCGGGGCATTCTGCGCGTGACAAAGATGAAAGGAGCGGCGGGCGCGTGATGACAGAAGGCACACATTGAATAAAGACTGAGTCAAAGTGTCGGGATCGGTCCCATCCCTCATCGCTCAGAGACCACTTTCTCTAAACGCCGCTGTGCGCAAAATGCCAGGACTCTCCTTCCACACCTGAGCGCCGAGCTTTAATGCATATTAATTCACTGTCTGGCAATGACACCTTGGCAGAGATGGAGCGCCGCACGGCTGTAAATAAGAGGGCGGCGTGCACGACTAGACTCATCCCTGTGTAACACAGCCGTACCCCTCAGCTGACAGCTGCAGAACATCGCTGAGATCCTGACAAACTCAACACTTTACTCAACACTTTACTCAACACTTTACTCAACACTTTACTTAGTTTCCCCTTTTAGTATTTTGTATTTTTTTGTATTTTAGTATTTAGTATTTTTTTGTATTTTAGTATTAGTATTTGGTATTAGTATTTGGTATTAGTATTTAGTATTTGATATTTTTTTGTATTTTAGTATTTAGTATTTTAGTATTAGTATTTAGTATTTAGTATTTTTTAGTATTTTAGTATTATTATTTAGTATTAGTATTTAGTATTTTTTTGTATTTTAGTATTAGTATTTAGTATTAGTATTTGGTATTAGTATTTAGTATTTGATATTTTTTTGTATTTTAGTATTAGTATTTAGTATTTTAGTATTTAGTATTTTAGTATTAGTATTTAGTATTTTTTAGTATTTTAGTATTATTATTTAGTATTAGTATTTAGTATTTTTTTGTATTGTAGTATTAGTATTTGGTATTAGTATTTAGTATTTGATATTTTTTTGTATTTTAGTATTAGTATTTAGTATTTTAGTATTAGTATTTAGTATTTAGTAATTTAGTATTATTATTTTGTATTTTAGTAGTAGTATTAGTATTAGTATTTAGTATTGTGTTTTGTGTTTTTTATTTGTATCTTTTATTTGTATTAATGCTCTAATCCACATCCACTGCTGTAATCCTGAAACTAATAAATGAATATCTTATCTTATCTAATAACAACCAATGCAATGCTGGCAAGGTTACTTTCACTTACGGCATTTAGTGCTAGCAAGGTTACACATAAGTATATATAAAATATTAATATTAACTATGAAGAAATGCACAAGATGTAAATATCCAATAAAATAGCAGAGCATTTAAAAATGTAATAATTAAATGAGAAAAAAGCACAGTGTGTATTTGAAGTGAAGGCGGTGCAAGGTGTATGGATGTTGTTCAATTTGAGGAGGATCTGGATAAAAGTGATTTATGATCAAGTCTAATAGCCGTGGTCAGGAATGTTCTCCTGTGTCCGTCCTTGTGACAGCGGAGCTGAACCAGGTAGTGGGAGAACGTGCTGTACACAGGGTTCTTACACATTTTGACCAGTGGATTTCCATGACTTTTCCATGACTTTTCCATGACTTTCCACCAAATGTCCATGACCAAACTGAAATCTCGGTATAAACATGAACAATTTAGAAAATGTTGCGTATTGATTGTGTACACCGGCTTATATTTTGAGCGTCTTTCTTTAAAAATCACATTCGTTATTTCAAACACAACGTAAATGATGTGATTATAACAAATTTCCATGACTTTTTCCAAAACTTTTATGATTTAAGTTTTTTCCATGACTCTTCCAGGCCTGGAAATGACCATTTTAAAATTCCATGACCGTACGAACCCTGTATATATTCTTTTTTAGAAACAATACTTTCTTATCTCTGTATGTGGACTTTCATTTGTATAACACACAGCATCACACTAATTAAGGATGATCATCAGAACTCAGGTTCTGACTCCCCCCGGTCATCGCTGACCCGTTGGGTTGAGTGGGCCGGAGCAAAGCAGCGAGCCGGAGGCGTCTAAAAACAGAGGCGATCACACCTGTGGCCGAAGAGCCGACCGGGCCGGGTCCGTCTAGACACAACGGGTTATTTACGTAGGAACGCAGGAACAAAAGCAGCTGATGGAGAGCAGCTTCAACAGGTTCAACACTACAGCAGACATGTTTACAGGGCTCTTACACATTTTGACCAGTGGATTTTCCATGACTTTAAACCAAATGTCCATGACCAAACTGAAATCTCGATTAAAACATGAACACTTTAGAACATTTTGTGTAGTGAGAGAGTACGCCGGCTTATATTTTGAGCGTCTTTCTTTAAAAAAACATATTAATTATTTCAAACTCGGTGTAAATGAACATGTGAATATAACAAGTTTCCATGATGTAAGTTTTTTCCATGACTTTTCCAGGCCTGGAAATGACCATTTTAAAATTCCATGACTTTTCCCAAACTTTTATGATGTAAGTTTTTTCCATGACTTTTCCAGGCCTGGAAATGACCGTTTTAAAATTCCATGACTTTTCCAGGTTTTCCATTAACCGTACGAACCCTGTGTTTAGTTCTTTGGGCCGAGGTCAGAGGAATCCAACGAGACTAAATGTATTCCCAGTAATAATAAGTATGCGCCCCCTATACGGTGGAGCATCAGTGTAATTTGCATGTTTGCTCCAAACAACATTTCCATAAGGTTGAAAACTTTAACTTCAAACTCATTAAACCGCGTGATGCTCCTCTCTAATAGTGCAGAACATTTGGCGTCTAACTTTAGGGACACCAAACGTGCTCCGATATTTACTGTGAATAATATAAGAGTGTCCTTGAACGTTTCTCTTCCATATGCAATGTGTTCCTTCAACTCAATTTATTCTCCATTTCTCTTAGAGTACATTTGACACTGAAGAATGCAGGATGCAATTTTGGACTCCGGCGACATTATTTCCTCAAAAGAAGAATCCTTTGTTGTGGATTATCAAAAAAGAAAGTAATCCTAAAAATATATTTGAGGGAGCTTGTGCATTACTTTGATCATACCCTGGATCACTGCTGAGTGGACATATTAGTCGTAATAATCCACTTCCTCAATTTGGAAATACTGGATCCTTAAATCCACATGTGATAACGCAAAGAAAATGCTTTGTTGGCGCATCTGTCCATCATAAAACCGAATTACAGGACAGGACACCAGAGCCTTCATGGCATGTATGAGTAATAAATGCACATGGCACCCAGGTTTACGTCCTCTTTTTTCTCTTACCCATCATTCCCTCCGAGAATCGTCCAATTTCCAAATGAAAAGGAGATTGCCGACAGCCGAGCTTATAGCTGTTCGTGGCTGTCGAGAAGATTTGAAATCAAGATTCCAGCCAAAGAGGCAAATACTCACCCTGCCAAAGACAAACAACAACGGAGGAAAAGGAATAAAGCGAGCTGTTGAGAGGGCAGACACTCACACATGCGTCGCGTTTCATCTCAACCTCCAGTCACTTTACAGCTCTTCCAACACAGAGAAGTGGGGAACATTTGGTTAACGTTGAATTATTTTCTTTACGGCCCGAGCACTCTCCATGTTGAATGGCTAAATCGCGTGTGCCGTAGTTTCTGACACACTGCACAGATGGACAGACTTTATTATCCTGGACCGCAGCCCTCATCCAACACAACGCGGCAATACCATCAACGTGCAATTATAAACAACACGCGTTAAAATCTGCGAGTGACTGGTGGAAAACAAGACCATTAAGGCTCGCAGAATCAGTAACTTCTTTTAAATCACTTCTTAAAACCCATTTTTATAGATCAGCTTTTAAGTGATCTAGTCTTTGGTTCCCCTCATTTAGTTTGTCTGTTTTTAATTTACCTGTAATTTATTTGTAATTTATTTGTTTTTTAAGTTATTTGTTTTAATTTATTTGTTTTAATTTAAAATTTTAATATATACTTTTAAATGTAATATTGGTTTCTTACTATTCCACTTGTTTTATATATATATATATAAAGTTATTATTATTTGGATGATCAAACACAACGGTATTGAGTTAATTTTTTTATTCCTACGAAAAATTGCAATAAATCAGAAATATTTTCTTTGTTTAAATCCTGCTTTATGTGATAAGAAGAATCAATGACGTTTCACTAAGGAGGGGAAAATGTGCGAAGCTTTTAAGGACAAAGCCGCCGCCGACATTGAGAGACGTCCTCCGTGTTTGGCGGCGTGGCGTGGCGTGGCGTGGCGTGGCGTGGCGTGGCGTGGCGTGGCGTGGCGTGGCGTGGCGTGGCGTCGACTGGCTGACGGAACAACATCTGTGTGCCAATCATGACGGAGCAGTCTATGATCCGGCCCATCGGTTTGGGAGATGCTCTATTGCTTTTGAAACCCAATAGCTAAGCAGATGCTCCCTTAACAGAGACTGTAAATAACGTGTGGCTGACTTATCTCGCGACCCCCTAACCGCCCCTCACCCCCCCCCCCACCCCCACCCCGCTGCCATCACATTGCAATGTGATAGCTCTGCGGCGGGCAGTGCCCTTCCTGCCCCTGCATTCAGCTCTCGGTCCAGTTAATACTATTCGTCTCCGCCCAGCTGCCCGATCGCTCTCTCGCACTTTCCCCCGGCTCCGTATCGCCCTCGTTCGTTCTCGCCCCTTCTATGGCGCGACGCCCTCGACACCCCCACACACACACACACACACACACACACCTTCCCCTCCTCATACTTGTTCCCCTTCCAATTACGGCTCCTCTCATCCTGATAACGGGAGGCGGAGGCGGACGAGGCCCCCGGGGGCCGGAAAATAATGGCGGGTAACGGAGAAGGGGAGAGCGAAGCCAAATGGAGATCAATAAGGAGACGCGGCGCTCTGCAGGATGGCTCCTGTTATGGGCAGAGAGCTGCTGGAGGCCAGGTGTGTGTGTGTGGGGGAGGGGGGGGAGATGCCGCTATATTCCCATAAATCAGATGCCACATGTTCGATAACCCGGCACGTCTCCCGCGTCCCGGGAATGCTGTCGGCAGCGCGACTCGAGGCTCTCCGATGCTTCACGCGGGCACGAGGATGAAGAGCCCCGCCCTGGCGAGAGTCACCCCGGCGCTCAGGAGTGACGACGCCGGGGGGGTCCGATCCGGCGTGCGGATCACCGGTTCTTACTTGGCCATGTTTGAAGGCGTGCGTCGCCGAGCCGGAAATAGACCGATACGCGTCAATGAGGCCAGCCGAGTCATTAGCTGCTCCTTTGCAGCAGCCGGATCGCCCTCGACTGTGCAGAAGGCCGGCTCCAGCTCCAGCTCCAGCTCCAGCTCCAGCTCCAGCTCCAGCTCCAGCTCCATGTGCAAACTGTACAGACAGGTCGAACCCATCGCAGCTGGAAATGCGAGGCGATGAACAGAGGAAGAAACGGAGCGAGAAAGAGGAGGAGATAGACAGTTTTATGTGAAGGAGGAAACGGCTAAAGGTCGAGACCACGCGGGCGTTCTGCAGACATGACCATAAAGCGCGCTGCCCCCCCCCCCCCCCCCCCAAGAGCGGGGCCAGGACATCTTCGCTCCCTCATGTGCTACACTTCAGGGGTCACACTGACCTCTAGTGGTGGCAGGAGCACAGGGCGCGCGACAGCACGGCCACCACGGAGAGATCCTCGGTGCGCGAAGGTAATTGATTCGAGAAAAAAAATTGATTTCAAGTTAGCGACAGTGGTCGAGTGCCTCTCAGGTGAAGCTGATAAATGGTCGCTGAGAACCGCCTATTTCAACACTCCACCTCCCCGCTTTTCAATTACCCACTAGTGAGCCATCCCTCACTCACACACACACACACACGCACACACACACACACACACACACACACACACACACACACACACACACACACACTCTATCCCACCCAGTATCTCTTTTCTTTTTTTCTCTATCTCCGCATCGTCTCCATGTCTCTCTCCTAAGATACCTTTAGAACATTTCGATTTGAACACTATTGATTTTGCGGGTTACACCGACCGCGGAGTTCTGGCAGAACTTGAAACTACTCTATTCGGTGTGTGTGTGTGTGTGTGTGTGTGTGGGGGGGGGGGGGGGGGGGGCAGTTGAGAAGTGAAGTTGGAAGTTTTCTTTACTAGGTATTTTTAAACAACAACCTAATAGCCTCGTGGGTTTGCAAGGCGTCTGAAATCGAATTTCTCCTCGAGGCGCTGCGAGATAAGGGTTTGGTTATTTAACTCTGCAATCTTAACTTTGCAATTAGGCCTATACGCCTGTTTGGCACAGCAGTGCTAACTTAATCACAAGTGCATTCGATTCCAAAAACGGCAAGCATACAGGAATCATAACACAAAAAAAACACTAAAAAGCAATTCTGTATATTATGTCTATTTAGTCTTTTTTTTAAAACAATCATGTTATAATGCTCAGTATTCACTAGATGGCGCACACTGCAAGGACACTTGTTTGTCAGCCTGTTGTTCCTTCTACATATGCTAATTATATGCAACATTAAAGTTGTTAATTGTCACGAAATTCATTACATCATGACTCAAAACTGACATATCCTCAACACATGTGGAGTCGACCACACCATGCTCACAATATGTGAGTATTAGAAGAGTCGACCAACCGTATGTATTCAAATCAACCCTTTCAAATTGTCATTCGACTGGTTCGCTTCAAACGGGGCTGCCTCAGAATATGTGATGCTTTGAAGAAAAAGGTTGTGGTGGAACTCTGATTGACTCGGCGTGCAGCCCTATTACTATCAAAGCCCGCAGATAATTAGGGCATAATTATGTCAGAGAGCTGAGAAGAAAGTTACAGTGATTTGTCGAATGATGCAGAGCAGATCCTTCCTCAATAGGAGGCATGACGAGGCAAGTCTCTGATAGGGGATCTCTCTCTCTCTCTCTCTCTCTCTCTCTCTCTTTCTCTGTTATGGTATATTCAACAGACAGACACACACTGAGCCATTAGGTCATTGTTATCGGAGATTCACAATAGTGTGCAGGAGGCTGCTGGACATGAATATTAATCCTCCCTTCCTTTTTAAAACAGAGAAAGAGAGCGAGAGATTCTGATAGGCATTGTTAAGAGCCATTTTTTTTCTTTTCACCTTCAATATCTTGTATTTTATTGCTCCTGCTTCAGGTGTTAAATCTCCTCCTCTGAAGTGAAACCACAAACACCTTCCAGGCGGAGTCAAAGCAGCAGAGGGCACTTCGAGGACGGAGGAAGAGGAAGATAATCAGTCATTGGATTAAACCTAAATTAGTTGTGGGAGATTAATACCTGCTCATCTGTGTCCATTCTGAAAAGCTCATTAGGGAGGCTCGAAAATATGGAACTATTACGTCGTTATATTATTCCATCATCTGGAGTTGCCGGTATAGAGGGCTACGGTAAATAAATAAAGGAAGGAAGATGTGCAGATGGGACTGTGAGAAGTCCCAGAACTAGGAAATGCTAACACTGCAAATAAATCTGGCTTTGACCCAGATGGATGCTCAACCACAGTTTATAGGAACAGAAATGTAGAATGGCTTGTTTTTTATCACATCAACAATTTTTTTTATGTGTACTCGTCACAATTCAAAAAGATCACAAATCAAATTGAACTTCTTCGTGTCTGAAATCCTTATTGTTGCAAGAGGTTTCTCTTTTCTCTTGCAATGAGAAGGATTTCAGACATAAAGAAGTCAAATTCAGAGATAAAGAAGTCAAATGCAGACATAAAGACGTCAAATTCAGACATAAAGAAGTCAAATTCAGAGATAAAGAAGTCAAATGCAGACATAAAGACGTCAAATTCAGACATAAAGAAGTCAAATTCAGACATAAAGAAGTCAAATTCAGAGATAAAGAAGTCAAATGCAGACATAAAGACGTCAAATTCAGACATAAAGAAGTCAAATTCTGTGTGTTACCGGGGTTATTCCATTTCATTCATCAGACAAATGAAAAACCAAAAGAAAAAAGAAAAACCTGTCCCTTACCACAAATTCAAAGGGATTTTTTACAAGATCCATCTCCAATACCACAAACAGGCCTTTTTCCATTTAGAGATGTGTTGTTTTTTTACTACAAAACAGAAAACACCTTCCGATAAAAGGCGAGTCAACATCCAGCTCATATATCCCGTGCAGCTTGAGTCCAGAATCCCATTTGACCCCGTTTGACCCCGCCATGTTGTGTTGTGCTCGGCTAACGAAGCCATCAAACACGGTGGCTGGAGCGCCGTGCTGTGAAGCAGCGCCTTGATGTTTTTACCCAAAGAACATAACTGGCCCTGTGAAATACGGCGCCCTTTCCCCCCCCCCCCCCTTCCAGGGTTTACTGGGTACCGGGCGGCGCTGCATGAAACCCCGCAACAGCTGAGTGACAGCCCAATCTCACAGCCGGAAAACTGTTGAATCAACACCGCAGACCGGAAAGAGAACACGCGGCTCATGATGGAATAAAACAAATGACATGGAAATCATCAGTTGTGAACTTTTACACCCCTGAGGTGAGACGGCTCGGGCCGGCTGCCTTTTAGTTCTGCTCTCATCAACGTTCTTCACCAGGTTCAGCTGCTTTTTTTCATCTTCTCATTTCCAACGTGAGCGAAAATGTCCCAACAAGGAACTGAACTACATGCAATATGGCAAAAGATCGACGAGGAAGGCGAGGCCCTGATCGGGGCTCTTCACACATTTTTTTCCATTTTCATGCCGATGTATTTTCATTCACAAAACCCTCCCATAAATCAGGTGAAACAACCAGTAATGCAGACTGTCAGGGCTACGGGCTAAATTTTCACAAAATTAATTCAATTTGTCAACCCTCATTAAAATAATCAGTCAGTTCGCAGCTAAAACACGTGTTCAAAGTCCAACTTGTGAACATCGAAACATGAAACCTGAGCTGCTAGCCGAGCAGAAGCACGAGGACATAAAGAAACACACGATCACAGCGGCTGGCAGCAGCCTAAACACCTGCCGTGTGGAGGACTCAAAATGACTCAAGTATAAATAAATAAATGCATGAATAAATATAGGAATAAATAAATAAATGCTTAAATAAATGTATAAATAAATGTGTAAATGCTTAAATAAATAAATGCTTAAATAAATATATAAATAAATACAGGAATGAATGAATATAAGTTATAAATCAACAGGACATCATTAAATAAATATATTTCTACATTTCTGTATTTCTTCATTTATTTTTTTCTCTATTTATGTGTCCACACGTATTTCTTCATTTATTTATGTGTGACATTTACGTGTCCGTATATTCAAATGAGCTATTCATTTATACATTTATTTAAGCATTTATACATTTATTTATACATTTATTTAAGCATTTATTTATTTATTCCTATATTTATTCATGCATTTATTTATACTTAAGTCATTTTGAGTCCTCCATACTGCCGTGCACGCCATTGAAGATGGACAATTTAGATTCCCATTACAGTAGCGCGAGCAGTTTCAGTAAAGCGACGAATCGGCAAAATCAGATAAAATGGATTTCCCTCGTTAGAACCTGTTGAAGAATTGAGGTAATTTAAAAACAGCAGAGAGAAGTACATCAGCCTGACTGTAAAGACCAGACTACTAACGCTTGTCCTTGTTGGACCTCTCAGCGCAGGGGCGGCCCTTGCACATTTGGCGCTCTAGGCAAGCTTCACTCGTTTTTCTTTTTTTAAACGATCCTATGGTTTTGTACTTTTGGTAGAGAAGAGAAAATTATGCAATGTGAGGAAAAAATGTCATGTAGGCACTAGAGCTTAGTGGGTAGAGGTGCCTTAAGGTGCCTTCTTGGTGAACAAGAGGTGCTGGGTTCAAGACCCAGTAGTGATGTAAAAAAAAACTTCAACAAGCGTATCTATTATTTTGATGGGCGCATTTTTTGGCGCCCCCCTCGCGGGTGCGCCCTAGGCGGCCGCCTAGTCCGCCTGTAGGAGAAACCTCCACTGCCTCAGCGTGAGGAAAGCGTGAGCTGAAGTTTGCGTGACAACAAAAAGCCGAACGTCTACCTGCCGCAGGGATTTAAACACAAAGTGGGCTATTAATTACCCTTTTTCTTTCTTACGCCCCTCTAAAAAAGCCTGTCAAGACCATCCTGTCTCCACGGACAACTTCCTTTACGACTCGCAGCTATCGGAGGGGCCAGATGCTCCGGCCATTGAATTGAAATAGAAAAGAGAAATTCTACTGCTGCGACTGTCTACAGAGCTTTTCACGACATGGTGAATGGTCGATGGGAGCTTTATGCCCCCCCCCCCTTTTTAGAAAAGGAAACAAACGCACCTGGGCGTTAGCAGATGGCGTGCGTCTGGCTGCAGAACCCGCGGTGCCTGCCAGAGGTCGCTGCCACACCGCGCAGTCCGACAACCGAAGCCGCCGAGCCCGATTTATAATCTGAGCGTTTGACCTGAGCTCGGAGCATTTTGAGGAACACACAGTTTATTGGAGCAAAGGACCCTCGGGGGGGGGGGGCTTTCCCTGCCGACACGGCACTTCGTCCTGGACGGCGTGACCCGGAATGAAAAGCAGCGGAGGAGTCTTTAACTCGCCGTGCAGCTGGCGGTACCCGCTCTGTGAGGATGATCCGGATCCAGAGTGCCGAACTCATACACGTTATTTCACTCCGCCTCAGGATCGCAGCAGGCCGCTGATGCCATTTCTATTTTAAGTGGGAATCTGCTCGGATTTACATGTAAAAAATAGAAGAGCCTTCACGCTGGAAGGCTGCGCAATACACCGGTACTACAATAAAGTATATTTCGGTGGAGTCGTTGCATTGTATTGAGGTTATTCTAATATTAGGGGTTGCACAGATTTGCCTGTCTGATGTTTGCTATGGTCCAGCTGGTATTTTCCCTCGATACACACATTATCAATGACTATAGTAAGTGATACATATCTCCCAGACACAAGCCTGTCACTGGCTGCTGGCATCTTGTATGGCAGCCTCTGTCATGTATTTGTGGATACTGTATGAATGTGTGTGTAGGTGTGTGTGTGTGTGTGTGTGTGTGAATGGGTGTTGACATGTAAGAATACTAGAAAGCTGTGACCGTCGTCCAGACAGCTCGATATGACCCGACCGCAGCAGCCGTCTGTTATTCAAAAGGTTCTCTTTGCACATTTCACATACGTGTAGATAGCAGGAACATTATATTTTCATGCCCAATCAAATGCCATTTAATCCTAATGACTTACGCATATACAACAGCAACATGGCTCTGTAAGATGCATCCTCAAAGGAGAAGACAAATGATGTGGGCGCTCACTATTCATGCTGACGCTTGGTGTCTGACCTTCGTGACCCCGTGTCCTGTGAGGGCATTCTGGCTGCTTTCCCATGTGTTTCTGCAAGTCTTTTTGATACAAAAATAATGTATGCCTACAACTAATTACTGGTCCAGGCATCGCTGGAGGTCAGGCAGGTTAAGTCCCTAAGATTTAAGGCGTGGGGTTTGTGTTTGAGCATCTGCGAGGGTGTAAGTGTGTGTGTGTGTGTGTGTGTGTGTGTACATAAGGGGCTATTTCCTGTACTCATACACCCTTAGGTTTGGAGGTAGTTGTACAGGAAGCACACCCATACCAGACCAGCAAGCCGGCCCTGAACAATCTACGAGTTAGTCCCATGAGCGGGTTCCCGGCAGCTCTATTGTCTTTTCTGTGACAACACCTTGCGGCAAAAATGTCCACAACTCCAAACTAAAGAGGACCAGCCCTGTGTGACATTGCTCATTGTGTTTTGTTCTTTAACAAATCTTCATAACAAGACTTCCACCTCGTTCACGACTCTTAAACAAAGTGAATACGGTGGTTGCACTTTGATAGGCTAAAGACAGAATGAGGCCACCCCGAGGCTGCACCTACGGGGGGGGGGGGAACCACGGAACATGGTGTAATGTCTCACCGGCTCAGATGTGGTTGGAAGCAGCAAAAGTGGTCTCTCTCTCTCTCTCTTTCTCTCTCTCTCTCTCTCTCCCTAAGAAAACAGGAGGCTGAAAATGAGAAATGAGATTAAATCAACTGCTGAATTGAAATCGCAGAACAATAAGGGCAGACAAGGCTAACGTGTAGATGTAGTTCACGTGTAGATGTTTGGAGAGTGATATTCGACGTGTTTTATTCATCGACGTGCGCTCGTGAATTTGTGGATTTGTGAGGGCTGTTCAACACAAAACCCCAAAACAGCTGGGAGTGGTTGAAATGGATATTAAAAAACAGGTCCATCGAATGCCAGAAAAACAGCTATTTCACAGCCTCCTTCCTCATGAGGCAGAGCCATTACACTGACCAGTGATGTAGCTTCTGGACAAATCTTGACCATTGGAGATGACAGTATGCACCGAACTGTCAGGACAATTAAAGACCACACACTCGCCAAGCATGACGTGATGCTATTCCTGACCGCTATGGATACGCCCAACTGTCACGACATCAAAGAGTCCCACTGCCCGATAATCGTCACAGATAATTCATTAAAACATGCTAAAATGAGACGATCCCAGCGCGTTTCATACTGTATTTAACCTGAATGAGCATAGCAGTGTGTCGTGTTTCGTGTGTGTATGCGGATACTGCAGACCAGGGCTCTCAAATGTCACACATTGAGCGTGAGACTCACGCATTTCGGTCTTAACTCCCGCACTCCCGCCACACATCGTATTTCTCACGCTGAAAAACACTCTCGGCTATTTAATGTTTTAATGAGCCGCCCTCACCGTGGGGAAAAAAAGCGCTCCCCTGAGTTCTGCTGTGAAGTGCTACTTATCAGCCAATCAAAAAAAGAAATGGGCTACACAATAACCCATCAGAAAACAAACATATCTGTTGTATCTGGGTAAGAATTAATCCAGCAACCAATGAAAATAAAGCATCCTGGAATTGCGCGCGACTATCCTAAAGTTTCGTTCTTCGCTGATGGCTATGTCTCACGCTTGTCTGTCTTCAAAACTTGAGAGCCCTGCTGCAGACTGTACTACGACCTCACACTAAACCACAGGGCGCTTTGTGAGGCGCGGCGGGCTCTGCACCAGACAGTCGGTCTGCTTTCATGTGGAACTCTCCGACGAGCGAGTCCAAACCCAGAAGCTGCGGCCCGTGACGTGCAAGAGCGTGTCTGCAACCTGCAGGAGTTCCACATCGAATCTCTGGTGGGACTGGCACGCCACCACAAAATCAGGGTAGGTGCTCCACTTGACATTACGCCGTCTGGTTCTGCTATGAAACAGACGCGTGGAAAGCAAATAAAGAATAAAGAGGAAGATGAGGGGAGAATAGGATGACGGAGGGAAGTTAATTACCAGGGTAAATAAAGCCGGGGAAAGAATGAAGCAAAAGAGCAACTGCGAGTAAAGTCATTCCTATTCATTTTCCGATGTCGCTATAGAAATAGAATCTTGTGTGTTACAAATAATAAGGCCAGGGACTGACATTTCCCATCTACATTTCCAATCTTCCATGTGTGATGGAAGAAAAACAATATGTTTTCTTTTCCTCAAAGAACAATGAGGGAATATTCCGCCCGACTGCTTTTGTTTTGGGAGCCAGTACTTAGTACTTAGCAGAACTTCGAGACCAACATGCAATCTAGAATCCGTGAGCCTATTTATGAGAGGATGCGGTGCAAAATGTATCTCATGTCTGAATGAATTGAGAAACTTCCCTCTTGAATACACTACGATATTTTGTCTTTTCGGTCATTGAGGGTTTGAAGTGTCAAAAGGAAAACAACATACAAATGTTCATTCACAGTGGAGTGTGTGATCAGAAGGACCCTGGAGTCTGACGTGGATGATCGTAAAGTTGGATTGATTTCATAATACCAGCAGCTCTCTGTGGAAAGGTTGGATCTCCGAGCTCTTAGTATAAATGGGCACGGGAGGCAGGTTTGTGGGATAACCCCTGGAGGTTTCAGCTGCTTGGGATGAAGGCGAGAGCGTGAGAAGCTCTTTCGATGTATTCTTAGTTCTGCCGCTCCCTTCTTGCTTCTCCTTTCCCCTCCTCTAGATCCACGGAGCCCATCTCGTCTTTGCCCATCAATCATTTATTTTTCAATTTCTCTGTAACACTCAAGTCTGCCAGGAAGATTTCACAACTCCTAGGCTACTTAAAGAATAAGCGAATAGCGTATCATATTTCTAGCTAAGCACATGCGGAACAAGGAGCCAACACTTAATAATCTATTAATCATTGAACCCATTTCTAAAGCCCTGTGACATTTGATTGCATCTATGCAGCCTTTATTCCTATTGTCTAAGATTATACAGACAAAATAAATTGATTGCTTCAATAAGCAAAGTAACAATGACAAATTTGCTAGAGGTAGGGTTTCTTAAACAATGACATTGATCAAGAAAAATGGGGAAATAGTGATATCTAGTAAAATGATACCCAGGGGGGAAACATGGTGGCATTTAACCACGATTCCCTTTCGTCCATTTAGCTTCCTATAAGTGTAAAAAAAAGAGGAAATCTGATCATTATGTAACACGGTCTATTGGTCACAACAGATCAGTGGAGGATCTGCCTGTCTTCCTGCTTTGCTCTGTAGCTACTGTGTTTATTCTTAACCCCATCGACCCAACTATCTGCATCCAAGCCTTAAAGGACCCATCATATGCCCATTGTTCCACCAGTTGATGTGGTTCCTTGGGGTCTTAATGTAATGTTTGTAACATATCTTGGTCAAAATACCACAAGAATCATTTCAAACAGCCTTTTTACAGAGTTAAAATAACAGTCACACTGTTATAATATGATCGTTTTTATTTTGAAATCTCTCTTTCTTGTTTAACGTCTGCTAATTTGTAATTAAACCCCTTAATACTGTCTATCACATTGTCAGAAACACCTCCCCACAGATGGACCTGTTCTGAGTGCCTGTTCCTTTAAATGCTAATGAGCCAGCTCCCCCCTCCAAGGCCATGTAGCCACACCCCCTACATGGGCGTGCTTCAACATCTACGTAGACGTTGGTGGTGATCCCAATGGACGACCTCAAGCATACCGTTTCTGACGTAGAGGAACCACAACAAGCCGCCTGAGTTGTTTTTTCCAGAGTTTTTGTGTTGGGAGACCAAATTAACATATAGAAGCACTAAAAAAGTGGAATTGTCATAATATGTCCAATTTAATATTCCACCCCCGTGCCTCTCCTGGCCTGATATTTCTCCCTGGGAAAAGGACCGCAGTGCGTCCAGGCCGCCCCAGACAGCTCCGAGGCCTCGGGTGTAGTCCACGTTCCAAACAGGAAGACTGAATCAGGCGAGATAAAACTCTATTTATATTCTTCCCGGCAGGCATCCCGATCGGATCGTCAAATACGATCGCACAAAGAGCTGCTGTACGGGGGATCTGATCTCATGCTTAACACAGACATACATGTAATACGTGGAATAGTTCTCGTATGACCACGCTGATACATCTCTCTTTCGAGAGTGCATTCTCTTCGACTTTGTGGATCACAGAGTTGTGTTCAAAGTTAGGAAACTAGGATCCCGCAAAGGCACTTCCGCTCATGTTCCTGGGAGGTTATTTTCGTAACGTTCCGCTAACGTCCCCGGGATACTAGTTTCCTCTCTATGAACACAAGCCTGTGATTCATATTGTTGAAGAGAATGCTCTCACTCGAGTTTAGGAACATAACGTCCAGGGAACATTAGCGGAAGGAAAACCACATATAGGTTGTGTGAGACCTGAATAACCCGGGTCAGAGTGTTCCTCACCCTTACCCTGTGTACGCACTTTGGCTCTAGCAGTCAAGTGCTTAATACATGCCAACTATTTAATGTTAAAAATGGAGACCGCAAGTGCCCTGTTTTTATCCGTGGGCTAGACAAGGCTCAGTATGACCAAGGAAGCTTGTTGTACTATTTTAATCCAGTGCGACATTTACGTCTATTGCCATTTGACATGTGCAATACTTGCACTGCCCTCCAAGACTGTTGGCATGCACCGAGGACTCTAACCTAGAAGGCATTAGCGGTCGCGGACTGGAGGAAAAAAGTCGCCCGCGCCAGAGAAGGGACATGACATCACGCGTAGATTTTCCGCAATACAGATCACGAGTAGTATAAACGTCAGTCTGTGATGATTGACGTTAGGTAGTATGCTGCGGTATCGCCCGGCCATTTGCGGTATTGGACCAGCCCAACCCTGTCGGCCGACCAGGGATTTCCTCGGTATCCCCTATAGCCAGCCCACCGCTGCTTTCAGCACTTGCATGACCCGCATAGAGTACAACTTACATCAATCACTGGAAACTTTCTTCCCATAAATAATTGATCGTGCAGCCAGAGAAATACGATGCGGGCTTATAGCGAATGCACTTGCATCTCTGAACATACAGACTTCTGGATCGGATATGCCGCAGTGGCTTTAGCTTGAACAATACATGCGGGACAAGATGATCTCCGAAGCCCCTGCAGCCATGTGTGTGTGTGTGTGTGTGTGGGGGGGGGTTACAGCAGGTCAGGCCGTTGAACAGGAAATACCTAATAGAAGCCAGAAGCCACTCATGACCTCCGTACGAAACGACGGACCTGTGAGCCTCAAGGAGGACTGACCTTACTGAGCCCTGTTGGGTCTGAACTCCTCAGTCCTCCTCACTCAGCATTACGCCGGCCTGCTGTGACACTGCAGTTTTCCCCCCAAGGCCGTCAGGATCCAACAAGTTGCACAGCTGTTACCGATCAACACACTTCCCACGGCTCGCTGGCCGGTCTAGACATCTGCATGCAGTAGTAACATGTGATCAATCCAATGTCGCACCGATCGTTCTGGAGACAAGACTGACAAGTATGTGTGGTTCCGGTTATGTTAGAAAAATGACTTTTGATCAATAATTAGTGAGCAACAGTGGACCAATCAGCATGCGACAATGTGATATACAGTATTAAGGGGTTTCATTACAAATTAGCAGATGTTAAACAAGAATGAGAGATTTCAAAATGAAAACTATTATATTATAACATTACATTACATTACATGACATGTCATTTAGCAGACGCTTTTATCCAAAGCGACTTACAATAAGTGCATTTCAACCTAGAGTACAAACTAACAACAACAAGAATACAGAAAGTAACATTTCCTCGACATAGTCAAACTACAAAAGTACCATAATAAGAGCCATTCAAGAGCTACTAAAGTGCAAATCTGTGTTTTAATCCAGATATAGTCGGAAAAGGTGTGTTTTCACCATGTGACTGTTGTTGTGTATTATGTAACTCTTTAACTCTGTAACTGTATTTGCTAATATTATCTTTTATATTTGCAATCTTACTGTTATGTGCTAAAACATCTTGATAAAGATGTGACATCATGACTCAATATCTATTTGACGTTTTCAAAACTAAAGACTCTTGTGGTGTATAATTGTTATTAAACTTTTCTAATGTGCCACATTTGCACACAGTGAACTTTTAAAGTTAATATGTTATCGCAAAGCATGTAATGGCAACATCCTGTTACAATCTATTGGAATGCCAAACACAGTTTTAGTGCAGGAGAAAGTTACTTCTATTGTTCAGTATGATGGTCTGTATAATGCTCAATATCACCAATAGCATAACATAATGGCTGCTTTATCAGATTAAAACAGAATTGTATTGTAAAAGAAAATGTTGCCCTTCTATTATTTTCACCATGAGTCATAATCAGTCAAAGAGGTTCTTGGATCAATTCCCAGTATTTACCATTAAAACACAAATCCAATACCAGATGTTAAACAGAAGTGAGCCCTAATGAGAATAACATGTTTGGATAAATTAATATGGCAAATGAAAAACACACAAATCCAAACGTACCTTTTGGAACAGTAAATTAACGACAGTTGCAGTTTGTTTGTTGCAAAGATTGTCCAGGTTAACAACCTGACTGACAAATAAGAAGATCATCACAGATACACTGCATTGTACCTGCGTATCAAGAACAAGAATGATATAGCTTAGAGAAATTCTGATTGAGGATTTTCTTGGACATGCAGGGCCTCTAAACGTGTAATATGCTGGTTGTACGTGCATTGTGCCATTTCGAATATACAACCTGCAGTACAAAATGTAAGAAAAAGAACTGGGACATGGAACTGATGACGCCTCAGGGTTTAACACATCTTGACTTGTTTGTATAATGACACAGACCTATATGTCACATATGTGAATGCACTGAGCATAATAAGCAGCTATGTGGCATTGCATGCATATTAATAAGTGAGCTCAGGTAGTAGTTCTGGTAGATGGGAATGTGTAGTGAGGAGGAGCCGAGTCCTTAACCCTGATTATCACGGTGCACTGATCCCCCTGAAGGGACAGGGAAGTTGCTGAAAAGCTCACACGAACAAGCATGTGTCAGTATTACTTCTCAACCACATCCATCAGTCAGACACACGGACTGTGGGACCCAACTCAAACCCACATACTCAATCATCAGAACAAACCTCAGTCAGCAGAGGAAACTGGGTTTGACACGGTGCTATGTCCTGAAGGACACCAGTTATGTTGTTTGCATGTTAATAGGAAGTATTATCCCAATTTGGTTGTGAAAAAGAGGTCAACTAGAATGGGCATCTAACCCTTCGCATATCACAAGATTGAGCATTGAATTATGAACATTTTGGCATTAGTTGCATGCCAATTGGATAGAAATTGTTAAAAACAAGAGTTTTGACTTTTTCATGACCTTGAGCTTGACCTTTGACCCGATCAATTCCAAAATCTAATCAAATGTTCCCCGGATAATAACCAATCATCCCACCAAATTGCATGTAATTCAAGAAGATGTCTTTTTACTTACGCGAATAACACGCACGCACGCATATAAATACACGGCTATCAAAACATTCACTTCCGCATTTTCAATGCGAAGGTAATGAACACGTCTATTTACAATCATACATCAACTTATTTGTATAATATATGAATTAGTCGTGAGGGATATTGCGATACATAAATCACACACATGGATGTGGCAGCAGGAATAAACATTTGTTTGTATGTCCGTATTACTTGGGAAGGATCAATATGCGCTTTGAACTGTATGAGACATGGACATTATAAAGTTGTCAGGGTTGTGATGGAATATACCTCTGATTTACAGTTCGGCAGGCCGGCCTTCCACAGAGGCAATTTCATGTTTACAGAACCGTCAAGCCCCAAAAACTCAAACACAGAAAGCTTTCTGTTGAGTTTACAACTCAATCTTCCTGGGAAGAAACCTAATAACACAATACAAGAAATATATCAAAGCTACAGTCAGTGGCTTTAATACAAAATACTTGTTGTCATATTTGCTCAAACTATCACTATAACTGGACAGTAGTACATAGGAGAAAAGAATCACACAAAAAAGTTCCAATGTTTTCAGAATCATTTTTTAAAGCAGTATTTTGCTGTAAAATACTAAAGTTTAATGCTGCAATGTGAAATATATAGAGGCAAAAGAACGCTCACTGACCGGAACATTTTAATCACTGCTCCACGAGTAGTGATTAACGCTGCGTTACTGCTTGACTCTGATTGGTCGCTTTTCTTCGGGCGCACTATAATCTTGAAAATGCCATTTGGGGGACGAAGAAGAGGCACAGTGACCGTTTTAATCAATTAAGTTACCAATTGCAGCTTGAAATTGTACGATAGAGCATTACTCGGTTTGCTGCAGTGAGACAATAACACAATCTCATTCAACACAAGCTGTATCAGTCAGAACTTGGCCCAGCAGCTGAGACCTTCACTCCTGGAAACACGTTGGTGAAATCTCTCCATCCAGAACTTTCACACAGTTCAAAGAGAAATTAGTGACAACCAGTGTGAACTTCTGTGGCTACCTTTTTTTCTTCTTTCCAAAACGTATAATGTGGATCTCAAAATCTCCCCGAGGCCTTCTCCAACAATGAGTACATTCACACAGTCCACTCCGTCCCATTTGGAGGCGCAATCTTGAAGCTGAAAGCTGCTTTCGGGTTGAGCCGAGTACAAACCTATTGAGCATCCAGGCTCTGGGTCCGTCTGATTTGCATGTTAAACGGGATCTCTCAAAATTTGTGAATGCGTGTGTCAAACCGGCTCAGGGAGCAGGGGAGGAAAGATCTCCGGTTGACGCCCTCCAGTGGCGTTTGAAGAGATGGCAAAGTGGGAGGGAGGCGAGAGGTTCACGGGTCGAGAAGACTGCGCCATTTCAGCAAATGCCAAGCAGTTCGTGGGCCAGGTCTGGAGGAACAACAACTTCCTGTGTGCCTCACAGTCCTTTCAGCAACACCAGCACCCTGAAGGCATACCTCTGGCTTTTCTTAGCATGCATGGACATTTTGCATGGATTTATACGGTCATCCAAACCCAAATATTCAGATTACCATCACAAAAGGCAAAGCAAAGCAGAGCATTCTCACAATGGAGAAGCAAAGTTTGCTCATTCTGTTGGGAAAATGGTTTAACTCTCTACTGTCTTTAAGAGGCTGTGGAAATACTCAATACCCTGGTTCAATGCCCTGAATCCAAAGGCATCTCTAGCTCTCAAAAAGCATATGTTTTGAAATTTGAATGTATCCCTTCAAATAAAAGAAATTAAGATATCCACTTCTGCACTTCATATAATCAAAAACCATCAACGCAGCCTCTAAACAATTGAAAAAGCTGCAATGTGTACACAACAACATATTATAGCTTCTCAAGTGCCATTCTTCTTTAGACAGACATCAGAGCCCTGAGAACATAGCAGGTGTTCAACGGGTCTCCGTGCCTCAGGGTTGGACATGTCTGGATGATACAAGTTCATGTACAAGGTTAATTAATGAAAACAAAGACATGCCAAGTGGCAGCTGGAGGGTGCCGTCTATTTAATCTGCGAAAAGATAGTGAGAGTTTCAAATGATCTACTTGACATTCAATCACATAGAATTAAACTTTAACCAATATAGTAGCATTTTTTATTTTTTTATTTAACTAATTATTTAAAATATAGTTAGATGCACCGAGCATAACACATTTATTGAGGAATATCAATATACGTATTGGTTAATGAATTTTTATTATTGTAAACTTTATTCACCATTATCTTAAATCATCTGCCAATTTCTTTTTTTTTACCAATTAACACATTTTCTAGGTATCATCCGAAAGAAATAGTTAAATATCAATTCCGTTCGAGGGAGTTAAGGATAGTCCTAAAATAACATAATCCAAAGTCTCGTTGATGCACACAATTATGTATCTTTGATTGAACTATAGATGAAGCCAAAGTGAGCAGTCTAAGTAGTTTAGCTATAGTTTATCTCCACATGCATTTCAGTGTGATTTAGTTAATGTTTGTTCACACAGAAATAGTTTTTTGTCCTCTTAAAAGTGGAAATATCATCAGAATTTCTTAAATTTTAACCCCAAACTATCAACTAGAAGGTGAATTTCCTAAAGCATTTTGACATGACATCGGAGGAAACACGTGTAATTAATAACAATAACAATGTCTCAATTACATAGAGTTACAGGCCCTGCTACTACA
The DNA here is from genome assembly GCA_036178185.1 of Liparis tanakae. Lineage (NCBI taxonomy): Eukaryota > Metazoa > Chordata > Actinopteri > Perciformes > Liparidae > Liparis > Liparis tanakae. Next base: position 22,619,572 of record CM070108.1, on the reverse strand, counting down.
CATCCTTGCTAACTAGCATAGCTTATGAGGCACTTAAATGTTTTAATCACACAAATGCTTTTCCTACTACAAGTCAAAATTTCTGCCGTGTAATTTCCACGAGTAAGCTACATTACACACGTTCCACCACGCGGCTAACTCTGTTAGCTGCTAGCTACATGAGTTAGCCTCGTTCTGGACTGTTCTTGTCCTTCATGTGGGATAACAAACATTTCTACTAGCTAGCTAGGTAACAACCCTGAAAGCATCCGATTAAATGTTATCAACATATTCAGCTAATGTGTAGACTGGAGTGAAAGGTGTAATGTTGCTGATGGGATGTCAGAATGATTAGCAAAAAGATAATTTTCTATCCATTTTTGCAACAATAGGCGTCACACAAGAGAAAATAGCCGAGACTCTGAATCTCTAGGCAGGGCTCTGTTGTGTCTCATGAATATTTAAAATATGTTATGATATCTTTTGAGTTTTTGTCAACGAGACAAAATGTAAAGCTGTCCTTAGAGGGCTTTTGTGGTCGAGTTAATTAAAGTTATGTAACTTTTATTTTTTTCAAGGTCAGGTTTCTCAAATGTGGCCATTTTCACTAAAAAACATGCGTGTTTTATGAAGAGAGTTCCATTGTTTGACCTTTTATAACTCCCAAAGATAACTGAGCCTGAGATAAAGAAGTCCTCAATAGCCTTGGCAAAAAGGAAAACAGGCGTGGGCAGTTTTTAAAAGGTTTCATTTCCACTCCCCTCAACACAACAACACACCAAGAGCGTATCTAGCTTGGGCATTAAAAGTGCAATTTGCCGTGCCACGTCTGCTTTTTGTCTGTGGCAGCCCTACATGCTTGGCGGAAGAAACTCATTTTGTAATAACAATGTGGAGAAAGGGCCAGTTATTCAACACAATACTCAGGTCCATCGCCCTGAATCGAAAAGCTTCTCTATACCTCTTAAAATAGTACTCATTCTGGGATTTGAATGCATTCCTACAAATAAAAGAGATATCCATTTAAAAAATAAACAAATAAAGTAGACAATTGAAAAAGCTGCGACTTATACACACAAACACATAGTTTTTCTATCACTATTCCTATATAGTCAGGCATGAAAGTTTCATGAACCAAAATAATAATAATACTAGAAAAATCCAAAAAATCCCTGTCATTTGTCCTATTTAGTGCAGTTAGTGGACCACAGCAAAAATACTAATTTTATATAAACATGAAATTATTTGCTGTTTGTGTATATAAAAACAAGGCTGCAGGAAATTGGGAAACCAAAGCAACTGTCTTGAAATGACAGGTCATAGATGAATATAAACTGCTTCTTCTTGGGGAAATGTACCCTATTTATCCCCTAATGTTTTCATTTTCTCAGAAAAAATTAAAACACGTCTGATGCAATTATAAGGTGAAAATATCTCACCTGTCAAACATCCACACCAAGCCATTAAAAGGTTAAACGGTCACCTGCTCTTTGGAGCGTCAAACTTGTCAAACTGTGTTTGGGAGTTCCGAGGCAACATGTGAGCTCATAGTTTAGCTTAAGGGTCTGATTACACCCCTTTATTGGGTGAATGAACACATGTTGCTGATCAGCCTCTCAGATTCTCCCTGTTTATTGGTCTCAGATTCCCTCATTCATGCTTCCATTTTTTTGGGGTGTACTTCCTACTACCATTATTCATCCATGTCCTACAACTACGGTGAAGTGAGGCGTCGGCTGCAAAATGCAGATTGATGGGAATATCATTTGCTGTACAGGTATTTTACTATTAAACAAAGTTGTGGACAAATTCAAATTCTGACCAGATGGTGGCGCTGAATGAGAAGTCAGGGGATCGTTAGTCCCTAGAATGTATCTTCTATAATTTACTGGTTCTCAACCTTTTTACAGTGATGTACCCCTTGTGAAATATGTTTATAGGCAAGTACCTCATCAGTGTCTGATTTAGAAAATAATATATACAATTCAGTTTACATTTATATTTAATTTAATATTTATTAAATAACTTTTTTCAAAATATCATTTAATGGATACTAATTTGAAATATCTTTAAAAAAATATAACTTACCCCCCCTGGATGTACATATACCCCCATTTGAGAACCACTATTCAAGGTTATATGGATAGCTGCCAAATTTCATGTTAATCCATCCAATAATTTTGGATTTGGTGATGGAGGAAGAGTCAAAGGTTCAAGAACATTGGTAGATCTCATTCACTGGGGACAATGAGTGTCTGGATTTAATTTCATGCCAATCCACCGAGGAGTTAAGTACAGATCTAGACTAAATGATAGCTAATAACACACTAATAGTAAGAGTTTATAAAAGCCTGTGTAAGCTCAGATCTGAAGAGCCTCCATGAGTGGATGATTGCACCACTCCACCAGCGTGTCAGAGGCATTCGACTGGCATTATGCTGCAGCTGCACGTATGATTTCAACAAATGTTCAGAGTCAATGGAAAACTGTCCAGAGAAAAGGCAGCGTTCAGTTGTGTGTGTCTCCAGACCCTCTGAAATAAGTACATACAATATATTCTATATGCGCATTAAATGAATCATTCAAACTGAACATTTGGCAGCAAAGGGAACGCGTGTTGGCAGGTTGATATAGGGAATGGTGCTTATGCGATATTCAATGCTTATAGTGGCTTTTATTAAGCCGCCATAACTTTATTGCTTTTTTTTGGAGATGATGCCTCCTTTCATTAACTATCACATTTAAAGTAACTTAAACTCTACAGCAAAAGACTTCTATGAATTCATGAAGATTCTTCACTTGCAGTCTTTCATCCTTCAGATGCATCGCAGAAGAAAGAGGGGAAGCGTTCCTACAAATGAGCCGTATTGATCGGATGTAATAAGTTCCAGATACGTTTTGCAACAATAAAAAGCCTATTCCAAGACGCTTTGTCACAGATGAAGTGGCCACTAGGCATCCAGAGCAGAGCGGATCATGTTTAAAGCGTCCGACCGCCGTGGCGAGGACTCAACCCGAGTGGCACCAGGCTCTGAGGCGACTCACAAAGGTGCTTTTTACTAGACCGTTGGCATGAGGCAGGAGGAGCGCTGGCCGAGCCTGGCCAATGAGGCTCCTTTGTGTGCAGTTAATCGGAGCAGGTTTCAAAGCCGGTGATGAATTGGTCTTTCGGGACCTTTTTTTTATTGTACCAACAAGCATTTAAGGAGAGCAGACAAGACCGGACGGGGGGGGGACCGCCCCCCTCATGCTGTGAATAAGAGGCAGAATAGGAAATGTGACATTGATTTTTGTTTTCTTCTTCTTTTCCACCAGAGAGGGTTAAAAAACGTTTTGCAACTCAGAATACTTTATTATGTGTCATTACTCAGAACCAGGTGATCGCTTTCTAAAAGAAAAGGATCTAAATATTACTAATTGACAGAAAATTAAAGTGAAATGTGCAGCCTTCAACATAAGATAAGATGTATATATATATATATATATATATATATATATATATATATATATATATATATATATATACATATATATACATATATATACATACACTACTATTCATAAGTTAGGGGTCACTTAGAAAAATGGAGAAAAAAAACACTTGTCCCACAAATGTCCTTATTTTTCAAAGTAAAAGCACTGTTGTTTTCAATGAAGATAACATTATATTAACCAGGAATACACTATACATTGCTAATGTGGTAAATTACTATTCTAGGTGGAAACGACTGTTAGCACAGCTGAAAACAGTTATGCTGGTGAGAGTATATATAAAACTGGCCTTCCTTTGAGCTAGAAGTTTGAAGAACAATACAGTATGTTAAGGGTATTCCGACATGTTGGTGATTAACCATGAAGAATAAAATATGGGGGAGTCATGTGGGCCTCAGGGATGACTGGTGAGATTGTCGGTGCAGGTAGGTCTTTCATCTGCAGCCCTTCATTTGACGGGGGAACACTTAAGTTCTTATTTTATTTGTTTTAATTTGCAGGTATTTAGTCACACAAATGTCAAAGGAAAGAAAACAAGTTCCTTCTTACAGACATCGGTGCTGGTGTACCCCAGACAGCCGGATGCAAAACAGCCACATTGCTAATCATCAGAATACTTGAGCAGATTTCCAGTGGAACAAACAAGAGCTCACGTAAAGCAGTTCCCACAGCCCTGAGGGGGATCTTCTTTCTCCATGTAAAAAAAAACAATAACTCCTATTGAGAAGCCATGCCGACTCCCAGACCAGACAACACCTTGGTAAGGACTTGTGAATCACAAGGTAGCCAAGTCCTAAACCATACTCTGCTGTATCGTCCTAGGGTCCTTTTCTCATAGACTTCCATACAAATGAATTTGGCCCCTGCTAGCCATGAGGAAGAAGTCCCAGTCACCTCTGCATTGGCCTTGTTTTCAGAGCCGGAGGATGCTGCCTGGTCAGAGCACACCGCCTCTTCTTGCCTTCTAATCTTGTGTTTACCTCGGTCTTTTCACACGTCTCACTAGCCGCCAGTATGTTCTCGACACATTCACCGTCACTCTCATTCTCCATCACTTCACCACATACTCGCTAAACACACTCGCCAATGCATCTTTTGTACCAACCACATTGTGTTAAACAGGTGGATGGCATTTAAACCTGGCCAGGCCATGTTTACATGGCAGTGTCATGCAAAGCATCAAAAGCTTGCACATGACATTTTACAAGGACCTATACTTCGATCAGTAATATCTCAGAGTATCTTGTATTTGCCATAATGTCAGATGGCTCAGATGATACGGACGATACACATGGAGATATGTGAATAATGGGAGTACTGGCATTTAGTACTGGCATTGATTCCCTAACAATTCAAGCATGACTCCTTTTAGACAGCTGAGGATTCCACAGATGTTACAGGTTACTGAACTCATTGTTTTCTGCCTTTATTGAGTTAAAAGCTAAATAACAAACTGCATGCATGCGCCTCTTTTTTCTTATGTGTCTATTATGACCGACAAATTCCATAGAAATCTACAAAAACAACAGTTTGATCTAATTATAATTATTCTAAAGAGACAACATAAATCCGTATGGATACCAGCTGAGACTCTTTTCCCAGAGCATCACCATTAACTGTCATGTGTTATACATTGCAGTATATAGTCAAAAAGCCGAAAGCTAAGACATTACATGTATGTGTAACTCAGATATTCCATGATCAAAGTCCTGTTTATGTTCACTGGAGCCATCCCTCACACATAATGGTCAAAAGGGTCCAGAGCGGAATAATAAGGTCCACCCATTCCTGGACCGGCTACAATCATAGGCATTGAGAGGGGTTTTAATACGAGAGTTTAATACAGGATGTATGTGGTCAAATGAAACAGAAAACTCTTCCAAATGTAAAGCAACTAAACGCAAGTCAAATCAACATCAAACATAAGCATGGCGCAAGAATGTGAGGCATTCTCTTCAAAAGGGAACTCTACGCCACAGCTCTCAGATCAGCTGTGAGCCTGACAGTCACTGCTTGTGACTGGAAGTCATGCATGGGTATACGGACATAAAGGGCCATATCTAAATGATATCAACACAAACGTGTCATTACTCAGAACCAGGTGATCACTTTCTAAAAGAAAAGGATCTAAATAATACTAAATGACAGAAAAGTAAAGTGAAATGTGCGGCCTTTAACATAACAGAAGGTATATATATATATATATATATATATATATATATATAAACATATATATATATATATATATATATATGTTTTGTATACATATATATATATATATATATATATATATATATATATATATATATAGATGTATACAAAACACGAGTGTGTACAGATTGTAAAACTGGATTGTAAACTCCTTAGGTGTTTTTTTCAGGAAGGCATATTTTTTACCTTTAGTCAATTTATTGTCAGCTATTATTTTTTTTTATTTTTTTTTATGGGTTGCTTTAACTATGTTTTAATCGGTTTTATTTGTTTTTACTATCTGTGTGGCACTCTGAAATTCTTGAAGGAAGAGTGCGATAAAAATAAAATGCATTATTATTATTATTATTATTAGGCTAATTTGTGATTTGGGGCGATACAACATAAACTGAAGTTAATTGACGTAAATGTGTAGTATATTGTTTGTGTAGGATCCGTTCACCATCTCTCCTCATCTCAAATACATTCACCGACATCACATTTAGAAGCATTATCCACACAATACTCAAGGAAAATGATTTTACACAAATGTTTTAAAGACGTGACGCTCTTTGTGTCTGCGCCATGGCTCCTGACTTGGAGCAGACCAGAGTTAGAAAAATAAAAAATAAATCCTGAGCATCAGCTTGCCAACACAGACAAAGGCAACAGCTACACAGGAGAGGAAGCCCCGCTAGCCAAAGTAAACACGTCTGACGTTACAAATCCCACGAAAGTGCTGGCTGCGGCGTGAAGAGCGGACAGCAGCAGTCCAGACCTCACTTATACGCGTCCACTTACTGCAAAAGATGACACGTATGGATGGCATCTATACTCGAACATGCATGCGTCGGGTTTATGGCAAACTATGGCGGGGTCAAACTAAGCAGGAGGGCCTATACGAGCACGAAATAGACTTGACCGTAAACAACCACTTGCCATTCACGTAGCCGGGTCAAAATATATAAGGACAGAATGTGCTGCCCGCAATGTGTGTATATACGGCCGGGAGTTGGACATCCGATCTGCATCTCATGAATGCACAGCTTGAGTAGGGCGCGCATCAAAATGGGAAGACTCGTCCGCGAGCCCGAAATAAATAAAGGAGCGCGACGCGGGCTCCTCTTGCACAAGATGCACGGTCAGAGTGAGTCACGACGGCCGGCGGTCAGCCGCGCGGGACCCGGCGACGTCTCACTCGGACAAACGACAAAAGGCGGAGATGCGCGGCCCCGCTCTTCCTGTTGCTGATTGGCTCAGAGGGAAGAAGTGATTAGAGGTGGCTGCAAAAGAAAGGGGGGGGGGGATTAGAGAGATAAATGTTGATACAGCGGCACAGCTCATCCATTGTGGGGGCCTCGGGTGGAATGAGATCGGACCCAGCACGGCCGGTCCTGCCCCCCCCACACACACACACACACACACACACTCTCCTTCACCCCACCGAATAGGAACTTTCACGAAGGGACGGCTCTGTGAGAAAGCCGAGGAAGTGAACACAGTGGAGGGCTCACACCGCTGCTTTTGTTGTCCAGCGCAGAGAATAATCCAGCGGGTGCCGGAGGGGAAATCTCTCGACAAAGATTGCGACTGTTGTTGGTTTCGAAAAAGAAAAAAAAAAGAATAGGGGAAAGTTTGCACCCTTGGATGCCAGCGACTGTGTTGGTTTCATTGTGTAAACCGAGGCCTCGCTGAAGAGCCGAACACAATAAGAAGCAGCTGACCGCCCAAACCACTCACTCTTTTTTTCATCCCTCGAGTGCCGTTGGTGGGCATGTAGACATGACCCGGGAATCTATCCAACAGCTAAATATGTAACTCACTGTGAGCGCTTGTTTTTTTAATTATTTTTTTTTATGGTTAGAGCGCAACCGATGATAAGATTCACAGAAATTCAGGAGAACATGTATATTCCTTCTCAGCAGAGGGTCCTGGTGGGGGGCACTTACCCCCACGCCATGAGAGAGGCAGGAATGTGGGGTCAGACGGTGGAAGACCCCTCTCTCTCTCTCTCTCTCTCTCTCTCCCCATACACCATTATAGACATGACCCACAGCGCAGCACGTGAGGTAAAAAGAGAGCTGCTGTTTTCATACGGCCCCACTTGACTCCGGTGTTAGGTCTCTGAGTTTCTTTCCTTTCTCCATTAATGTATCACACTTAAAACATCGTATGACTAAAAACACAATCGTTCTCTTATTATTCATCCAATAAACCAAGAGCCACGATGTATTGATGTTAAGGTCTAATCAACGGAGGCCCGGGCAGCGCTGAGCAGGGAGGCTTCTCACGTTTCATTTACGTTTTTCCAGACACTTTATGAAGCCGAGTCATCGCCACACAACAGCTCGGTGATGAGGCTCATCCCAAACACACAATGTCGACGACACAATCAGCGGTGATGAGCCCATTGTTGAGAGAGGCCTGTTGCTTGCTGGACAGAATCTCCCTCAGCTGTTGCCTCTGAAGGGACTCACAACTTACGCTTTGATTCTTGACATTCCTCCATGCTCACGTGACACGACTTGAAATGTAACTTGGAGCAGAAACGGCACGTGTGGGCTCTGAATATGCCATTATTTATTTATTTTGGTAGGCGTAGGGGGAGCAGAATAGATTGTAAACTGAGGAGGTGAAGAGGAGTAGTTGTTTCACTCTTCATATTGAAAGCTTCTTAACACGTGACAGACAGTCTCACGAGCCCCCTGCCCAAAATGATATCATAAAATAAAAATATGTACAATATTACAGTCTTAATATGAGTTCATAGAGGATTTAAAAAAACATAAAACACTCAAAAGTCAGTTTTAAGTCCCTCTGCAACATACAGCACATGTGATATTACTTACAGGAATATTCCAGCGTGTTAAAATAAAAAGAGGACCCTACACTCTAAATCACCTCCTTCTCCTCCTCCTATTAATATAACGATATTAATACATCGTGGTTGGTTAATTTAGTTCAGTATATATACATGTAACATGAGACTGTAAAAAGCTCATCCAAGTTACACCATACCGTTAAATACGGACGCCACCGTACAATATATGGACGTTATCGCATTGCGAATATGAATATGAGATCTGCAACAAAAAGCCGCAAAGAAGTGCGCCTCTTACCTGTGAGAGCGCCTCTCAAGTCACCGGCCAGTCACCGCAACCAGTCACACCACAGAGAACCAGAGCCCAGCGGGGGGGGGGACCACCAGCACGCCACTTCAGACCCACAAAAAGTCGCACTTATTCTCCCGGTCGTCGCGCTCCTGTCCCGCAGCACCGTGCCAGCTGTTTGCGCCTTTTTGCCCAAAATGACGCACCACTCTTGCCGACAACTTGTTTTCTTCCCCCGATGGCCCCGCTGTGCGTCTCTGTTTGATGATGAGTTGGGAACGGAGTTTTTTTTGTTGCTCCGGGTTGGTCATTGGGAGGAAATGAAGTTTGAGGAAGCAGAAGAAGGCCGGCACTGACTCCTACAGGCGTGCCGCAGCTCCGGAGCTCTGCGAGCGTGACAGCCGCAGGGGAGCTCATAAAAACTTAAAACTCAGCTTGATTTATTGACATTCGTCTCAGAGGTTGAACTGTATTGTATTCATTTGGCAGTTGTAAAAAATAAAGTTTTGACAGCTACCCGCAGAGACTTAGGTACAGTGTAAATATTATAGGAGCAATATGGCATTTGCTTTACATTAATTCGAATTAATGTAGTTAAAAATATATATATATATATATATATATATATATATATATATATATATATATATATATATATATATTTTGTGTTAAGCTTCAAGCTGTCAATGTTTGGCTGCAGAATAAAATAATTAAAAAAGATACGACGAGTTTAAAATCCATCATATTAGAGCTGCAGCTCCCTGAATCTGATTTAATTGTGTACCTTGTAACACGCGTCACAACACGCGCGTGTTGTTTACCCGAGCAGCAGCTTCCCTTCTCCCATATGTGTAATTACCATATTCAAGTGAGTAAAGAGCATGGAGAGGAAATGTAAAGGCATCAACGCCAACGCGTTAGCACAAACTGTTCCTCTGGAAACTATAACTGCAACTGGAGAGAGGAAACACACAGAAAGAAACACACTTTGTTCAAGTTCATCTATTTGTGTATGTGAAGTACAGGAAAAAAAAAAAAAAACTAATGTGTAAGTAAAGTACAAGAGCACGTTACTTTATCCAGTTGTCCTCCTCACACACAACAGCATTGATTGTGTTTAGAAGTGAGTGTTTGCTACAAGCATCTTCGTGCAGCTGTTGGAGCTGTCATGTGATCATGTGATCATCACATCACCCCCACAGCCCCTCTGCCGTCATGGTTACCCTCCTCAGTGTCCAGTCGTAAATACTGCAGTAATACAACAACACAATAATTCCACCTGTCATGTTTATTCTAAACCAACCAGCTTGTTGCTCTATCGTAAAACCTACATCCCTGTTGGTATTTTTTAAAAGCATTGTTGTGCAGCTTCTTCAAGCTTTTGAGTCCTTATGAGACTTGTATTCCTTCCTCTCCAACTGGCATATATGAGCTGACATCTAATGAATTAGGACGTGCTGCAGCTTCCAAGCATTCCCAGCCAGGGTTTGGACAACACCAGAGGGAAGCATCATGCATTCCTGTACTGAGTGAGACAAGCTCCTTCCATCAGGGTCACATGACAACGTGGCTCACATGGCGGAGGAGAACAAAAACTTCCCAAACGGTACATTTTGATATGACTAATTTCAGAAATTTTGATTTCTCCTCAGGCATCACTTGAGGGTCTGGCAGCTGGCGGAAGTCATTCGTCAAACTATGACAACAAATCATAGAGTAACATGTTTCCAAATATGAAGCCTATTGCAGTATCACAGTGTGTGTTTATAGGTGTGTATAGTGATACGTTGTAGACAGGTGAACATCAGGGACAGCAGGATGTTTAAAAAGCCTCTTGGATCAGTTGGAAAGTGCATCATCACACAACTGGAAATAACAGTTTTTCTGAGCTCATAAGAAATTAAGAAGACTTTTTAAGATACAAGGTTCTCTCATAGGAAAGCAATGCTACCAATATATGATGATTTTATAGGATATGATTCATTTTTTCTACACTCAAAAAAATGAAATGTAGGATTTACTTAATAAAATCCTCGTAACAATTTGCACTAACACTAACTAAGTAACTTTTACTGTTGAAGGATTGAGTAAATCCTACTAGACAGGGTTAAGTATAACTTACTTAATTTTAGACTAAATAACCATGAAAATACTAAGTGACTGTTACTTAATTATGCTTAAACATAAGTAATATTTATTTAGCTAATTAAGTAAAGTCTACTTAACTTTTTCACAAACAGGAATTTCAATGTTATGAAATTATTAAGTAAACTATCATTTAGAGCTAAGTAGATTTTATTATACTTTTTCATTTGCAATTACTTAATTGTATGATATTACATTACTTATTATAATTATGTATATGTTCTTAATACTCTATTGATGAATGTTAATTGTTATACATCACAAATCACAGCCACAATGCAATTCAAATCCTTTATTTTGTCAACAAATAAAACATTACATTTTATAAAAACTCTTGTTTTTCTTAACAAAAAATTCAGTGTCGAGAAGTTCACACTTAGGATTCACACTTGTTTAATACAATGCTGGAGGGTAAGCAAGGATCATGGCGTAAACAAGCCCCATAAGCAACATGCAAGCTTTGGCAGTACTTGTCAAGGCGGGATTTAGGGTGGACCCAAACGCACGACTCAGGAGACAGAAAATGCTGATAAAGATGCTTCACTTAAAGTATTGTCAGGAACGAAACAGAACAAATCAATGAGTGGACCGTGGACTGCTCAAGGGCTCGGTCTGAGAACACAAGACGATCTGGCAGAGCACAAGTGGAAGTGAGGGAGCTAAATAGTGAGGGACTAATGAGGGGATGGGCTGCAGGTGAGAAGGGCGTGAGGACCAGGTGAAGGTAATGATGGACTAAGGAGGGAGTGATCGGAGTGCTGGAGTGAATGCAGATTGCACGGATCGATTGATTCAAACGCGATAGACGTTTTGATTAGGGCTGTCAGTGTTAACGCGTTAATCTATGGGATTAATTTGTCCGCGTTAACGCACTAAAATATTTTAACGCAATTAACGCAACTTTGTTTATTTCCGGTGTTCGTTGGTGTTTTTGCACTTTTCTGAGTGTCAAGCCACGGCAGTGTGTCTCACACGGTTTCCGTTTTTAAAACTATGAGTTTTCCGCGAAAATACCGAGCAGAAATGAGTTTAAACTCGTGGATTAATAAATCTGGTTTCCTCCTGCACTCCTTCCTCTGGTCTGCTCTGCTCCACAGGCACACAGAGGGGCGACGCACGGAAAGAACTCGTCACACGAAACCCTTCACCGTGATTTGTCAATCCGTTTGTCAACATTTTGCGGAAAAAACCCCCAATGAACACTCAGTAAATCACAAAGGACCCGCCCACCTCCCAGGTGAGGCTCATTAGCAGCCTGTCAGTCAGAGAAGACAGAACACGAGGACAAGGAGACTCATATAGAGATGAGATTGTTCTGGAATGTTTGATGTAGAACACGTGGGGTTGTGTGTCATATGCAAAAGGCTTTAAAAGGTGAATTAAAATATGACACATGTGAATGCGAGTCAGTTTCCTATAGGCCACTGGTTCTGTTGCTGTAAAGATGACAGGACCAATGTGTCTCTAATGCACCTTGTTTTACTAATCTGATGTTTCACTGAAGAAACAATTTATCATACACAATATTGCATACCTGGCTGGCCCTTTATAGGTTCGGAGCCTCTCTGAAACACAGCTCTGTGTGAAGTTACTATCAATCAAGTGTTTAAAATACACACTGTCTGAAGTGATTACTGCTTCATTTAGAAGATTTAGTCTTTAGAAGAAAAAAAAACGATATTTGCGATTAATCGCGATTAATGAATTTCAAAATGTGCGATTAGTTAATTTTTTTTAATCGATTGACAGCCCTAGTTTTGATTAATTAAAATGTACTTACCTTTTTCAGTTTATGTTCAGTTATTATAAAACATGTAAACAGTATGAGAAATTGGGGAGTAACATTTACTCTTCCCGCAGAGTTAATTTATTGTATGTTTTGATTAATTAAAATGTACTTACCTTTTTCAGTTTATTTTCAGTTATTATAAAACATGTAAACAGTATGAGAAATTGGGGAGTAACATTTACTCTTCCCGCAGAGTTAATTTATTGTATGATTAAAATGTGTAACTTTTACTTAATAAAGTCTAGTAATCAGTGAATTGTATTAATACAATGTAGAATATAAACCAATTAATTAAGTAGAATTTACAACACCACCAAATCATTTTTTTGAGTGTATAATTAAACTAGTCAACAGTATTTAAAGTAGTTGAAGTTTAGCTCAATACTAAACATTTAGAGCACTAACGTGTGATATACATTAATACAATAATAGTAAATAGTAAAACACTGAGAATAACTATTTTACTGCACAATGAATATTTATTTTTAAAATCTTAAGCTAAATTTGGTGACAATACCTATATATTTGCTTTTACGAAAGTAAAAATCTGAATGTAGGACTTTAAGTATTTACACATTGTGGTATTCCTATATTACTTATGTAAAGGATCTATATTATACTTTAACTATTGGTTTAATGTACAGATAACTAATGAGTTTGTGTTACTACTGCAGTGTATAGCTCTGAAATGTTCCAGCATAAAGCTTTTTAAATAAAGGATTGAACTTTCGTCAAAGGTATTGCTCTTCACAAATACACTTTAATAGTGCATATTAAGTTAATCAATTGGAAAAATACAAATTCCAACTATAATCTGCATCCTCATACATCCCTCCAAGGTGTGTCCGAGGTGAGATGTGTTGTTGTTGGTGTTTTTGTTCATTCTCCTGTGAATCGCTGGTATATTGTGACTTCCAGCCCATAGTTAATCTTCAGCTGACAAAGGCATCGGGGAATAATTGCACAAATACACGTTAATGGTCTTCATCAGACCCAATTAGGTGAAGCTCATTAATTTCAAGTCCAATCAGACTGCGCTTGTTGTTGTAGCTGCCGAGGGCCTCTGAGAACTGGTAGCCGGCCCAGGTGGAAGATGTTCCTCCCGGCGTGGTTTGTGTAGAGACAGGAGAGGCCACACTGAACAAACTGAACCTACAAGTTCATGTTCTCAATCTGGCTTTACTCACACTTTACTGCTGGACTATTTGTCTTTATCCTCTAATTTTTGTGAATTATAGCTGTGAAGGTTTATTGTAGATTTATAACGTGTGCGCAGAAGTTACTCAAAACTGAGGCTGGAGAAGTGAACCTGTGATTTTTTTTCAAATGAAAATGGCGGTGGTGAATAAACGACACTCAAATGTGAAATACTCGGCTGCCAATATTTCTCTTCACAATTAGTCATACCAGCAGCGATGCACATTTACCTAATTTGCAACTCTTTTTTAAATAAAATAAATGGTTTGAATAGATTTGCACAGGTTCAGGAGAAAATACCACGATCCTATTGACCCAGAGCAGCATCTGGCATTTTAGCAAAAAGCTTTGTGTGAATTTGTGTTCCCATTCCTGAACGGTTATGCAATGTGTATGCGTGTAGGGCTTTTATTTTGAAAGGTAAGAATAAAAGAATTGGACCAGGCACAGGCGCTGCCTTTGTCGAGGTTAAAGGTTTGGCGGCTTGGTTCAGACTACAAACCCTGCATATTGTTTTACACTATGGAGGTTGTACATTTGCAATGTGTCCATTCCGTACAACGTGATTGGCTGAGGCCTTTTTTCGCTTTGCAAAAGCAGAAAAGAATGTTGTCGCTTTTTATGCGTGTACAATTGGTATTTTGTGTTTTAGTGCTCTTGACAAAAACAACTGTTAAAAAATATGTACTGCCATGTAAATTAAGAGCAAATAAATCAACTTAAGAACAATGCAAACTGAAGGACGTGCAATACAATACAAATCCATTCAGCAGAGATTAGATTAGATTAAACTTTATTGTCTTTACACATGTACAAGTAGAGAGCAACGAAATGCAGTTTGGCATCCAATCAGAAGTGCAACAGAAGTATCCTAATAATACATACAGAGACAAAGCTACAGTCTGTTTTAGTCCCCATATTCTTCTTCCTGCTCTCTCACGATAGGCAGTTGTTTGACATGACAGTGTGCGACTGGGAAAAGATCAAAGTCGCAGTGAAACCTTGTTATTAATCGTACACCGAGCTTGGTGCTACTGTTACACCTCGGCTGTCTCAACCAATGCCCTTCAAACAACACGTCTGCAGCTCAGTGTGATGCACCTCACA
Source organism: Liparis tanakae (assembly GCA_036178185.1). NCBI lineage: Eukaryota > Metazoa > Chordata > Actinopteri > Perciformes > Liparidae > Liparis > Liparis tanakae. Next base: position 22,604,563 of record CM070108.1, on the reverse strand, counting down.
CCGCTGGGCTGAGCAAGAGAACAGTCGTCCCCGGTCACTGCAGGGTGGCGATTTAAATCAATAGGTCGACTGTCAATCGTCTCTTCCAGCGCTGAAGATTCCTGCAGTGACCAATAGGAGACGCGCACAGAATCACATCTATTCAATTCAGTTTATTTGTATAGCCCAGTTTCACAAATTACAAATTTGTCTCAGAGTGCTTTACAGTCTGTACACATAAACATCCCTGCCCCAGAACCTCACAATCAGATCAGGAAAAACTCCCAAATAACCCTTCAGGCGGGGAAAAAACGGAAAAAACCTTCAGGAGAGAACAGAGGAGGACCCCTCTCCAGGATGGACAGATGCAATAGATGTAATGTGTACAGAAGGACAGATTTAGAGTTAAAATACAGTCAATGAATTTGACAGAGTTTATCAATAGTTCATATTTAGACATATTCCACGATGGAGAGTTTGGAGACCTCCACCATCCACATCTGGGCTCAGGATCCATTTAGGTCTCCAACACAGAGTGGTAATGAACATCCCAGCAGTCACATTGTGTGAGAAATAATACAGACACAATACTAATAATAACACAGATACATGGGGTTATCAACTAGCTATGCGGGTCTCTCATTGAGAAATATAAAAACGTCAATCCAGAAAAATATTAAAGATGGGGTTTCTTTCATTCTTTTTCCCCTGAAAAATGCTGGCCTCCGTCCGTGACCATATGTCAAAGCGCTACCCACTCGGGGACCAAAGGCCCAAGGCTTCCCCTCAGTAGTTAAACCTTCACACTAACTGTTGATTGCAGGGTGGAAAAGGGCTTTGGTTTTATGACTCAAAATCTCAACAGGGACCTCACCATGGCAGCTCATATAATATCCTAAATAGCTTCGCTCATATTAGATTACATGCTGCATTTTGCTGGTTTTAACATGCAGCAGTTAGTGAACAACGAGGCTCTGTGTGTTTGCCGTTGACACTTCCCCTGTGGGAAGCTACTTTAAAAACTATTACAGTAATACACATCATTCATCTCGGTCAGAAATGCACCCTGAGGTAAGTGAAAATTGGGGTCCTTTATGAGCCTTTGGGTTTTAAAACATGTGTAATTGACATTCACCAACCCAATGTATTTAATACGGACAGTGAAGCCAACGGACAGATCTAGAGTGTTTCAATAAGTATGACGAGAACAAACGGTTTACGGAGGAATGTCTTCAGGAGGAGTGGATGACACTACCTTTATTATGCAGCAGTACTAGACCGCCATGTAGCCCAGCTGAGAGGTCAATGACTTGCATCCAGATGGGCCAGACTGCTGATGAATTCTTCACCAGACACATGATAAAGCTAAACGATTGGCTGCAGCTGCTCATGGTCTCCCGTCGCCATCCACCGATTGCATCCGCTGTTTGGTTTTCATCATCGCACCGGCCGTCTGCCCTGAGCCGGCCTCAGGGTGCCAACTTAGCTGGACGCACTGAATATCTGAACAAATGTGATGATGGCAGCAGTCCAAGATGGAGAGCTGTTTATTTTCAGTCGGCAGTTCATTTCCAGATAGGACGTAGAGACGAGTGCTTTGAATTCATGTACTTTCTAATTCTGCGCGTCACCATTTGTGTGTAATTTAAATGTTCCGTGCCAATGCAGGAAGCAGTTGAGAAAGTGGCAAGGCAGTGGTGATGTCTGGAAGCCCTGAAAAGACATGATTCCATTTCTCTAATATATATTGTTACTCCATGTTATTATCTTAAGAAAAAAAGCTTTGCTTGACAAGTAGATCATTCATTTGTTATCACGAGAAAACCAAAAGGTTGCTTAACATGTTTGGGTCAACTAATCCGATGGTAGATGTATTCAAATGGCCCAGATGAGCTGTCAGTGGAAGGATTTGTGCAACACTACCTCCTTTTTAAAATGAAGACGTCAACAATGCTACCCACAAAAATACACCATGCGAACAGCAGAAGCATACATCGTGATAACGTGCTAAATGAAATAAGAGATTGCTGATTCTGATTAGTGAGACCAGACTGGTACCTGCACTTGTGAACCCACTGAGACTTGCAATGCTAAAAAGGTTTGGCTTTTTGGTCCGCCAGGGGTTGAGTCACTCCAGCTCCTTTGTAACATTTTGCATTAGTACACAAATTTGAAATAAAGTGGGTGATTGAATAACCGTTTAAGTGTTTCTTTTTCCCTACAGATTGAATACTAGGCAGTATAACACTGTGTCGGGACACATAATGGAAGTTTACTTTCTGTCCTCCAGCAGAAACAACTTCATAATCACCTGAAAATAACAAGTTGTGTTTAGTTTGAATGATCTATATAAAGAAAGGATCTTCTTCACAGAGTCGGCCGTGATGCACAGCCATGTTTCTACAGTAGCCCAGAACGGACAAACCAATCGTTTCACACCCCGGGTCCCGCAGTTCATACCTCAGGTCCGGAGGGCCCTCGGCGTGTCCATCAGTCTGTCCTCCGGGTTCAGCGCCCACTCTAACGGGCAGACGGAGGGACCAACTCAGGAGCTCGAGGCCTCCCTCCGCTGAGTGGCCTCATCGAACCCTTCCAGCTATCGTACTCACCTGTCCTGGATCGATTACCTTGTAGACTGTGAGGGATACGATCAGGAGGAATGCTCATGAGTGCCCCGCTCTAGGATCCTTGACCCCGCTCTAATTGGGGATTTTCGACGGCTGCATCTGGACAAGATGGGCAGATTGCCTGGAGGGGGATGGGGGGGTGGGGGGGATTTCTGTCAGGATTCCTGTTTGACCCATTGTGCGTTCCCCATCAACCTCCTCACCTCACGTGTCCGTCATTCCCCTGTGAGTTCTGTTTTGCCATGTGCTCTGTGCTTGTTTTCTCGGGCCTGCCTCCAAACACCTCCTATGGCCACATCCCTGATTGGTGCACAGCTGTAATACCTTGCTCGTTACCACCGGCAGTATATCAACCCTGGTCCTGCAGGCCCGGGTTGTCAGTCTGTATCGTCTCTCTGCCTCGGTCGTTTTCACCGTCGCGCCGTAACTTCTCCTTTGACTATTCGTGGATGAAATCTCTCTCCTCTACGGGTGTAGAGTACCTGTTCGATCCGTCTGTCCCTGCTGTGCAGCCACGGGACATCAACCCGTTGATGTGGTCCGCCTCCTGTGTCGGACCACTGGCTCCACACATTCCTGTCCTCTCGTTAGGGTATCAATAAAATCTGTATACCGGATATTGTCTCCTGTGGTCTTGCTATTGGGTCCTAACCTTGAACTCCCATGACACAAACGCTGGCTCTAGCCAGAGCGTTTTGGGTTGTTACGCCACCTGAAGGCCACCGTAGTTCTCAGACAGAAGCGAGAGGTGAACAGAATGGTATTCAGTTCAATGCAACCTGCAATCTCCCTACCAGAGGCCACTAAGTTCTACATACTGCTTCTTTAAAGCAGTCCAGGAACGCAATAGAAGAACAACAATTAACCTGCTTTAGACGGCTTCTAATCACTTCCACTTTAAACCTTTTAAAATGAAAACCTGAACTCTAAAGTACAGCAGTAACATCGATTTCAGACTGAACAAAATACTTATTTGGTTGGTTAAGGGATAACAGTCGAGCTGTAAGCCACCGTCAAACACCTGCGAATCAGAAGCAAAGAGCCATAGTTTGTTTCACAATCCACACAGTTGAGTCTTCCTTGACTGCTTGTTTTGTAATATTCTGACCATCTGAGGGGTCACAGAAAAGCCGTCGCTTTTTGCTCTGCATATTACTGAGGTGATTGCACAGCGCCGTCTGTTTGGTTACCAGCAGACCGAAGCCCAGCATAGTGTAACTGACCGGCTGTGAGATCGGACAGAGGGAGAGGCAGAACCTCAATATCTCTATTTCTAAACAATAGCCTGGTGAATTAAATGCGATAATCTCATGTTGCTGTCAGCGCCATAGACATTGAGCCAGTTTCTAGCCCTCCGGCTCGACCAACAAGAGCAATATTGCTGGTAAGAAGGTTTCACACTGCAAAGTGGCAGTTTGTGAGGCTCAATGCAATCCCACAAACTTCAAACACATTTACAATGCTCTGGCTTTTAGAAACATATAGTGTGAAACAGACAATCTTTAAGATTTTCATGACAGCAAAGCCCATTTTTTATATTTCTTATATGGTCATCATATTTCCTGACCAATCGGAGGGAACCGTTCACTGTAAAGCAGGCACAGGAACTGTAATGTATTTGTCATTCTGACACAGTATCTGCTGAAGGGGTGTTTGGTGTAGTGTTAAACTGCACTTGCTTGTTACACCAATAACAACATCAACATTATCAAACAACAAAGATTGAATGGATGCCAGTTGGCTTGTGTTGGAGATGTTGGGACATAGGAGGAGCGGTACGTAGGAAAATAGATCCTATGAAACTTTTCCCAATGAGGTCTGTGGATTATCTTCAGTAAACTGACTGATTCTCGGAAAGAGGCGGGTAAGTTTGAGTGTCATCTCATCCCTTTATATTGGAGAGAAGGTCTGACAGCTCTATGGTTTATACCTCCGAAACTAGGCAACTCACACCAAAAACAATGTAGACTGATACATTGCACTACTGTTAAAGGAAAAATATGTATATCAGATTGTTGGTTGAACTGTTGCTTTAAGGTTTATAACTTTAATATTACACTGGATTTTAACATTTGAATGTTTAATAGTTGATACATTTGATCAAACGTAAACTTGTGACCTGTTATATACAAATTAAATTAAATTGAATAGTCGCTCTAGTTCTCTACTTGCCATCAAAGACACTGTTGCAAACGGAGGACAGATCCACATTTCACACGAGTTACAGCTTTCCTTGCCACACGTCAGTCAGCCCACACATACACAAATATACACTCTACCATCTTTGTGCAATTAAAGCAGAGGTTGTGCTCTCAGTCTGGGACGCACCGAGAAGTGATGACTGATTTAATCCCACTGTCATGCAACATTAATCAACTGTGAACACTGTCTCTGATGCTGTACAACAGATGACTTGGCGAGGTTGTTCTGCCTGCACGAGGCCTCCCTGAGGACGTTAACATCGCAAATCAACTCCGATAGATCCCAGAGAGTCTCCAAAATCGTAATCATCCAAATGATTGCGATTTAGTTAGTTTTAAACATCTGCATTTGGTCAACTTCCAAAATGAGTGTAGTTCAGTTTCCTGACTCTTCAAGCTGCCATCTATTGAATCTCCCCGGTTCTGAGCAGCAGGGTTTTGGTCTTTAATCCTCCTCTGCTGTAAAAACACGTCCGTGTATTCTCTGAAGAACACACCAGGAAGTCCATGTAAAATCTGATCTTTGTCAGAGTGTCATGAAAGGCTGCGTTCTTCGTTAAATGAGGTGGGTGGGTGTCCGCCGAGACTTTTTTAATGGCGTGAAAACTTGCACATAGTTACTATGGGAACTGGGTCTCTGTGGCTATTGCAAGGGAGCAGTAATTACTTAGGAAAGAGAAACTAGAGGGGGAAAAGAACAAGCGGCGAATGCACACACAAGAAGGGAGCAGCACGGTGTTCATGTGTTAGAATGATTACGTTGCGGGGTCAGGTCGAAGTGTTAACCTCCCGTTCCCACTCTGGGGCTAATTAGGAGTCAAGACGGAAGGTTGCAGTTTACCCTCCACTCTTCGTCTGCTGCGTTCCCATGACTCACCTGATCATCTCAGCTCTGGGGTCTTTCTTAAATGCCTTGCAAACTAATCCAACCACAGGGAGACCTGCCTGTGACTGACAGGGGAGCTCATGCACATCATGCACCTGAATTCAAGGCAACATTTGTCTCTATTGCCGAAATGAGGGAAATCCATTTTTCCCCTCCAGTTAAAACGGTTGTAAAAATATGTCCTGAAATGCTGCAGAGCCAGCAAATTAAACAAAAGACCAAACCGAAGCAGCACTTTTGTGATTTCCCACAGACTAAAATTGAAATCATCACAACTATAATAACTAGGGCTGTCAATCGATTAAGAAAATGATTAAATAATGAATCTCACATTTTGAAAAATGAATGTGTATAATGTTTACTGCTTCCCTTCTCTGTTCTCTAGCTGTACATTATTAATATTAAATTTGACATGGTTATCCTTTCGCTCCAAACGCGTCTCTGTTCAGCACAAGAGTCAAACACTTACAATCATGGGGATTCATCAACTATGTATTGATAGGCCTTATGAACTCATGACTTATATTCCTCCTTATGAACTCCATCATGACTCATATTCCTCCTTATGAACACCATCATGACTCATATTCCTCCTTATGAACTCCATCATGACTCATACTCCTCCTTATGAACTCCATCATGACTCATATTCCTCCTTATGAACTCCATCATGACTCATATTCTTCCTTATGAATATTAATATACAGGTGACCCATATATTTAAAATATATAAATATAATATATATATATTAAATATGTGTATATATATATGTTTATATATATGTATATTTTTATATTATGTATATATTATTTATATATCACCATGATACCTGCAAGATGCACTATAGTCTTACTTTCCCTTTAGCTTTCAAATTTACTTTGAATACTTTATTCATGTTATATATGTATTAAAAAAATAATATATATATATATATATATATATATATTTATTTATAAACATAAAATGATAAACATAATAGTATAGCTCTGCATAACTACCTGTTAGTTTCCATATCAGCGCGCACTCAAAATAACTAAACGGAACAGGACATTATTGACGATACGGTACTGCCTCTCGTACAGTAATCGATCATTATTACTCACGTTAAAGCTACACGTCACACCAGTAGACTCCATTAACGTCACAGCATCACATTGGTATCGTAGTGAATCACGTGGTGCGCGTCTAGTCCAGTGACTACGGCAAAGCGCGACCACCGCGAGCCTCCATGCGCGCGTGTCCTCCTCCAGAGTACTTTCAGTTGCGTCAGACGCGTCAGAAGACCCGCGAAAATGGTGTCAGTTGACTCTTTTTACGAACTAGTCCAGCAATTAACTTCAGGTAAGACGGAGCACGACTCCGCGTCTCTTCCGTGTGTAACGGCGGCTAACGTCACCGTGCCGTTCTAGGCTAACGCTATGTGACGTTAACCCAAGTTACCTCAACTGACGATGTCGTTAACCCTACCGTGCTAACGTTAGCTCCTTCAGCTAGATAGTTGTCGGCTCTTCTCGCTGCACTACTGCCTCTACCACGTCCGCTACGCCGCCACCGAGTTCCTGCAGATGCACTTCGGCGACGTGTCGCGCACCGAGGAGTTCAGGGAGTTGCCGCCGAGCCGCCTCTGCGAACTGCTGGCCATGGAGAAGCTGAACGTGGGCAACGAGAAGCACGTGCTGGAGGCCGTGGTGCGCTGGTACGCACACGACCCGGTGGAGCGCAAGGTGGGAAGGACAAGCTTAGATAGCTATCGTAACGGTATTAATTATCGGGAAGCGTGTGGGCAAACATTCCCGGTGTCATGTTAACCGGTGTCATGTTAACCCGTTATTAAACTGAGCATATCCATTGTTAATCCATTATTAAAATTGCTATTTCAATCGTTTAACAGAACAGCCTTTGTTTAACACTGTCCGATGACTGACAGCTATCTGTGGTCGGACTGGCTGTTGGAGCGAGCGCCTGGAGCCCGCCGCCTGCCCCCGCTCGTCAAGCGAAAAGTGTCCGATAAAAGCGCACTTTCGTCGGACTGGCAATAGGACCGGGTGCTAGCTAGGTTTGCTAACTGTCGGTATATATCATATACATCGTTAACTCCACCAAATGCTTATGTCGCTTTAATCTGAGAATGGGATGTTAGTAGTACATTTTATTATCAGTACAATGTTTAATTACCGCTAATACTTACATTTACGGGCAGTAGCTTCGTATACCGCTTGAGCTACCGTAGCCATCTCGTCCGCCATTGTTTTGGAAATAAAATGAAAAGCTGGCGAAAGGGCTCCTCCTCTTCCGCTACGTAGCCAAGATGGCCCCCGTTTAGGGCGAGCAGTGTCCATCGTTTTACACTACATTTCTTGCCCGTTTGCAGTGCGCCATCCGGGTACTTTCAGTGCACTGAATTCTGACGGTTTTGTCAGTGTCGCGCCCTAAGCACTCAAAGTCAGTGCTCGAAGTGCGCAAGTGCTCGGTAGTAGACACGGCCAGTGTCAGACCGCTCTGCGTGACACTCGAGGAGTGAACATTTTTAACGAACACCGGAAGTAAACAAAGTTGCGCTAATTGCGTTAAAATATTTGAGTGCGTTAACGCGGCCAAATTAATCGCATAGATTAACGCGTTAACGCTGACAGCACTAATAATAACGTATTCAAAATAAGCTTGTAGGCAGAACGTCAACTCTCCAGTGAGTTATTCACAGACATTACCACCCTCTCTTCGAGCTGCAATTTGAAGGATAATGCAAATAAATTCTAGAAGGCATTAACGGCTGCAGTGTCTGTCTGTCTGGCTGCGGGGCCCCGGTGACGGGTGTCTGAGTGTGCGCGATAAGGAGCATCTGAAAGTCAGCCCTCTGGAACACAGGGCTGTTCCTCGGCAGCCATGCTCCACTTAACCGCCCTCTGTAAACTCACAGTAGTGTGTATGGAAGCCGTAACGAGTCTTTCGCTACAGCCCGAGGATGGCACCGTACTTTCTTCTTGCCTTTTGGTCCAGATGGCCCGGCTGGATAATAAGATGCCAGAGCTCGCTCGAGGGTCTCGGCTGTTTTGAATAAGGCTTCCCATTGCCATGCACTCGGAAGGCCACCGCCACGGAGCTCCTCTGTGGAATAAAAGAGAGGGAGGTCCACAGACATTTAGGGAAGATTTACACATTATATGACTTCAGATCAGTTGTAAGAACCTTTGTGTTAAATAACAGGCTACAACAAATCATTGAGCGCTGAACTTCTGTGATCGGTTATCTTTAAAGACGGCAGAACCCCAGTGAGTCAAGACTGAGCAGTAAATCATATTAGAGCTCTAATAGCTTTTTAATGGTAGAAATACATTACACGGTGCCGGGCAATACACTACATCCTAAAGATATATTGACGTTGGAGACATTAGGAAAGTGAGACGCTAAACTCAAGATCTTGTTGAGTCGTATATTTGTTGGAAAGCATGATCAGCTTTAATAATTTCACTTTCTCACCTCCATAAATTGACAATATTTATTGTTTTCTCAGTACTTGTTTTTGTACTTGTACTTTTTTGTGCTGTTATTATTACGTGGTAATTTATAACAAATTAATACATAGTTTGTCATAGTTTGTTGTGAAATATTATCCGGTTATCATTCCTGCTTTTATCATTCTGATGCCACAATCAGAACTGAGGCCACTGTCATGGCTTTGTAGTCTCCATCAGAGTACCTATAGGTATAATGAGGGCTGCTTCTATTTGAGGAGGATGAACTGCATGGGGAGTTGCTGCAGTTGTGTTTATATGCCGTTCATAAATATAACTCCGGAAGCTAACAAGCTGGTGCTTCGTGAGCTAGGTCATTAGCTTGTTAGCTTAGTGCTAAAAGGACAATATACTCCAACAGTTTATTTAGAAGATGTATCAGCGACTACTGCGTGTCTGAAAACAATGTATTTTTTGTGTAGAAGTTAATAATCCAAAAAAGGAGGTGGAATGCAAGTGGATGGTGCAAAGCAGATGGTTGATAACCTACAATAGGATTCTTAAATTGTGGTCTCTCTATTTAATCAGCCTAAAGGCAGTTCAAATAAAAACATCATGTTATCCAATGTGAGTGCTCTGCAGTATGGATCTGCAGAGTTGACCTCCGTACCTCTTCGTTAGCATAGTGTGTGCACTGCCAAGACAGCAAAGTTCTCAATTGGTTACAACCTACAACAATATTACAATTCCGTACTTCCGAAAGTTTTATATTTTAATGACTAGTAAATTCTAAAAAATAAAAAATAAAAAATTCAAACTTTCCTCACAAATGCACCCAGGCACAAATAAACAGAACCTTGAGTGTAAAAACAGTGTGCTAAGAAGACAACACACACACATTGCTACATTAGAGTGAATACAAGTAATTATCTGCATTAACACATGGAGCAGTTATCACCCAGACTCAGATGTCAATAGCGTCAAATGAAGTGTAAAACATGCAGTTGTTAATTGCAGGACTACGTCAGTTCTACGTTAAACGACTGCATGAGTGGAGTTTTCACCTCGGGACGGAACAGATGTCAACTTGATTTAAACTAAAGACGCTTTTGGCGCACAAGCGATGACCTGTGAGCAGACCTTGATTCATGCTGGCTGGATTCTAATTATCACAGAGCATTGACTTTAAAAAAACAGAATCTCATCACAGTATGTCTCTGAACTAGCTGGCGTAATGACTCGTGGAAGTCTCACTGCTCTCTTTGGAGCTATGGACAGCCACACTAGTTTGACAAATTCCTATTCAAACACACTTCTTTTAAATCACTTCTTAAAACCCATTTTTATAGAACAGCTTTTAAGTGACCTAGTCTTTTTATGCAGGACATTGGTTCCCCTACTTTAGATTGCCTGTTTTTAATTTATTTGTAATGTTTTTTTTTATTTATTTATATGTTTTTATTTTTTATTTTACATTTTTATTATTTTTAAGTAATTCATTATTATTAATTATATATCATTTGAAATTCAATATTGGTTTCTTACTATTCCACTTGTTTTGCTTTGACTCTCTGTGGAGCACTTTGTAAACAATGTCTTTAAAGGTGCTATATAAATAAAGTTATTACATCTTAATTTTAATTCCAGATTTATTTTACAGATCTTACATCAATATAGGAGTGACTATAGGAGTATGGTACTAACTATAAAACTATCTTCCAGTGTGTAAACAGGAGTGATTAGTGAAGAGGAGCCACATGATATGCAAGCAGCTATCCGTCACTGTCAAACTAAGTTCTCACTATTTGTTCCGTCAAGTAAAAACATCATCCATCATCGTTATGGGTAATAAATCTCATTCATCAAACTGCAACGCATTGAAAAAAAATCTAAAACAAATTCCAAACGTAATATTGGCATGTCAGCATTTACCAGCTGCTCCGCACACACACATGGTACACCGAGATGTGTACACTTTGTATTCACTCACATCATGATGCACAGTGCATTTGACCTCTGTTCTCCATGTATACACTTGTTTCATCGGTTGTTGTTGGAGATATGTTCCAATCTACGGGGTTATATGCAGAGGCGATGTGGTATTTTCAGATAGCGGAGTCAGGACCCTGCAGGTCTCGTGCTAATACAGCGAGGGCAATAGCTGGAGCCCACGGTATGTTTTATTTTGCATTAGCATCTGTCTGCAGGGAAGAACGTTTTAATGAGCTTTTGGTGTTTTCTGTTTACCTAATAACTTTTCTATTAATATGATGCATTGTATCTCTGCTGCGGAGCACGCGAGTCCACCACCAGAGGTGATCCTCCACTTTTATTAATTTCTCTTTTTTCTATGGAAGATTACAACGCTCCGGTTGACCGAAGGGAGAGCCATGCAGGCCAGATTATGAGTCTTTGTCAATGGAGGTCTTACACGTGAGACACAAAGCACTTGAATAAATCAAATTAAATCATTTTTAATCTCATAAATGGCCTTTTGGGAATAGACACTATTATAATGGAACATTACATATTTAACAGCAATAGAGATTAACATTAATCCCCTCGTGCTCCACTGATAAACAGGAGCTAATCGTCAAGCTACATTCTTATTCTCTGCATGTTTTTGTTCACGGTGAATGTAAAACAGAGCAGGCTGCAGCGACTGTGGAGACGAGAGGTGGCATTTTACTTATTAAAGTCTTTAAACGTCAATTAGGGTGTCTAATTATCTGATCCTTCTGGAGTAGTAGGATTAATGAAGCTGCGCAGCTCTCATCTGCTGGGCACACTGATGGTGCGTATATGTGTGTGTGTGTGTGTGTGTGTGTGTGTGTGCACAGGTTTATGTGTGTTTGTGCAATAAAGGCTGCTCTTGGAAAAACCGAGGCAAGCAGAGGAGAGGCAGAAGCAGCAGGCTGCCCCTCCCCACACACGCATGTGGAAACCATCAACAGAAAAATACAAACACACAAACCACAATTACTCACACACATTATAACGTTATCAGCAAATCCTGGAAGCAAAGCTGCAAGAGCCTGAACCGGGTTGAGGACCCTGTGATGTCATCAGTAAATCTGTTGTATTTCTTCGCTGTCATCGACTGTCTGTATCTCTCTGAGGAATACGATCTGATTGACAAGCCGTTTCATATCCACAGAGCCGCCTGTTAAAAGTTTAAATATAGCATTAAGAGTGGCCTTTAAATGGAGCCATGTGAGCAGAACCATTTATAAAAGAGAACAACAGGGGCACCATCCAGAGCGCACACTATCGACAACATCAACCTGATTCATATTAGTGGGTGAAGCCATATGGGAATGGTTCCCTTCCAAGAAGAGTCTTTCATAGATACATCTTCAGCCAACAAAATAAAACATGAAGTAGTCACCGAGAGGGTTTAAAGAGGTCAATGGCCTATTGGAGAGTTTAAAAAAAGTTACGTTTTGATACGTAAGTATAATAATTACCAGATAGCCTACTTTAAGACTTTTAATCAAATAGTATTTGTTGAGACCAAATGTTCTCTAATTTTGCCATTGTTCAAGTTTAATTTCAGTTCCCCATTTGATCAGCTCACTTGACTCTGGCTGAAAGACTTCAACTCCCACAATGCACCAACACCAGGTTAGTGCAGGCTGCTAATTACAGGAACACTTGGAAGTAGAAGGTCTCTCTCAGGAGAGAGAGAGAGAGAGAGAGAGAGAAGATTCAACGCATGGTACAAAGAAGCCACTCGTACTGCAACAAAACCTTTGTATTGATCTGCTTTCTTGTTTTAATTCATTTGTTGGATTGATGTTGTTTAAAGTTTATTTACATTTCTGTATAACTTTTGCTTTTTGTGGTTTGACCTGATGATCCAACAACTAACAACGAAGGAACAAATACATTTTGAGTTGAGTTGGAAAGAGTTGTCCGGTGCGTCATAATAATATATACACTTTTATTAATCCCACAGTGGGGAAATTCTTTCTCTGCATTTGACCAATCCTTGGTTATTAAGGAGCAGTGGGCTGCAGTGATGCAAATGGGGGTTTAGTGTCTTGCTCAAGGACACTTCGGCATGCAACTAATGGGGAGAGCGGGGATCGAACCGGCTACCTTGTGGTTAAAGGACGACCACTCTCCCCAGTGAGCTACAGCCAACCCTCAATACACCAGGCCAGTCCAAGTTGGGCATGAGTTGTTAACAAAACATGAAGGAACTTGACGGTATTCGCATTGGTGACTTTGACTTTGACTTGAGTCTTTTTCCAGTAAAGTATCTTTACTTTTACCCAAGTATGTTTTTGGGTTACTTTATACACCCCCTGCTGGCTCCATCAACATCTTTAGCATACATCTTCTCATCTGACTCAAAATAGGTGATGCAGAGTATATGGGCGTATCCAGATGTCGTTGAGAGCAATTGAACGCCACCTTTGCTGACCTCCAGGTGAACTCCAGGACCCAGTGACATTACAGTTGGCTGTGGTTACAGGTGTAAAGAGCACACCTCATCAGTGATGCGTGACTCTGCTTTTCAGCCTAGTGTGTAAGTCAGGCTACTCTTTAAGCCAGACACTGAACTGGAATCGATAGTTTATCCATGGACATTGTCTAGTCAGGACCGATACCAAGACAACGCATCCAATATAAGTCGACTGCTTGGTGGTCGCTTTATCTGGATTGAAGGAGTAAGCGAGTACAGATCCTATCATGCAACAGTTCCATTGTTTTAATTTTGAAAAGTCTTATCTGATCTTTTACTGTGACAGACTTTAAGAGAAAACCCTAGGCTCCTTTTTTATCATGACGTCCTCCTTCTCCTGGTGACAGATAGGACCCAGCTGTGTTCCTGTTCATCAAAAGACACGGTGCCGGGAAGCTTCTTGTTTGCCTCGAGTGACAATTAAAGAAGTCTGTCGGCCGCTTCCTGACCTTGTCAGCAGTGTCTGTGATGTTTGAGTTGATGTGAATGATGTTGTAAAGCAATTCATCTTCAGAAGCCAACATTCATTTATTGTAAAGTGGGGGAGTAGTATCTTCAAAGTCAACGGACTCATGTACAGAAAAAAAATCCAATAAGTACACCAACCAAAGGGGTTTGCAGTGTTTACGGCCACCGTGTAAAACCAGCTTGGCCACCTTTCTGTAAATATGTGACGTGTAATGTGATAGATTTAACTGGGCAGAGCGTGTAGGTTGATCCAGTGAAGGAAACGGCAAAACGACTCTGGCCTTTTCTTGTGAAATGCCTCCGTGCTTGAATGGGGTCGATGGGTCAGTCATTGAAACAGGAATCAAAAGAGCCGAGTCACCCCTGTTTCTGTTCATTGGCTTCATGGTCAAAGGCTGGGCTCCAATGAAACAGGTAATCGACCACCAGAGTGGAATCACAGCTTGTGTCGTGTTGAAGTTTACTCTAATAGTTCCTACATCAATGACAGTTCACAACCAAGTTGTTAAGGTATTTTTACCTTTATTTGTTTCCATCCTCAAATGTATTATTCGTCAAATTGACACATACACAACCGTTCAAAAGTTTAGGGTCACTTAGAAATGTCTTTATTTTTCAAAGAAAAGCATGTTTTTTTAATGAAGATAACATAAAATTATTAAGAAATGCCCTCTATATTATTATTAACGTGGTAAATGACTATTCTAGGTTGAAACACCTGTTTACATTTATTTTTGTATATCTACACGGTTGTATAGAGGCCCATCTCCAATGTTCTAATGGCACATTGTGTTATCGCCTTAGAAGACTAACGGAGGGGTAGAATTTTCAAAAACCCTTTTGTTATGTTAGCACAGCTGAAAACAGTTATGCTGGTCAGAGAAGCTTTTCAACTGGCCTTCCTTTTGAGCTTGAAGTCTGAAGAGCACAATTCATATTTAGAATAAAAATCATTATTTCTAACCTTGTCAATGTATTTACTATATTTTCTATTCATTTTGCAATTCAATGGATAAATAAAAGTGAGTTTTCATGGAAAACACGAAATTGTCTTGTTGGGTGACCTCAAACTTTTGAACGGTAGTTTATGTGATGCACTCGCACAGGAGAGTATGATTCCCTCCGATTGTTCTCTTTTTGCATCTCTTGTGTCTTGTTTCCATAGCACTTAAAGTTGCAGTTGCGTTACCTCCTCAATGTAATTACTGCAATAATAAGATTGATTTTAAATAAGCAGACAAGTTAATGACTCCTATTATTCAAACAACCAGTAGCACCTTGTTTATAAGCACTGTCATGACTAAGAACCAAAAGGAAAACCAAGAACAAACATATCTCAGCATTGTCATGACTAAGAACCAAAAGAACAAATAATAAAAATAGCATTTTCACAAATAAAATAAATTACACATAATGATTCACTAAAAGGTGTCAGCTTAACATACATTAAATACCGCTCCTAGATGCCTTTTCCGTAATAAAAGCTATTTTATGATTGCCTCTGTTTTTTCCTGTCTGCTGCATAGTACATAAAATCATGTAAGTACAGTAGTGGAATTGTAAAAGTAGAGAAGAAAGAGCATCTGACCACAGCCAGAGTTAACAGCATTGAGTTGGAAAGGATCTGCTTGATTGGGCGGAGGAGTAAAGCATCCATCTAGAATGAGACCAGTTTATTGCCACTACACTGGAAGCTGCTGCCGCTCTCTTTTTGGGCTCTTTAAACTGACTGATGTCATTGTTTATATGCAAAAGAACAGTGGTAAAAGGAGCTCCGCTGGCGTGATGATTTCAAAGAGGCGAGGTGTATATCTGAGTCAGGGTCTGTGTGTTGTCTTGGCTAACCGGCCTGTGGTACCCGGTAATGTGGCGTGATGGACTGCATACCTGCAAGTGACGAACCTCGTCCAGGTGGCTGAAGGTTTCACTTTATTGGAATGTCCTTGAATGAGGAGAAAATAAGAGAGGAGAGCGTCCATTATTGTTATTATACCAGTAATTAATATACACTACCGTTCAAAAGTTTGGGGTCACTTAGAAAAAAGAAAAAAAGCACAGATTTTTCCAATGAAAATTACATTAAATTGATCAGAAATACATTACATAGTTAATGTGGTAAATGACTATTCTCTGTTTGTTAATGAAGTCTCTACAGAGGTGTGTAGAGGCCCATCTCCATGTTCTAGTGGTACATTGTGTTATTGCCTTAGAAGACGAGCAGAGGGGTAGAACCCCCTTGAACCCTTTTTTTTGTTTTTTATAACTTTATTTAGCACTTTCCACAAACAGATTATTCCTTGACATTGAAACCCTTTTTATGTGAGCGCAGCTGAAAACAGTTATGCTGGTGAGAGAAGCTCTAAAACTGGCCTTCCTTTGAGCCACAAGTTTGAAGAACAACATTCATATTTACAATGAAAATCATTATTTCTAACCTCGTCAATGTCTTGACTCTATTTTGTATTAATCTTGTATTCATTTAATAAATAAAAGGAAAACACAACATGTTCTCGGTGACCCCAAACTTTTGAACGGTAGTGTAAATACACATTTGGTAGAATGCTAGGCTTTAAAGACCCGCCCACATAAGACACTTGTTTTGATCCTTGTTAGTTAGATGAGAAGATTAGCCAGCAGCTGGTTAGCTAAGCTTAGAACACATGGAGACTTCAGGAACGTACTGCTCGCAGCCAAGAAACAGATCGAGTCTCTTTGGTTCCCCTAATTTAGTTTGTCTGTTTTTAATTCATTTGTAATTTATTTACTTTTAATTTTTAATTTTAATATATACTTTTAAATGTAATATTGGTTTCTTACTATTCCACTTGTTTTGCTTTGACTCTCTGTGGAGCACTTTGTAAACATTGTTTTTAAAGGTGCTATATAAATAAAGATCTTATTTCAGCAAAAAATAAACCAGTGTGCCCTAAAAGATATTCCTCGTAGAACATAATGCATGCAAATAGGGATTAATTCATTGATCTCAATCATCATATTTTCTTCAACTGGCCTTTAAACGGCGTTCCTTGGGCTCACTGTTGTGAGAGCAGGTGAACTCAGTATTGCCTCACTAATGACTCCTGTGATCAAAGAAATAGCCCCCTGCCTTTAAATATTCAACACATGGCTTATAAAGGGTAGGAATGTTCCTTTATGAGGAAAGCCTATTCTCCCTGTCTGACCCGGTGGGTTCGACTGTGTGTGTGTGTGTGTGTGTGTGTGAGTGTGTTGAGGACCAGCTCAACTGTGTGGGCTGTAACTGCTGGTGGGCCGGCAGGTTGGAGAGCTGGTGTTGACAGAACTTCGGCTTCCGGACCCGAAGCTGTTCCCCTCTCCGTCTGCTCTCTGGGTCTGTGTTTGTTTTACTCTCCTTGTGTCAACCTGGTATCCTCCCAACACTATCCATCCGCCATCCGCCATTCTCTGAACGGATTATCAACCTCTCTCTCTCTCTCTCTCTGTGTCTCTGTCTCTCTCTCCTTTACGGCTCCCCAACACAGTATCAACAAGCGAGAGAAATCTGCTCTCTCTCAGTCGTAATGCTGCGAGACAGCCTCGGTTTTCTAATTTCCTGACCTGAATGCTAATGAGTGCTGTGAGCAGAGAAACACCCGGCTGCAGGAACACAGCCGACACTTCCAGAATTCACATCACCTTCTATTGTCATCAGGACCTGGGATTAAAAGGTGTCACTAGTGGGCAATGTGACTTTGCACGGGAGAGAGAGAGGATAAATCTCTTGAATTTCAAGCATTCTGCCTCATATCACACGGTAATAACACAGGCTGCGAAGCGAAATGGCTGCTTCGAGATTTAAGTGTGTCTGAAGTCTTGAGCACAGACAGTTTCCCCGAATCCACACACCTTTTCTCTCAGAAAACACCAGCTATAATGGAAGTTTCTTTTTCTTTACATATATATATATTATTTTTTTTACAAACGCGACTCCAGCTAAAGCAATATGACTAGACGACAGTGTTTCGACATACAATGAATCCACTCAGAAATTATTAATAAAATGACAAAATCAGCTCCCAAAGAAACAATCCAGATACAAAAGTAAAAAAAATTTCACTACAATTTAACCTAAACCGCTGCTTCACATGAGTTTACTGAAATAGTTCTGCTTGAGATCAAGGTAAAGGTAGAGCACTTGAAGTGCAGCTGTAATCACACTTCAGCTGCAGTTAGATGACATATTACCTGACAACACATTACAAGTACTGCACGGGAAAGTCCCCTTAAGGGCCTAATAAGGGCTGCACATCATTCAAGAGTGTTGTATGTATGAGTAAAGTCCCTGTGTGTGAATACTTCCAGCGCACAGCTTTCACTCCAGTATACAAAAAGTGTGGGGTCATCCAGACAAATTTGTGTCTTCCATGAAAACTCACACTTTTATTAATTAAATGAATATAAGATTAATACAAAATATAGTCAAGACATTGACAAGGTTAGAAATAATGATTTTCATTGTTCTTCAGACTTGTCGCTCAAAGGAAGGCCAGTTTTAGAGCTTCTCTCACCAGCATAACTGTTTTCAGCTGCGCTCACATAAAAAGGGTTTCAATGTCAAGGAATAATCTGTTTGTGAAAAATGCAAAATAAAAAGTTTAAAAAAAGGTTTCAAGGGGGTTCTACCCCTCTGCTCGTCTTATAAGGCAATAACACAATGTACCACTAGAACATGGAGATGGGCCTCTATACACCTCTGTAGAGACTTCATTAACAAACAGAGAATAGTCATTTACCACATTAACTATGGAGAGAGAGTATTTATGATTAATTTAATGTAATTTTCATTGGAAAAAAGTGCTTTTTTTCTAAGTGACCCCAAACTTTTGAACGGTAGTGTATATTCTTCGTTTGGATATTATTATCATTATCTCTGCCAGGAGAATCATGCGAATAATTGCATGTGTCCGTGTGTCCGTCCGTGAGTATTTGTTTAGCCCTCTGTCCGTCCGCGGCTAATCTTACAGTCTTCTGTAGCAAGCCGCATCATATTTTGGGTGGCCAATTATGGCTGAATGCTCAAGGACCGCTCGTGGCTGCGGTGACTCACTTTCTCAGAGCTCTGGACTCTAAACCTGCCCCCCGAGAGCACGGCGACCCCCCGCCGAAGGGTTTGACTAACAGCTAACGGAACTACAAGGAGACGGCTGAGTCCGTCGCCGCGACTCAGACGCTGCTACGCGGACGGAAAGTGAGTTTACTTGAGTTGATATCGAGATTGCGTAATGTTTCTTAAAGCGACACTATGTAACAATTGTACCTTAAAATAACAGCGTGAAAAAAATGTGCCGCTACAATGACTTTTAATATGGTGATGTGCTCCTCCTCCACTGACATCGGGGGTCTATGGGAGAAAACACTATGTAAGATTTTTCCGGGCGGCTCAAAAATCTGTCTTTCTGTCTTACGCAACGTCACATAGTCCAGTCCACCTCACAGGGGACTTTTTATTGTCTCCGCTACGCGACGTAGAGACAGAGAGACATGCTGCTGTGGAGACGACCAATAACAGACCTTTAGTTTAAAGAACAAAGACGTCTTTAAGAAAGGGACCTGACATTACTGCTGCTGTCATCTGGAGGAGAGAGAAAGTTACAGGGGGCGGAGGAGATTATTATTTAACTCCAACTCAAAAGAGCCATATGCGTCACCAGAAGAGCCACATATGGCTCAGAGCCAGAGGTTCAGACACCTGATCTATCTAACTGGGTATTTACGACACTGAAGTACACGTTAAATACCTGAAGGGGGCGCTACAAGGGAAACACGACATAGTGGGGCTTTAAGAGACGATTTTGAGGCTCGACAACCATCAACGGCAACGGTTGTCTCCGTATCCCGGCTGGTTTCGTGGTTAACATTGTGCGTGGTGAACGTGTGATAGTGATACGCCGACTCGTCTTTACTACGCAAAATAATGTTGCTGAAGTTACACCGAATGTGTACGCATGCTGCTCTTACTTTTGAATGGTTGTTACAGCGACTGAAGACACAACTTTGCAGGAAATGTGTTGTAATTTGGTTTTGAACACCAAGCGATGTGCGGTTCATTTTACACTGTGACTGTGATCTGTGTACTTGAGTTTCTATCATCTTTTTATCAGTTTGACATCCTTCAAACGCATGTGTTAGAGCTTTCTGTCAGCTTCTCTCTGAAATTGCTTTTGGGGTTTTGAGTTGTATCTAATCATTCGTTGCAGAAACACCTGGCAGAGATCTGACCTCTCCTGCGTGCACCATTCTAGTTGCATCTGTGCATCATGCCACGGTCAGGAATACACTGGAGGCGTGTGATTACACTTCGTTGAGACACATTCCACATTAGATCTGTTCCCACTACGTGGTTTTCAGCGCATGCAATAAATAGAGGAAATCACCTGAGTGCATTATGCTAACAATCTCCAGAGAGCCTCAGGAGTTCTTCCACAAACTGTACACACAGTCACCTTCTATTAGTCTTGGAGTGAACTCGACTGTACAAACAACTGCTCACACAGATGGAGCAGCGCTCTGCACTCATTCTCCTCGTGTTCGTACAAATCAGACGCACAAACACAAGGCGTGTTTACACTCAGGCTCGCTTAGATTTACTCTTTTTCTCTGCGGCCGATGAGGCGTAATGTCATTATATTACTAAGCCATTAACGCCATTAACATCAGCTGATCTGCAGTATTCAATCCCACTGCAGTGAAAGATAGTTTCAACATAGTGTATGTTGGAGCTATTTAATTTGACATTTGTATTTAAGTTTTATTGTAAAGTAATATTGATTATTTATTGCTTATTTAGGTTATATCTTGATATGTTAGTTATTTCTTATGATAGTTGTAGTTTAGTTTAATATATTTAGTTATAGGTCCACTAATTGGTTAACACTGGGCACCTGTGGTTATATGTAGAGGTAAATAGACACAGGACCAGCATGCACCAGGGTGGGCGATGGTTTTTTACCACACACACACAGCAGGAGGAAATGTTTGCATTTTGTTTGTTCTTTTTTGTCGCTTTAGAAAATAAATAATCACAACACTATCGGACGGAGATGGACATTACTTTCTTTTGCGTGCGTCAACACCAAAACCCACAATGCATCAGTGGCGGTTTGATTTAGATTTTTGTTTGATTTCGGACGACAAATGGCCACGACAGTGTATACATACCGGATTGTAAGCATTACATTTTGATTCACAAGTACAAATACGCTCCAAGGCCACAATGTGATGGCCCCCGTGGTCGATGGAAGGTAATAAAGTGTTGGTGGTGAAACGATGAATCTGGAACTCGTTAGAGAAAATCAATCGTAAAAGTTGAAGATGCCTGTGGATAAAGTATAGACCGGTTACTTCACAGTGAGCTTCATCCGTAATAAAGACACGTCATTCCCTTTTAAAAAATAAAAAGTGCTTTCTCCTCGAGAAAATGTGAAAGTCTGTGAAATACATTTCAGGATTAAAGCCCAGCTTTGAGCTGCAGATATTTTTACAGCCTATCCCTGTGCCCAGGCATATTTCATTCAACTCATTAATTTAATTATTGCTTTCGAGGTTTTCTTCATACGATTTACCTCACGAGTGTCTTCCTTTTGTCTCTGACGGATGAGATGGTTCCAGACTGTAATGCTTTCTGTCTTAGGGGTCTGTTTTACAAGTCTGAGGAAACTGCTTATTTCACGAGTCGTACTGGTATTATTCATGCAACCCAGCTGTGTGTATACTGTATGGTGTCCGTTGGATTAAAAACATTTTGATCTAACTGAATTTAAACGGTATCACTTGACCATATATACCACCTATATGACTGTGACAGCTCTCCCCAGTTTGGCCTCGGCTGCTGGCTGGTTGACGATCAGTCAGCTGATCTCACTGATTGGTAATCAGTCAGCAGCCGATGGTGCAGGCATAAAAGGGGCAGAGCTGCATGAGAAGGGAGGGTGAGCGGACGCATAGTGTTGCGGTCTGCTCGGTGTGAGTGAGAAATAAACATGTTCCCAGACGAAACCTCTTCGTTTATGGCTGGTCCTTGGTGCTGGGGGGGGGGGGGAACTCACGGGTGGTGGCACTGATCGTGCTACAATGACATTTTAAGCTGCGGCAGCTTCACGATGAAACAGAACAGGCAAAGGAAGGTGGAGGCAGTAGAGAAGTAGGAGACCAGAAGAGGACTAGAAGAGGAAGGTGGAGGCAGTGGAGGACTAGGGAAGACCGGAAGAGGCAGGTGGAGACAGTGGTGGACTAAAGGAGATGGGAAGAGGCAGGTGGAGACAGTGGAGGACATGGGGGGGACCAGAAGAGGCAGGTGGAGACAGTGGAGGACATGGGGGGGGGGGACTGGAAGAGGCAGGTGGAGACAGTGGAGGACATGGGGAAACCAGAAGAGACAGTGGAGAACATGGGGAGACCAGAAGAGGCAGGTGGAGGACTAGAGGAGACCGGAAGAGGCAGGTGGAGGACATGGGGAGACCAGAAGAGGCAGGTGGAGGACTAGAGGAGACCGGAAGAGGCAGGTGGAGGACATGGGGAGACCGGAAGAGGCAGGTGGAGACAGTGGGGGACTAGGGGGAGACCAGAAGAGGCAGGTGGAGACAGTGGGGGACTAGGGGGAGACCAGAAGAGGCAGGTGGAGGCTGGGGGAGATGATGGGCATGGCAGACTCCACTGGTCTGCGGATGCCTTTGCAGCGTCCCATTGGAACCCTGTATGACGGCTGTATTTATCAAGCAGCCGTATGATGTTGGAAACCAATCAGCCCAGCAGAGTGATGGACTAGAACAGGGATCGCAACCTGTAGAGATGAAGTGTCATTTGTTTGTGCTCTTTTTTTTTTATCCGTTTGCCATATCGTATCTCAACAGGTCTGTTACGTCATTCGGTCGATGTCGGCAACATTTGAAAGAACAACGTTCTCTACCACAACCAGGAAGTTGTAATTGCATATGAAATTACTATAAACAAGGGTTTTAATATGAAATCACTAACACTAAAGACCTTCCACTAATCGCCTTCGTCAGCTATAAAAAAACAACTAAGCTTCTGACCAATAGGAGGCAGGTGTGGGGGGGAAAGACTCCCTGAATAGCAGAGCGCTGCATACCCGTAAGACGCATGTCCTAATTAAGAGTCCATTAAAGGGATTTCAGTTTAATGACCCGTTAAAGTCTAATTTAGCTTCATCACTCGGTGAACATGACTAAATACCTGCAGAACCACAACATTCCCATAATCCTCAGCTATACTTTGGTTTACTAGTGGGGTAATTATTAGTACTAATTAGCACACTTTACCAAGCTAACAAGCTGAATTAAGATGGTCACGTTGATAGATAGTATACTAACAATGACATTGTGCAAATGTTATAATTTGTAGATGGCTATATGCATTATTCAACTATTGCAGATCTAATTTACTATAATGTATATGTAGGAATTCAGACCGAGACATTATTGTGGCACATTTGCCATTACCAGAATCATGCATTTATTAATCCAGTTTTAATGTAATACAGAAAACATTTCATCTGTGGCGGCAAGTGGTTATAAATAATGCAGCTATTCCAACAAACGTTGAATTAAGAAGCCGTCATACAAATACCAAATTCAAAATATAGATTTCAACTCTTATCAATGCTTTGAATTCCTCCTCCAGCGAAATAAGGAGACAAATGAATGACAAGTGCTGTGGATGGAGTTGCATAACATTTATTGGTATTCAGACTCAGACTTCAGGACGAATTAAATCCAAATTCCAGTGCTGCGTTCCTTCTCATTCCAATGTACTTTCATTTAGAGCTTGTACAACTCTGAAACAAAGTTGCAAATATGTTTTTCAAGAGCCATCTGTAATGCAAAGCACATAGTTTGTTTATAACATTTCCAACACCACTTTTGTTTCCATCGTACCAATTAGACCGCTTCAGATAACCTTTGAGCAAACCCAGAGAGACCGCCAGCCAGCAAGAAACCGTCTAAAGCAGCAGCCGGCATCATTTACACTCCTGCTCATTACAGATGCCTAAAATGTGCTACAAGCTCAACAACAACAAAATAATATATTGCATACTGTCAGTTAGGTGTGACAAGAAACTCGGTATATACACCACTGTTCAAAAGTTTGGAGTCACCCAACAAGACAATTTTGTGTTTTCAATGAAAACTCACTTTTTTTATCCAATGAATTGCAAAATGAATAGAAAATATAGTAAATACATTGACAAGGTTAGAGATAATGATTTTTATTTTAAATATGAATTGTGTTCTTCAGACTTCAAGCTCAAAAGGAAGGCCAGTTGAAAAGCTTCTCTGACCAGCATAACTGTTTTCAGCTGTGCTAACATAACAAAAGGGTTTTATAACATTCTACCCTTCCGTTAGTCTTCTAAGGCGATAACACAATGTGCCGTTAGAATACTGGAGATGGGCCTCTATACAACCATGTAGATATTTATTTATTTTTTAAACAGGTGTTTCAACCTAGAATAGTCATTTACCACCTTAATAATGTATAGAGTGCATTTCTTAATAATGTAATGTTATCTATGCTTTTCTTTGAAAAATAAGGACATTTCTAAGTGACCCCAAACTTTTGAACGGTGATGTATGTGTGTATCAGGTGGAAGATCTGTAAAAATGTTACACATTTCGAAAACCTACTCATGACTTGTTTGTCACAACAAAAACAACAGCTAATGCCACTCTAAAGGGCACATGGCACCGGCATTTCTCTTTTATGGGAGAGCGCATTGATGCTGAACCATTGCTTTACTCCATGGTGACCAAAAATATCCTAATGAAAAAGTGGGAAGATCATTGATCTCAGGCCAGTGATTGTAAATATGCTTTTTCATTGAGCTGGTTCAGTCCGTGGTGACCCACTACTCGTCTGTAAAACGGCTTCCAATAGTCTTCCAGACCTCCATTCAACCACGTCTTTCCAGTGTGCCGTGTGTTTCCAACAGTCATTTAAACCCGTTTGACCATGATGGCAGCTCCATCTGCACCAACGTGAAGGAGCCACTGCCTGCCAGGGGCCAACGGCTGCTCGGACGCTTTTGCAGTCAAATTTGGGCGTTTGGAAAAGGGACAAACCAGCGAGGGGGCAAGGCATGGTGACAAAAAAGACTTTCACTTTATTTCCAACCACGAAGCCAAGGAACATCTGGTGAGATGCACAAGCAGTTTCTATTTAAAAATGTCCTGCAGGAGCCCCGCTCACCCACAATTACTTTGATCCTTTTCTATTAACAACTTCCACCCAGCTATAGTGAGACATACTTACACACATTTTCCACCCTCTCTTTCCAATTTTTAAACTACTTTACACCTCCCTCGTTACACAAACCTCCTTTGAGATGTGGGTCCATTGTGGGCGGAACAAAAGGAGAATCCAGCCGTCACATATGGGTCTCCTCTGCTCTCCTCTCTCGTACCTTCATCCCTATTGAACCTCAATCCCCTGATCCTCCGCAGCTGAGGCCAATTAGGCCTCTTCCCGGCACCTGTTCCCTGAGGCACTCCCCCACACCCCTCCAAAGCTGAGCCTAGCCAGTAGCCACCCTCACTCCCCCCTCCACCACAATGCACAAATGAAGAGTCAGAGAATCTCGACACAAAGATTGACGGCGTTTCTCAAGTCAAAGAACACGACTACAGACTTGTGTTCTTTTGGAGTCTGGACTTGGGAGTCCAGACTCCGGAGGACGGGACAACGGGAGGACGGGAGGACGGTCTTTCTGCGATTGGACCAGCAGCTGACTTGATGACGTCACCACATCAGCTGTTCTTGCTCCTGACTTTACTCTAATTATTCACTGAACATTCTTTTTTACAGTCAAATAAACAAAACATCCTAAAATGACATTCCTGACTCAACAACAGTATTTATAAAAAGTCAACTGTCAGTTGTTTATTTTCTCCTCCGCTATAGTTTCCGGTTGCTGGTGAAATGCATTCTGGGATATCTGCTGGCCAGAGTACGCACAAGTCTCCTCTGATGCATCCTGGGTAAAGTGGGAGGATCAAGTCACATCCGGGCATTTTGACCGTGACTAGAAAGGAGCGAACTTTGAATGTGAACATGTACCCGGGCTGAGACTGATGAGTCACAAGGACACAAGTAGAGGAAAGGACACAAGTAGAGGAAAGGACACAAGTAGAGGAAAGGACGCACAAGTAGGCTGATTGAGAAACGCCGCTAATCTTTCAAACGCTCTCTGAAACCAGAGAAAGTTGATGATTGAGTAATTGAGAGAAACGGCAGGAGAAAGTAAGCGCTCAACATTTTGTTTATGTAGAGATGGCAACACTTCATTGTGTGTCCAACTTTGAAAGAAATAGCAAATATATTGTTGCATGTCAATTAAAATGTCTATGGGCATCAGTTCACCCACGACTAGCAAGACACCCCACCAACGACTCTTTTGGTTTTGTATTTTCAAAAACCATCCTAGCTATATAGTTTATTATAGCTTTGAGACTAAACTGACAGGAAGGTGGGACTCAGGGAACAAGTAGTAATTTCACCTCCGTCTGCTCCATCATGATGGACAGCCATGGATTTATCGATACAGAGCGCGGTCAGGGCCAGACACCCGGACAAACCTCAGTCAGATAAAAGATCAATGGGTCAGGGCGACGAGACTAACGCAATCAATTACACAACTCCCCTGCTCCTGCACTTCCTCTGCTTAGATGGAGAGGAGAAGGCGGTGGCCGGTTAACACAAATCATGCTTTTGGTCATCTTGCTAACAAGGGGGAGGCATCAAAAACATGAATTAGTGCAGCTTTAAATATGCGTTGTGAATGTGCATGTGTCTCCACGTTTCCTACGACGCTTATTCATACTAGTACTTGAGCAGTTTCCAATTCGTCGTCCTTGTGCTGTAAAATCGACCCTGAAGAATCCTGCAGAGACGAAGACGTGTGTTTGTGTTGCATTCAGGTGCATCAGAGAACGAGGACGCTCGCTGTTATTGTAGATCCAACTCGTCACACTATACAGGCAGCTCACTGAATTGTGACAGACCTTGTCTTTGTGTGCTCAACATCTCTAATGTCAACATCCCCCCCCCCCCCCCCCCCCCCAACACACTGCCTTTCTGTTTACAGTTAACACTCTGCCGTGGTCAAACAGTACCCACTGGAGCTGCAGGATGAAGAACATGTCGCCTTATTTATTACCTTTGCGTTGAAAATGCGGAAGGTCATGTTTTGATCGCCGTGTATTTGTATGCGTGCGTGTTATTTTCATAAGTCAGAAAGTATTAAACCGAATCACATGACATTTGGTGGGATGATTGGTAATCATCCGGGAACCATTTGCTTAGATTTTGGGATCGATCGGGTCAAGGTCATGAAAAGGTAAACATCTTCTTGAATCACATGAAATTTGGTGGGATGATTGGTAATTATCCGGGAACCATTTGCTTAGATTTTGGGATCGATCGGGTCAAAGGTCAAGGTCATGGAAAGGTCAAAATCTTCTTGAATCACATGAAATTTGGTGGGATGATTGGTTATTAGCCGGGGCCCATTTAATTAGATTTTGGGACCGATCGGGTTAAAGGTTAAGGTCATGAAAAGGTCCAAATCTTCTTTTTACAATAGCGCCGTCAATTTTTATCCAATTGGCAACTAATGCCAACATGTTCATAATTTAATGCTTAATCTTGTGATATGTGAAGGTATGCGCTCTACCGAGTGCCCGTTCTAGTAATCTACTAATGTCTGCTGTCTGCTGCGTTGGGTTGCCAGGAAATCCAAGTCTGCATCGGCCACACAGAACCAAACGGCCGACCGGGGCCTCGTTGCACATGATGGTCAAACGGCCACAGAAAAGTGTCAGGAAGACGGTGGATGTGAACAACAAGCGTTTGTCCAAACACGGTCTGGACCCTGTTATCTACGTAAACACTCCCGTCCTGTCCGCGCTAAATAATGTCGGATTCCAGATGTTCTTCCAGGTTTAAACATACACCAAACTCACCGTCTGCCCTCCTGTTGTAGGGACCCGTTTTCTTTTTTGTGAAAAATGCACCTTGCAGGCAAATCACGCACTATTCTCATGGGAGCTGGCGGTGAGAAACACACACACACACTACTTAAGGAGGCATTGTCGAGAATTAATAATTCCCTGTAACGGACCTAAAAACTTTTTTAGGTTCAAATCTATTTACTAAACTTCAGACATTCATCAAACGCAGCACAATGTCAAGACACAATTAGAACTCGGCGTTAACTAGAGAGGAACAATAACACATTGGATGTCCGTATCTGGTAATTGTTAAGCTGCAGAGCTGTAATTAGTTAAAGAAATGATTATAGGCCAACACAAAGTATTCTCTCGTCTTGTGCACGGTTATCTGACGTTGCCTTGCGTTGGCTTTATCTCCCTCCTCCTTCATTGTTCCACATCTTATCTTTCACCTTTCTGCATGCAGCTCCTTCTTCCCTCCTCTCATGCTGCCCCTCACCTTCATCATCCCTTTATCTTACACTCGATCCCTCTCTCCCACCTGTCACCCTCCTTACTAAAAATAGCCCTGCTGCAAAGTCCATTATTTTTTTGTTTTTTCCGTTTTTCTTTCTCTCTCCCTTTAGGATGCTTTCTATTTTTTTCTTCTCGTCTCCGTGGGAGGCGGCTTGTCAGGTCGTTCATCAGCTGCAGCTCTGTGCTATCGGGGCCGAGCGGCTGTGGGCCGGGGCCCTCGGACCGGGCCCCTGGCCGTGTGCCGGTCACGATTCTCGCTGAGCGGCCGTGAGGAGAAAAGCCTCTGGCGGATGCATGAGGAAGGAAAGATGACTTATCCTCTGAATTATTTTTTAAAACTCAAATAAGATCCTGGAAAGCAGGAAACGTATTAAAGGATAATTCTGGTGTATTGCAACTTTAATCCTATTGTCCTCATTTTAACTGCCATTCTTCTATCAGTAATATTAACATTGTACACACATTGGTGCATTTATTGCCAACATTGTTGAAAAGAGCTAAAGTTTCTCACTCCGTAGTGGCATCATATAAATCGATTTATGTTTAAATAATATCCGCAAATACATCCCAAACTATTGTTTGTGTCTTTAGTAATGTATTTAGAAAACCGCTAAATGTTAATACGGAACATTCCTCCAAAATGTTCACTGTTGACTTATTTAGTTTTACTTATGATATCCTCTCCTAACAAATACGGCATGATAATAATGATGATAATAATATGTTATGTTCAAGTTAGGGAGCGATTGTTGCTTTGGTTAAATGTGGAAAAAACTGAAGCTTTTATGACGCCTTTAATCATTCTTATTTTTTAAATAGTGGAATTAAACTAGGATTTATTCCTCCCTGTAAACGAGGTGTTTTTGTAACCTCCTCGTAGCCACATGCCAGGACGAGAACGACGTTCCCAGTCTTCAGTGTCAAAATCCTGCAACACTCCAGCCCCTTCTGTCCGACTTCTGTGTGGCGCCTGAACGCACCACTTCACAAAAGTAAACCGTGCACAAATTGAACTAATATATCAAATTGAGTGTGATGATGATGATAATAAAAAGATGATAAATATGGAGGAAGATCTACATCGCCTTCTTTCTAATGCCAAATTCCATGACTGAAATAACAGACGCCTGGAGAAGCGGCAGAGGTTAATGATCTCGGAGTGATCCCTGACTCATTAAACTGCCATTTCAGTTTATCTAAGGATGCTGCATTTAACTCTCTCACACACACACACACACACACACACACACACACACACACAGTGCTAGCAGAAATGCTTATGCACAAACACACGCACATGCCACAAATACCACGCATACCAAAGGTTTCTGGAGGAGCAGAACTCCAGCACAGTGCAGCGTGTTGACGTCTGTCGTCTTCTTCACTTGATCTGTGGCATGTAAACGGTACAAAGACACACTGTGACACACACACCATTTCTATTTCTGCAACTCTATAAATTCAGTTTAATTAGAAGGGTAAAGGATTAAGATGGAAATTGGATTCCTTCCTCCTCTCCTCTTCCTCCTCCTCCTCCTCCTCTTGATGGCCAACATTAAAAAGCTCTCCCTGGTAAGATAAGAGCCGGTCATCATTGTCAGCAATGAGACGAATGCTCATTCATTGCAAAAAACGCAATTAAAGTCGGGTTGTTAAAGCCGACTGACGGCTTCTCCTTGCATAATAAACTTGTTTTCTTCCTGTGTGCTCTGTGAAATGATTGGAGGTTAATTATTTCTTATTTGAGACTCTAGCTTTGTTCGTCTCGTGTTCAGCCAGTGACGTCAAGGGTGTCCTCTTAAATGTTTTTTTCCAAATAAATGGACCGCATCTCTGACTTTCCGGTTGACTTTCCCATCAGCACGACGCGATAGTGCCACTCTGAACCCAGACTGCACTGTCTGAGCCTCCCTTCACTTACCTCTGATGGATTTGTTCAACTTAGCAAGAGTAATGGGAAGAGCGGCCTTGAATGGGAGTGTGTGAGTGTGTGAGTGTGTGAGTGTGTGTGTGAGTGTGTGAGTGTGTGTGTGTGTGTGTGTGTGTGTGTGTGTGTGTGTGTGTGTGTGTGTGTGTGTGTGTGTGTGTGTGTGTGTGTGTGTGTGTGTGTGTGTGTGTGTGTGTGTGTGTGTGTGTGTGTGTGTGTGTGTGTGTGTGTGTGTGTGTGTGTGTGTGTGCCGTGCATCAACACGGAGGTGACACAGCGGGCGTCACACCGCCACCTCCTCCTCCTCCTGACCCGGCGGCCCGAGTGCTGCAGAGCAGGTACATCAGCGGATGTTATGAAAATAAAGTTGTTCATGGACTCAACCGGAAGGCTTTTTAGGCTTTTTAAAGGAAAAGTTCCACATCATTCGGTGATGTGTATTCTTGCTGAGAAGATGATTCTATGATGATTGCATGATTAAGATGTCCGCAGAATCAGTAACTTCTTTTTAAATCACTTCTTAAAATGTTTATAGAACAGCTTTTAAGTGATCTAGTCTTTTTATGCAGAACTTTGGTTCCCCTAATTTAGTTTGTCTGTTTTTAATTTACTTGTAATTTATTTGTTTTAATTTTAATATATACATTTAAATGTAATATTGGTTTCTTACTATTCCACTTGTTTTGCTTTAACTCTATGTGGAGCACTTTGTAAACATTGTTTTTAAAGGTGCTATATAAATAAAGGTATTATTATGTCAGTGTTGGAATAAATGTTTAATATTTAAGAACAAAGTAGAAATGCGTGTTTGATCCTTTTTATGCATTGAATTATTCTGGGATGCCCTACCCCAAAAAAATCAGCTGCCACCACTGTCCACCGTCTTATTGCCTTTTCATGCTAAACTGAGCGTCTCTCGGTGAAGTGGTTTGGGAGACAGACTCTGATTGCTTTGACATTCAAGCTGCAAGAGGGTGTTTCAAACTTTGGTGCAGTTTCACTCAGCACCGTCAGATTTAGAACGGTACTTCTAGCTTCAGTTGCTAGGAAATGATGTGACACATAATGAGACGGTTATCCAGGTCACAATTTAATTAATTTTATCGTCCGGAATCGTTTGTATTTAATCCTAAATATCACCCCGACTGAATTATCTTTCATACTTTGACCTATGACCATTAAACACGTAGCACATTGCATTCAATTTAGTATCAATACGCTCTCGACTGTACTGATATACTACGGTGGACTCTCCAGAAAACATATGAGAGCAGTGTCTAGATTCTATTCAGAAAAGATGCATATTTTACCTTTTTATTTCATTCCAAAAGCACAATTTAGTTTATCTCCTCGGCTTGTGTGAGAAAAGAAGGAGGAATGTGTTTTTTGAGCTGTAAGCTAAATATCGCCACAAAATGATGCATGGGATGGACTAAGTCTGAGACATGGGGGTACGATTACACTTCCAGTGTGTATTGCAGCAAATAAACTGAGATTAGGACTAATATTGATCCCAGGGACAATCTGATGCATGTTCCTGGCCTTCTCCAGTTGTAATACAGAAGTCTCACTCGTGGATTCTTTACATCTCGGTGAGTGGAAAGTATTAGCTTTGCAGAGCGATGAGCTCGAAACAATGTTACCAATTTATGAGATATGAAATACCCATTTTCCCAAACACAAAGGTCCACTCCACACCCGCTGTGAGTTCAAATCTATTTCCTTCAACCACGGAGCGATTTTGGATGCAGCTGCGGAGCTTTCCCCCCGGGCTTTAATCTCGTTACGCAGCGGGTGCAGGAAGCAGGAGGAAGTGGAAGCACTCAGTCTGAGCGCTTTGACCGAGAAGACCTGAGCCCGGCCGGCTCACCGAACCCCCCGCCCCCCCTCCCCCCCACAGCGAGAGTCAAACCTGGTTACAGATGAGTGGTGGGATGGTCTGGATGGAGAAAGAGAGCTCCTCTCCTCCTCTCTTCCCCGTCAGCACCACTTTCTATTGAACTCGCAAGAAAGTGTGTGTGTGTGTGTGTGTGCGTGGGTGGGTGGGTGTGTGTGAGTGTGTGTCTATGAGAATGTGTGTGTCTATGACAATGTGTGTGTGTGAGAGTGTGAGTTTGTGTGTCAGTGTGAGAGTGTGAGTTTGTGTGTCAGTGTGAGAGTGTGAGTTTGTGTGTCAGTGTGTCTGTGAGAGTGTGAGTGTGTGTGTGTGTGAGAGTGTGCGTGAGTGTGTGTCAGTGTGTGTCTGTGAGAGTGTGACTGAGTGTGTTTGTCTGTGAGTGTGTGTGTGTGTGTCTGTGAGAATGTCTGTGTGTGTGTGTGTGTGTGTGTGAGAAGAGCACCATGGTAGGCTTCAGGGTCGATTCTAGTCTGATTATTTCGTCTAAACTTTACTGACCTATCCGCTACCCTCACTGGGGAGGTGGTCTCACACAGTGGGGTTGTATCTTTTATGTGTGGATGCTCATGTCCAATCCTAGTAAGACCTGTGTGTGTGTGTGTGTGTGTGTGTGTGTGTGTGTGTGTGTGTGTGTGTGTGTGTGTGTGTGTGTGTGTATCCAACTGTGTATGTTTTGGTTCTATCTTGTCTTTCTGATAATAATCCAGACCACCACAGGCGACTTCCTGACACACCTTGAGAGAACTCTGTGTGGGTCAATGCTTTGCTTTAAAGCCGTAGCATAGTATTAAAGCATCAGCCAGTCAGCCAGTCACTGGGGTACTTAGGGTCCCTTGGGGGGTACTTAGGGTCTAATGGGAGGAACACGCCGATCACTCCCTATCATGGTTCCACCTTCTCATCACCAACTCAGAAACTCAGATAAACAGGCTGTGATCTAATACCTGACGTACTGCTGTCACATAGAACAACATGTCAGATGAGAACTCCGCCTGTTTTTTTAAATAAAGGAAAGTATGATTGCTCTTCAAACAAAACAGATACAGTGACGCACACAGGCCGTGATTCATGCTTTCATCAGAAGGAGCCGTGTCATGTTTTTTGTTTGAATGCCTCTTTAATCCGAAGAGGAGAGTGTGCTTCTGGTGGCAGGAGAACAATGGATGTCTGAGTTGAAGAGGTTTTAGGGACATCAAAAAAGATCTCTGGCCAAGTGGTGTAAAAAACAAGAACCATGGAATAATATTTAGAATATGAAATTGATGCCGACTTACAAACATATCAGACTAGCGTGTTCCAGGTGGAAAGGAGAGTAGAACATGTCGGTCCTGTTACTGAACAGTCCATGAGATTATAAAAGTTAGAGCATAGCATAACTTTTGTTCCAATAGTAAATGTTTTACTCTAAAATAATCTTGTTAATTTACTATACTATACTTTCTTCTAACATAACCTATAACAAAATAACGTAGCCATGAGTAATGTGCTGCGTGCCCTTTATTACGCTTCATTAACATTCATAAAGAAAGGCATGGTTTCAAATAAAATACAGCACCAAGCCATTTTATATACATTCCCTCATTTTGAAAATAATTAGTTAGCAGCCATCTATAATTAAAACTAGAACGGACACTCGGTACAGCGCATACCTTCGCATATCACAAGATTGGGCTTTGAATTATGAACATCAAAATTGACTGTGCTATGGTAAAAATAAGATTTTGACCTTTTCATGACCTTGAACTTCACCTTTGACCCGCTCAATCCCAAAATCTAATCAAATGGTCCCCGGATAATAACCAATCATCTCACCAAATTTCATGCGATTCGGTTTAATTCTTTTTGACTTATGCGAATAACACGCACACACGCATACAAATACACGGCGATCAAAACGTTACCTTCTGCATTTTCAATGCGAAGGTAAAAAGTAGGAATCCATTCCTGCATGTTTTCTCTTGTGTTTTTGGAGAAAGGAAACAAAAACAGGCAGTTTATCAGGGCTATCCACGACTATACTCAGATCTTCAGCCACTTCAGGGAGTCACAGAGGCTGAATATAGTCAATAACTAGAATGGGCACTCGGTAGAGCGCATACCTTTGCATATCACAAGATTGAATTATGAACAATTTGGCACTAGTCGGATGCCAATTAACCGAGATATCGCAAATTTATGTTTTTCACCTTTTCGTGACCTTGACCTTTGACCCAATCACTCCAAAAAATGAATCGATTGTTCCTTGGGTCATGACCAATCATCCCACCAAGTTTCATAAGAATCGGCTCAGTTTTGTCTGATTTAGACGAATAACGGACAAACGGACATATTCACAAATAAATACACGCCGGCCAAAACGTTACCTTCTGCATTTTCAATGCGAAGGTAATAAAGTAATTTAGTCTTTTATGATTTTAATATCTAAACTCCTTGAGAGACGTATCTGACCGTACCGGATCCAAGTGTCACCCAAAAGAGAAAGTTAAACTTATTCTTAGCCGGGTTGCGGTCAGGTGTCCTCGGAGCTTCCTCCATTGATTCCCAGAGTGCACTCGTCTTTTACGAGATCTCTTATCTTCATTGCGCCCTCTGTCATTGAAGCTCACGCCAGGATCACGTTTAAGAGGCAACGAGTGGCATCTTGATGCATCAAGATGGATGATCAGCTCTCATGTAAAACCTTTATATGGCTGAGAGTCCGCCGTCCACCAGGAGAATAAAAAGAAACAATAGTTTACTTTATACGTGGGCTTTTATCACTGCAATCTGAATCAATGGAACCTCGACAAAATGGGAGAAGCAAAGCTGCAGCTCTGATCCCTATGATCTTTTTGTGAGATTCCTTATGGGGTCGGCTGTCCATCATCCCCTGTCGTACGTAGTCATCGTAGTCGGGCCGCTAGCAGCCGGGTAGCTCTTATCTCGCTGAGCCTGCACAGAGAGACGGCTCCCTTCTTCCCTTCCTCCACACGCCAACTGGGAGCCATCGAAACACACGTCGATGCAGCTGCCGCCGACCGGGACACGGCTCACTATCTTCACCAAACACGGATTCAAAGGTTCGGAAGGCTTCAGCCTTCAGATTATGAAATGTTGCTTTAAAGCCCCACTATGTCGTGTTTCCCTTGTAGCGCCCCCTTCAGGTATTTAACGTTTACTTCAGTGTCGTAAATACCCAGTTACGCTAGATCAGGTGTCTGAACCTCTGGCTCTGAGCCATATGTGGCTCTTCTGGTGACGCATATGGCTCTTTTGAGTTTGAGTTAAATAATAATCTCCTCCGCCCCCTGTAACTTTCTCTCTCCTCCAGATGACAGCAGCAGTAATGTCAGGTCCCTTTCTTAAAGACGTCTTTGTTCTTTAAACTAAAGGTCTGTTATTGGTCGTCTCCACAGCAGCATGTCTCTCTGTCTCTACGTCGCGTAGCGGAGACAATAAAAAGTCCCCTGTGAGGTGGACTGGACTATGTGACGCTGGTCATCATGACAGAAAGCAGGTCCAAGGACCGGGCGCTACAACATGTCACATAGTCGGGTTTTTAGCCCACAGACCCCGATGGAGGAGGAGACATCAACATATTAAAAGTCATTGTAGCCGCACCATTTTGTTCAAGCTGTTATTTTAAGGTAGGAATTGTTACATAGTGGGGCTTTAACTTCACTCGATTTACTTGACTCACGTAAAAGTTTGTTCCCGAGGACGTGAAGTGGAACGGGTGATAACGCTGTCGTCGTTCTCCACGGCTAAGATATGTAGACCCCCCCCCCCCCCCCACACACACACACACTCCCTCTCTCTGGATCGCGATCCATGCCGACTACCAACTATTCATCCACTCTGTCATGTTCATTGAATGTGTTGTTACTGTGTAATGATTCCTTCTGGTCACATGACATCTATTGTTCTGTCCATCCTTCAGAGGGATCCTCCTCTGTTGCTCTCCTGAAGGGTTCTTACCTTTTTTCCTTGTGAAAGTTTTTTTTTCTATTTCGTGGGAGTTGTTCCTGATCCGATGTGAGGTCAAAGGTCAGGGATGTCGTCTGTGTACAGATTGTAAAGCCCTCTGAGGCAAATGTGTAATTTGTGATATTGGGCTATACAAAATAAATGAATTTAATTGAATTAGTCTGAAGATGAATCAACTTCTTTGGACAGTGGTTGACTGAGTAAAGTATTAAAATGTCAGTACTTCTGATAAAAGCTGTGATAATTTATATTTTGATGGTATATTCACATAAGTGCTGTTCTTAAAGTGACACTTTGCCAATGTATAACCAGTTCAGCATCATCACAGTGGCTCTGAGGGGGAGGCCGGGCTCACAATCATTTTTAATGTATTTTTACAGTGTGGTTTTAGTACTTTTGTTGAAGTAAAGGTATGAATACTTCCTTTTGGTGTTAACTCTCATGAGTGCAGGCCTCACATATAATAAGTTCAATATTTAAGCTCTACTAAGATACACTTTCCGCTGCATGAGCTACTTTTAGTGGGAAATATTTTACCTTTCGCCTCAACTCGTGAACAATAAAACACTGTTATTTTAATCATAATTAGCAAAACGCTAATTATGATTAAAATAACAGTGTTTTATTGTTCACTTAGTGGCCACTTTATAGATATACCTGTACAATTTATTACAATTCAGTACCACAGCCCTGTCGTAAATTACCCTAACGCAAATTATAGTGTTCTGTTTTTGTGACATTGTCAGAAATTTGTATATTCAATTTCATGTTAAATTGAGGTCATAGTTAAATACAGTGGTGAAACAGACTTCATAATACTAAGAGGTGTTTCTACTTTTTTTTGTTCTTCCTTTTTACGGAGCAGAATATTTCAAACAAAAAATGCAATTAACATTATCACAGTGTCTAAAAAAAACAGACAACAATAGCAGAACAGCTGTCTTACATTGCATCTGACTGCACAGTTGTTCCTAATAAAGTAGCCACAGAGGGTGGGCGCCAATACCAAGTCATTCAAATTCATAGCGACAACATTAAAGTGCTACACAAGAGCAATAATGGTCTGATCAATTATCCGCAGAATCAGTAACTTCTTTTAAATCACTTCTTAAAACCCATTTTTATAGAACAGCTTTTAAGTGATCTAGAACTTTGGTTCCCTTAATTTAATTTGTCTGTTTTTAATTTATTTGTAATTTATTTGTAATGTATTTGTTTTATAATGTATTTGTTTTAATGTATTTGTTTTTAAAGGTGCTATATAAATAAAGTAATATTATTATTATTAATATTGTATTAAACATACTGTACGGAGGGCCAAGCTGCCTAATGAGTACATACTTGGATGTAAATCATATTTTAAATGCAATATTTTGAAGGATGAAGTAGTACTAACACCAGTGTCTGATAGATAACTCAAATAGAAAAAAGGAATACTATACATGATATTGGAAGTAACATTGGCAATGATATTAAAACTGTTGGTGTCCATCATCATTTCTTTCTCCTTGTCTAGTCTTCTCCCCACCGCTGGAACCCTCAACGACAGTGACCTCCTCTCTGAATCCTTCCTCCGTCCCCCGTCTCCACCCAGACCCTCTCCACTTGGCTGCTCGCTCCGGAGACACCGGCGGTAATTAATCAAGCGACGGAGGAATGTGGTTATCGCTTAGGGAAAGTTGGCCGACGGTGAAAGAGTTTCTGTCTGCATTTCGCCGGCCGTCTCAATCAATCTGTCGTGTTCCGCAGATGTGTGACAGTAATGAATATGAATAGCTGCAGAATGAATGATTTTTCTGCCTTTTTATTGGCAGAATGCCCTCGGCACGATGTCACCAGCAATGAGCCGTTTTACGGCCCTCCTCGCTCCTGCATACCGGGCGGCGCCGAATGGTAGATGGAGCATGATGGATGTTTGTTTACATTGAGGTTCTACGCCATACTGATAATAACTCTGAATTAAAGGGGAGTTACTTGTCAACAACCAACGTTAAAACACAAAAGCCTACAAGTTACCTACAATGTAATGTGAATCAGATCCATTGCCCAGCCCTTTGACATCAGAGGCGTTCAACACCACCGCGGTAGCATACGTTGGATTGGATAGCGAATACAATTCATTGAATTTTGATTTCCACCATCTACAAAAGGTGGTTCAAGCTGGAATCTCCACTCTTCACTCATTGTAGTGACTTCTGTTACTTTCCAAATGTTTAGGTGCCTGTAGTCAATCTTAAACGGGGTGATGTCAGGCCTGAGGACACGCCACTGATGTTTAAATGCCTGCAGCCTCACGCTAAATGACTCCACCGGGAGTCCTGACCAACATGCTGAAGGCCTGCAGCACCAACTAGCTCTGATGAACACATAATACTAATAATAATGAAAAACGTACACCACCGTTCAAAAGTTTGGGGTCACCCAACAAGACAATTTCATGTTCTCCATGAAAACTCACTTTTATTTATCCATTGAATTGCAAAATTAATAGAAAATATAGTAAATACATTGACAAGGTTAGAAATAATGATTTTTATTTTAAATATGAATTGTGCTCTTCAGACTTCAAGCTCAAAAGGAAGGCCAGTTGAAAAGCTTCTCTGACCAGCATAACTGTTTTCAGCTGTGCTAACATAACAAAAGGGTTTTATAACATTCTACCCCTCCGTTAGTCTTCTAAGGCTATAACACAATGTGCCATTGGAACACTGGAGATGGGCCTCTATACAACCGTGTAGATATTACTTTTTTTTTAAACAGGTGTTTCAACCTAGAATAGTCATTTACCACGTTAATAATGTATAGAGTGCATTTATTAATAATTTAATGTTATCTTCATTAAAGAAAACATGTTTTTCTTTGAAAAACAAGGACATTTCTAAGTGACCCTACACTTTTGAACGGTGGTGTACCTTTATGCACCCTGTCTAGAGATGTATCAACAGTCTCACACTCGGAGGTCACATCTCAGTACTTTGTCTTTATGCTGATTTCCTTCCCTGGAAAACACACTGAGTATGTGTCAATCATCCTGATATTAACCTGAATTTACATAATGACAACAGACAGCTTACGCGTCATGATTTCCGTGAGTAGAGCTAATATAAAATGGCACATGACGCCTCTATCTCCTTCCCAGTGTCAGGCTCAGGATGCCACATGGAGATCCTGTTGGGCGTCGGCCCCGCCCCTCGTGGCTGTGACCTCACTCCCTCACGGTGACGTCAGCATGTCTTCAGTTTCTCACAGTGCTTTTGCTCAGGGTGCCTCTTCAGCATCTATTTCTTTGAAAAAGTATTAGGTTTTATTTATTTTACTGCACTTTTCTGTTGCAATATTAGGAATAAAGAGTGATATATTTACACTCTCTGTAACAGTTTAGCTCCACACCTTATAATAATAATACTAATAACTTTATTTATATAGCACTTTTAGAAACAAGGTTTACAAAGTGCTCTACAGATAAACAAAGCATAAACACAACTTAAATGGCGGCAAACAAAAAAGACCATACCATAAAAGCATTGAATACAACTAAACCAAACAAATAGCCAATTAAAATAAAAACATAAAAGGACGACATCACTTAAAAGCAGTTCTATAAAAGTGGGTTTTAAGAAGTGATTTTAACCTTCCTTTTTTATTAGTTGTTTTCATCCCGTCTCTCTAACTATCACGTCGTTCCAGATCCTGCTTCCATCTCAGTCCAGCTCCCTTCAGCTGCCTCTGATCACCTCGTTAGTCCCTCATTACCTTCACCTGGTCCTCACAACCTTCTCACCTGCAGCCCATCCCCTCGTTAGTCCCTCACTATTTAGCTCCCTCACTTCCACTTGTCCTCTGCCAGATCGTCTTGTGTTCTCAGACAGAGCTCTGAGCGTGCCACTGTGTGTTTGTTGATTCGTTCTGTTTCGTTCTTGACAATACTTTAAGTAAAGGATCTTTCTCAGCATGTTCTGTCTCCTGAGTCGTGCATTTGGGTCCACCCTAAACCCCGTCGTGACACTCTCCCTTCGTTGATGTCTTATTTCGTCGTGAGCAGTTTAAGAGATTAGGGTCAGGGTTACTCAACCATGTATTAAAAAAATAATTGCTCAATAACTTGTATCTTTTGAAAATATCAAATAGCGCTTTGAGTTTTTTTGATCCAGTGCTTTAAAAGCTTGTTTACCGGTAAAATAATCGTATTCATACGGTATACTGATTAACACAGTATCCACAAGGTGGGCCGAGTCTTACCGGGACTCTGATTAAATGTTGAAAGAAGTTTAATGTCTCATTTATAATCTCTTTGAGCTGAAATGACAATTTACAGCAGCAGATAGGAGAACCTATTCAAAAGTTTTAACGACGATGTGATTGGCTTACCAAAATTGCACACAACTAATTGGTTCAATAAAAAGTACACGCCCCTCCAATCAGCTGGGAGAATCAGAGACTGAGATTACGAATGAACAAGAGTGTAAAGAGTGTCTTCATATATATATATATATATTATTTTATTTGACAGTGCTGTATTACATATATGTTGTGTATATATACATATATATTTTATTTTGTATCTTATATTTCACTTTGCACACTTTACTTTATGCACAGTCACTTTCTTTCTTACTTATATTTTATTGTGTTTAGTTTTATCTGTGCTGCTACTGTGTCAACACATTTCCCCTTGGGGATTAATAAAGTATATTTCTATTCTATTCTATTCTATTCCTTAGTATTGTTATAAGATATTCTTTTTCAAACCAACATCTGCTCTACAGTTTCTCTGCATTCACTATTTTCTTATATTCCCACCAGGTGTGTTTGACAGCAGCAGGTTTGATAGTTTCCACGACTCAGAGAGTCCATTTGCCACGTCCCTGCCCCGCTAAACCGCCGGCAACAAAGCATATCAACAAGAAAGTGCGATGGCAAAAGCTGCTTGTGTGTCGAATAAGGAGTGTGTGTTTGAGCACGTGCAGTGGCGCGAGAAAAAAGGACCCCACGAGCCCGAATCTCCTGTTGCTCCCATGCGACTCGACTCAAACCGGCGCCTTGCCTAATCAAAGGGAAAACACACGCAACGCTCAATTAGTTCAGACGGCTCCATTTGCTCCATTTACTCCACGGTGCAGGAAACCGCTGATAATGAGTCTGGAACGACACTTCTAATGGGAGAAAAATCACGTGAAAGTGTGATGAGTGTACTTTGCCGTTGTTTCCGTCGCGGAAATATAAAAATACAGCAGCATGGAGCTCGTACTCACAAAGCCTCACGCAGAGATCAATGCATTCTGAATGGAATGATTGATGTGGGTATCTCTCTCTATATATAGCATTATAATATTATAACAAAGAACGATACACATGCATGATTAATTCCTGTGTTTAGTTTAAGTTTTTCTGACTGCACAAGTCAAGACTATTCTGCAAACCTCAAACATCAGTGTGAGTCATTTAGACGCCGCCGGTGTAAACACAGTTCATCATCGGAAGCCAATCACTGTCCCCAATCAGCGACTGCAGGGGATCTGACAAACCGGCTAAAAACCTCCGCGCACAATCAGGCGACGTTCAACCGCGGCAGACGGAAGGATCTCCGGAGGGTTCCCAGTCGGCCTTTGATCTGTCACTCATCTCATCACGCGCTCAGTCAGCGAGAATGACGGCCTCGTTTCACAGCACTGAGGTCTAATCAGCGAGGAACAAAAAGGAGGCAAACATCGCCGCCGACTCAACAACAACGGCATTAAACTGTCGCGTGTGTGAGAGAGTGTCTCGTCTTCTCGGCTCGTTGTATTCATTGTTCCAACACAGCCGTAAGCCAACAGCAAACAGACGATTGCTGCTCCGGCCTCAGAGGGAAGCCGATTCGCAGAGGAATCCATCATGTTTATTGTCGCTATGTGTCTTATCGGTGTGTGTGTGTGTGTGTGTGTGGGGAGGCGAGGGGGAATGAGAGAGGCTGCTCTTGCAAATTGTGAGGAAAGTAATGATGACTTGAGGGAAGAAAGCTAAAAGCAACCGAGTCTACAGGACCTCAAGGTGGGAGAACAGCCCAGGTGTGTAGCAGTAATGAGGCCCCAGACTTACCATACGAAGGCCTCTGATACCTGGAGCCCACAGCCCGAGGTCTGACTGGATACAGAGAAGCCCAGTGGGACTGTAAGTGTGTCTCTGTGTGAGTCTTTGCTCAAAAACACCACAAGGTACCAGATTGGATATTTTATCCTTCTGCTAGTATCGCCGAATTTAGTTTGATCAGTACAAAAACTGAATTTTAAGAAAAAAAAGGTGCAGGTTATGTGCTGCAAGTTTTCTCAGCGACAAGACTGTCATGTGTGTGATGATATTAATGTAAAATATAATATATATATAAAATAGCTTTGGTTACGTTTGTGCAGAGTCGGGCGAACTGTGTCTAGTATTTATGCTGAGCTAAGCGTCTCTCAGCTGTTACTTCATATCCACCACACGGACGTGAGAGTGGTGGAGATCTTCTCATCGAGCTCCGGACCAAAAAAAAGAATGAGCATACTTCCCAAAATGTCAAACCTTTTTCTTGAAGCCTTTGAAGGCTATTTAAGAGCTTCACATGGGAAACTAGAACGGGCACTCGGTAGAGCGCATACCTTCACATAACACAAGATTGGGCATTGCATTATGAACACTTTGGCATTAGTTGCATGCCAATTGGATAAAAAGAAGATGTTGACCTTTTCATGACCTTGACCTTTGACCCGATCGATCCCAAAATCGGATCAAATGGTCCCCGGATAATTACCAATCATCCCACCAAATTGCATGCGATTAGGTTTAATGCTTTTTGACTTATGCGAATAACACGCATACAAATAAATAAATACACAGCGATCAAAACATAACCTTCCTCATTTTCAATGTGAAGGTAACTATATACCTTCCAATGGTGGATATGATACAGTAGTGCGGTGAAAGTACAGTGGGAGATATTTGCATCTAAATCCGAGAACGCAACCGAATGAGCTGCACACGGTTGTTTGAAAGCAAAGCGATGGCAAACATAATTAGATGACATATGAGGCCCGACAATACACTATGATAATGTTATGACTAGCGCAGCTGAAATATGTCTAACAATACAGAGAGGTTGTTTCCACAGAGCTGTGTGTCTGTATGACACAGGGATATTCTCCGGAGAAATACTTCTGCAACTTTTTTTGGCGGCGGGTGAGGTGAAAATATACTATAAATATCTTCAAGGGCAATGAAGTGCTGTGCCGCGCTGCAGGTGGAGGTGTTTAGACCCAGTCGATGCCACTACTGAGGGATGCCTGAGAAACACACACACTAGGAAAAATGAGCAGCAGTCAGTCGCCTGCACAAACACAAAGTGCATTCTATGTTTCGGTGTCACTGTTACTATTTCAGCTGAGTCTCAAGGTTGGCCACTTGAGATGATGACATAGATGTGCAGCACACTCCAATGTGTCAAAAAGTTTCTAATCTCATAAATTCTCTAATTGGTTTCTCAAATCATT
Organism: Liparis tanakae; assembly: GCA_036178185.1. Taxonomy (NCBI): domain Eukaryota; kingdom Metazoa; phylum Chordata; class Actinopteri; order Perciformes; family Liparidae; genus Liparis; species Liparis tanakae. Next base: position 22,560,685 of record CM070108.1, on the reverse strand, counting down.
TTTCCAGGAACAAGTAAATTCTTTAGAATAAACCTTTAGAGAGGCAGTGGTTTCACTTTGAAAATGGTTTTCCATTGTGTCCAGCTGGGTGACAATAACATGACGGGTTGAGTGAGGCGTCCTTGTTTGCTTAATTTTAGGGATTTTCTTATTCATGATTTGGACTTTGACATGAAAAACTGGAACATGGAAATATGACCTCAACGCAGCATTATGTTGCACACATAAGACCTTTTATTATTATTATTATTATTATTATTATTATTGTGTACCTGTTCCTGCGCTTTTTAATGAGATAATAAGTCACATTCTAATTGTATCATCAAAGGGAAATATGTTTATGAAATTACTTCCAAGCTTTGATAAGGGACCTATTATTAAGATAAGATAAGATAAGATGGTCCTTTATAAGTCCCTCAGTGGGGAAATTACAGGATTACAGTATCCTTGCTCACAAGAGAAAACAAAATGAATAATAATAGAAACAATAGAAGTAATATAAATAAGCATAAAAAACAGTAGAATATTAATGTACAGGATAGAAGGTATATATGAACAAAAGTACTTAAATGTATTGCACATGGTGTTGCACATGATATTGCAATAATTACTATTATTATTAGAAATCTAGAGATCGACATGTCCACAAAGCCAGGAGAACAGTGTGACCCGGGAAAGCACTCGCTGTCTGTGTAATTTGTGTGTTTGAAAAGCTCCTGGAAAAAGCTACATTTTTTTTTGTTAGTAATTGATGTGCTCATCGTCGTACTCATCAAATCGGAGCGTTTAGAACATCTGCTTCTTGTTTATCCCCGCCATCAGTAATAGTATATGAAAAGTAATGTTTTCTCTCTGTGAACTGAAGACACATCCATGTGAGGGTTCGTACTCGTCCTTCACTCGGCTGCTGAAGACAAACCCGCAGTGCACTCTGGGTAAAGAACAAAAGCCAAACTCAAACAAGGGTACATGAGATAGGGCGAGAGTTTGAATATTTATCCAAATTTGAACCGAAGATAAGTGAAGCAGCAAACGCAAGACTGCAGTTTATCATTATTCAGCTGCCCGAGCTGAATAATAAGCTGTGAGTGCATACTCAAACGACATCTGACAGCTGTTCCCGTAGCTCTCGATGCACAGCGAAGCCATTTGCTGCTCCTGGGTTGTTGGTAAGCGTGTAACTGCAATTCAGAAAGTTCACGTTGCAATGAAAGAGGCGGTAATGATCATGTCTGGCAAACATCCCCTCACTGCATCAGGCAGGGGGAGGAAATGATACTCTGGACCGACTATTACTATTCTCAGCATCGCGCCAGGGTCAGAAAAAATAAGTTATTTTTCAGCTGTGTGATGATAACAGACCAGAAGACACACGTCAGAGGGAGGAAACATCGGCAGCTAATGTGCTTTCAGCGCATCTGAGCCTCAGAAGAGGACCGACGACCTAAAGGGAGAACGCCTGCTGCCCCATCAGAAATGATGCATCACACATAATAAGCAGAGCAATCAGACTGAGAACACAGAACATCTTATCTGGAATCTGCTTGACTGCATGATCAATTGTCTGTGTGGTGAAATATTGATCCTCGTGCTCCAGCATGACCCTGGCTTTGTGGGCTTGTCGGGCGTTGTTGTCTGAGAACGTGCGTGTCCTCTGTAACGCCCTCTGTTCCTAAAATACCAACTAGAGACGGACCGCCATGACATTCAGTCATGGTTCCTTCATAGGACCTGGGCTGCATGGTTCCTCCTGGTTCCTCCTGCATGGTTCCTCCTGCATGGTTCCTCCTGCATAGTTCCTCCTGGTTCCTCCTGCATGGTTCCTCCTGGTTCCTCCTGCATGGTTCCTCCTGGTTCCTCCTGCATGGTTCCTCCTGCATGGTTCCTCCTGCATGGTTCCTCCTGCATGGTTCCTCCTGCATGGTTCCTCCTGCATGGTTCCTCCTGCATGGTTCCTCCTGGTTCCTCCAGGACGCTGTCTGCCTCTATACCTCTCCAATGAATAATGTAACAAGTGGTTAGTGATGTGGGTGGCAGCGAGGGATGGCCTCTCCTCAAAATAGACTCTGGTGCAACGCAGAAGGATTCAGAGACGAGATGCACTCTGCTTACGTTTACTCATGAAGCCGCTGAGAGACGTGCAACTTCTGCACAGTTAGGGACCCGCTGCAGTGTGGGCAGAAACATGGGGCTTTAATCAAAGAGAACATCCTGGTATAAAAATGCAATTGTGTTTTATTAGAGGCATGTTTAACAGCAGAGAGAACAAAAACATCAAAGACAATGTATGCGTGTGTGTGTGTGTGTGTGGGTGTGTGTGTGTGCGTGTGTGTGTGTGTGTGTGTGTGTGTGTCTGTGTGTGTCGGGGATGTTTGTGCTGCATGCATCCCTGGACAGAGCAGCAGCCATCAGCTCTGACACTCCCCCCACCAGCCAATGAAACAGGAGTGGTCACTTTCCCTGCGTGCATGTATGTGTGTGTACGTGTGTGTGTGTGTGTGTGTGTGTGTACGTGTGTGTGTGTGTATCCGTGCGTGTGTAACCTGAGTACAGAGCGTCCTCCTCGCTCTTCAACAGGGAGTCAACCGAACTCCAACTTTCTCCGCAGCGCCGCGTTCAGCACTTTGCGGGGATGGAGAGCGGAGCTGACGCCACCAGCTGCATCCCGGAGAGCCGCCGTGCGCAATAAAGAGCCCGGGGGCGTTATTGATGGCAAGTGGTCACGGGAAATATAGTGGGCACGTTTTTTTTGTAAGAGTCTTTAGATTGCCGTGCACGTAGAGGCTCTCCGCGGAGGCAGCGGCGGAACGCGGCGCTATTTTTAGAAACGCGGAAGAGGAATCAATCACGCTGCGACTGAACCCGGGTGTTCGTGACACTCTGCTGCAATCTCCTGAGAATCATGCGCGCCAGGTCACGGGCACGGGACGTTGCGGGTTTTTCGGTGTTGTTGTTTCGGTATCAGTCTGATCTCTGATGCCAAATGATGCCTTTTCCTCTCATGCGCTCCAGGAACGCAAACCGGTGGACCTCAAACTTTTCCCCCATGGAATCCACGACACTTGACGGCTGCGTTGCTTGTGGGACCCGGTGTAGTTTAGTGTCTTCTCCCCATGTCGTAGAGTTTCCAAATAGCACTGCATAGTTGGGCTGTGAATGAGAAGTGTGACCAGACAGAACTCGCGCGCTGCTCCCTCGCGCTCTTCTCTCCAGTGTGCGCGCGTTCCTTTCCTGGCTCCACATGGGAATTAAGCACTCGTCCCGCTGCATGTTCCTCAGGAGGAAAATGGCGGAGTCTGAGAGCATTGAGGTAAGTGTGAGAGAGATACCTTATGCTTTTCGGAATGAAAAAAAAAGAAGTCCTGCAGCAGAGTCGAAGTTGCAAAGAGCGGATTCCGTGCAGACAGAGTGACGCAATACAGGCTCCATCTCTGCAGGGAGGTTAACATAACACAGAGATTGTCTGCAGAGCAGGTGTGTCATCCAGTACACCTGGGACATCTCTTCTAATAACAATGCATCGTTTTACTGGTCTTGTGTTATGCTCTGCAACGTGATTGTACTTTTATGTGTACTCGACATGACAGAGGCAGGACGTTAGAGCTGTCTCCACATGCACGTTCCCGGGTAAGGACCCCACACACACCGCGTCTGAACACATGTATGACATCGGGAAGATGCTGTGAGGGTGATGATGAGCATGATGATGAGGATGATGATGAGGATGATGATGAGGGTGCTGAGGCAGAGCGCGCAGAATGACGGCGCTGTCCGAGGTGCTGCAGACGAAGAGGAGAACGCTGCATGGGACTCGCAGGTGTATTGGCTTCTTCACACGGCACTCAATGGGGATCCTCAGCAGGCAGGACATAGTTTGAATCCACCATTTACAGACCACACCCCGCCCCAATATAGTTAAATTAATTCTCCCAAAAGCACATTATGTGATTCATTCGCGTGTCATTTAAGAATTCATTGAATTTAGCTTTTTTTGAGGGGCTCTAAATTCAGAGCAACGCGACATGAGCCCAATGCAGCGGTGCCCCACATCTGTATTCACAGTGACAGCCGAGGGAGCCGTGCGGATCGGTCGTGCTGAAAAGATATAAACTTCCTGTGAAGTTGGAGACGGTGTCATGTTGCTTTTTGATTATTCATTAAAAATACAAGTTTATTCACGCGTCTATTTATTTATTCGTCCCTTAAACTCTTAGTAGTTTGTCAATGAGGGCAGCAGGCACCTGATGCCTCCCGATAAGACGAAGCTGGATGGATCTCTGCTCTCAGAGGCACCTGAGTGCCGTCATGGCAGAGCATCAAACAGATTCCCTTTCCCGACATTGATACCGACTTCCTCCGGTTATATCAGTGGAACGCTCTTCCTGCCTCAGGCCATTATCTCCTTGAAGTCATCTAGCTGGTACTTTTCTTCGGATATGCATTAAAACATCAATTCCCCGACACATGCCTTGCCCTCTTATCCAGCCGCTGATGTCATCGCTGACTTCAGGGCTCGCAAACAGGCGGCGTCTTTAACAGCCAAACACGTCACGGTGTGTTCCTCCATAACATAAGTGCTAGATGAATGTCCTCCTCGAATAACAACGCTCACCTCCGCGTGTGGACGAGGATCCAGACTGGAATACAACCCTGTGTGTGTGTGTGTGTGTGTGTGTGTGTGTGTGTGTGTCTCTCTCTGGGGGGTCAGAGGGAGGACGTGTCTCAGTGACACATGCAGCTGCTCTCCTCCGACCGCACTGCAGCCCCAGTCTGCTCTCATCTTTTCCTCAATGATTGTTTTACTGCAACTTTTAGATTGATTGAGTTCTACAGTCTTAATCATCACTCCTGTGGCGCTGGCTTGTAATCATTCACTCTCTGATGGGCGTCTTGGAGACAGCTGTTCATCAAATCCTGCATTTTGCCTTTCACTGTTGTCATTCATTTTTAAGAACATGCCAATATTTGGACTGCAGTCTTTAGGAGTGTGTGTACATCGTGACTGAACCTATGGTTTGTATTTAGTTCAGTTGCTAAAGGGAAACACAAATGCCCTCTTGAAGCCGTTATTACGTCTCCATGGTGATACGTTATAATATCTGTAAGTTGATACGCTGCTTCGTCCTCACGTGCTCTCTTATGAGCTCAACCTCGTGGCTTAAAGGATTATAAGTTCAACAGTTGGTCATTACCTTGTAATAAGCCCCCCGCAGTGTGTTCCATCTTCTAAAGGACAAACCCAACACTCGACTGAGCAGAGATTCCGCCCTGTCTCCACGATGGTTATGATTGATGCATTACTGCTACGTCAAGTGTGTGTTGGTTGAATGCTAAAATATTATTGCTCAGGATTTCTTGTCAGAAGGCGTTCATATACAGACGCTTCATCACCCATGTCATCTTCACCAATCATCTTCAAAGCCATTAAAAGAAGGCATCGCTCAAATTATTATGCAGGACTTTGGTTCCCCTAATTTAGTTTGTCTGTTTTTAATTTATTTGTAATTTATTTGTAATGTAAAAAAAAAAGAAGACATTTTTTTATTTATTTTTATTTTAATATATACTTTTAAATGTATAATATTGGTTTCTTACTATTCCACTTGTTTTGCTTTGACTCTCTGTGGAGCACTTTGTAAACATTGTTTTTAAAGGTGCTATATGAATAAGTTATTATTATTATTATTATTATTATTATTATTATTATTATTATTATTATTATTATGACTTAAACAAATGCTATTCATGCTCATTCTGGAGAGGTTTAGCATTCCCACGGAACACATCGTTGATCCGATAAGTGATTCAGTTAGTCATGTGTGCACACGGCGGAGCGAGGACACCATCAGTGGACATGTGTCGAGCAGAAGTGACACAGGATGTCATTCACAGCTCCATGAATCGGCAACGTGCTAACAGTAGCACGCTAACTCAATGGCAATGCTAACACGCCGATGGTGTTATATTCACGTGAGGGTCAGCGCGTTTACGTCCATCTGGAGCCGTTTGGCGTTGACCTTCAGGTCACCTCAGAGGATCTCCCTCTACCTGTGGATCCCGACTGCCTGAACCAAATGTCACAACTATCCATCACAAGAATGATGGAGATATTTAGTCTGGAGCGACGTGGTGGACTGAGACATTAGCGCCACAGAGCCAGCGTGGTTAGCACCTGACATGTCGGTTTATCACCCAGTCGGTAGCCTTGAGGCCCAGCAGGCAGAGAGAGGACACGGATATATATGATGGCCATCTTAGAGGGTAGATATAGATCCAAGATGAGGATGATTTATTCTCTCAAACAACATACTGACGTATTATACTCTAAGTTTACTAGATCTATGATCCATGCAGCGCTGCCGCTGTAAATCACCAGTATTACTACCTCTATTAATAAGGTTATCCACCGTATTGACTCTGGTATGTGACAGATTTATTATATTACATTAAAAGGATACATGACCAACATCAGAATGAAGCTTGAATTAGAAAAAATATCTAAAACTACTTGAAATCACGATAGAAATGAACGCGCGTCTGCCGGTTATAGCTGAAAGAGACGGTAGCAGCATCCAAAGATGCGACAGAAGGTTCCAGCAGCCGTATGCGTGCTTCACAGATGAAAACAGAAGAAGAAGAAAAACATCAGTAGTGTTGAAATGACATTATAAAAAGTAAATGTCTTGAAGGTAAACCGATATGCTATGCCTTCGTTAGCTCTCCTGAAACACGACCCTCTCAATGTTGTCTTATTTCATTTACTTCTCATCCATTATGAGTAAAATGCACTGAGCATCACTATCATCCTATTTTCAGCTACCTTGCCAAATATTTCTTATTTATTTTTAGAAGGCTGAAAGTTGGAACGAGTACAGACAGCAGAACGGCGTCCCGGCTCACTGAGACCCTGGGAGTCGGTTTCTTCCTCCGTGTCTCAGTCTCACTCGCAAACCAAGACACATTCACACCCCACGGCTCCCAGCTGGCCTTAGAGGTGATAATCGGGGCATTATGGGGTGCACCGTCTGTGCAGAGCAGAGCTTTCTTGCCATCTCTGCCGGCTGCTGACAGACAGGCTGACTCCATGTCAGTAATCAGAGCGCTCTTTGAAACCACCACACGGCGTCACGCAGCAGCAGCAGCAGCAGCCTGCGAGTGGAGCTGAGCTGGATGAGAGCAGAGGAAATTATGAAGGGGAATGGATGACGAGACAAGCCCAGCGTTGCATCCATGTTTGGTTTTGTTATACTCTGAATGTGATTTGAATAACAAAACGCCCCACAGTCTTCATCCTCCATAATGGGTCTTTATCGAGGAGTTAATTTTAATCTTATTATATATATATATATATATATATATATATATATATATATATATATATATATATATATAGAGAGAGAGAGAGAAGAATATATATATATATATATATATATATATATATATATATATATATATATATATATATAATAAAGTAAGATTAAGATTAAATAAAATATTTATTTATATATATATAGAGAGAAAAATTATTATATATATATATATATATAATAAAATAAGATTAAAATTAAATTAAATATTTATTATATATATATATATATATATATATATATATATATATATATATATATATATATATATATATATAATAAAATAAGATTAAGATTACATAAAATATTTATTTTATATATATATATATACATATATATATGTATATATATAATAAAATAAGATTAAGATTTAATTAAATATGTATTTTTATATATATATATGTATTGAATTTAATCTAATCTTAACCTTAATTAGATATTATTTGATTTTATTTCTCTTTATCACTGTCCTTCTAGCCCCCGCAGCCACAGCCACGGCCAATCCGCATCATTCAGTCCCGGTCGGCACAGCCCACCTCGCTGCCCAAGCCGGTGCCTTCCGTCCAGCACGCCTCGCGCTCCGCTCTGCCGCCGCCGCACACGCCTCTTGCCGCCGGCCTGCCCAGCTGTCCCGGGCGGGGCAAGATGCCCAAGCTCCTGAGCCCAGAGGACATGACGTCACGGGACTACTACTTTGACTCTTACGCCCACTTTGGTATCCATGAGGTATGGTGGTTTTATCCCTCTGTTTTCTTGTTCCTGGGTCTGATTTTCTTAGCAATATTTAGGCAGATGTGAGACATGCATGACTGTTGGACAAAATAATGTCTGGAACCAAAAAAGATAGTTTGCAAATTCCTGTTTGCATTTTAATCTGAGACACGAGGACACGATGAGGCTCTCCCTGTTGCATTGCACTTAATACTGGACCCTGTGTAATATGCATCTTTCTTTTAACCTCACATTCTCCATCGGATAATGGTGATCCCAGCTCAGAATTCATTAAACAAAAATTACAAAAAATGTAATGTCAGAAATAAAACTCACAAATATACTCATATTTACACTGCGGTGTCTTTAAAATGTCTTAATACATAATGCTAACTCATTTTTCATATTGCACTATTACAGCGTGGCTTTAAGATTCACATGGATTTACTAGCGTATAGAAAAATGGATTAACCTCATTTTTTTTTCATCCAACAAAAAACCTGGGAGGAATCTGTGTGTGTGAGTGTGTGTGTGTGTGTGTTGTAAAAACAAGAGTAAACCAAAAGACACAACACAGAGATGTGTAGTGAGGAGATCTGCTCCATATTCATGAGGCCCAGGTGTGTCTGTGTCCCCGAGTCACCTCCAGCTCGCTGCTCTGGAGAGAGGAAACGCAATAGAAACTCACCTCCGTGTTCCTGTCAGGGATCTCATGCTCCGGTCATGCCCCCCCCCCCCCCCCCCCCGCCGTAAACACGGACGGACACACCATTACGTGTCGAGATAAATCAATATTTTAAAAAGGAAAAATGGACAGTTGCCCTTTACTTCCTCATGAGTGGCTCAGAGAACACTCTCCGACTTCCTGTTTGATGTGTGGAGTGGTTCATCCAACACAACAGGTTGAATTATAAATGTTAGTACTTATAAACTAGAACAGGCACTCGGTAGAGTGCATACCTTCACATATCACAAGATTGGGCATTTAATTCTGAACATTTTTGGATTAGTCGCATGCCAATTGGATACAAATTGACGGTATGGTAAAAAGAAGATGTTGACCTTTTCATGACCCTGACCTTGACCCTTGACCCGATCGATCCCAAAATAAAATCTAATGGTCCCCGGATTATAACCAATCATCCCACCAAATTCCATGCGATTCGGTAAAATACTTTTTGACTTATGCGAATAACACTCATACAAATACACGGTGATCAAAACATTACCTTCTGCATTTTCAATGCAAAGGTAATATAGAAGAATTGTGATTTATGGGGTCAGGTAGGATAATCCAGTTGCTGTTTACTTCCTGACATTTCTTTTCTTTTGGAAAGCCCATGTTTATAATGCACAATAAAAATACACATAATGTGTTTTATTCTTATACAGTGTATGATTATAATGCATTATTTATATTTCCGTTAAAGAAGCTTTTTAAAATTGTTTTCACATTTCAGCCAACGCCTCCATTATTCATTTGGTTTGACACGTCAGGCAAAAGAAACTCTTCACAACGACTCAGAGGAGCATCATGGAGCACTGGAAGTCAACGAGTGAACACGTGTTGCTGCTTCATGCACACGCGTGTCCCAGCGTCAGTGGTAGAAATCATGAACTTCTATTGTTCTTCTTCTCTTCTCAGACCATCTCAGTTCAGACTCTATTGGGTGTTGCGAAGGAATCTTTATTGATGAGCAAAACAACCTCTGAGACTCTGGGCCTCTTCGACCCCGATAACCGATAACAACCAGATGCGTGATGTCACGGACGCTTAGAGCGGGTCACGGTCAGCCAATCCCTCTGCAGCGTGTCTGGGAGAACTCGGCCTCAACTCCAGCTTCACTCAGTCGGGACTTCATGGCGGATGTTTTTTTAATTTAATTTAATTTTTTTTTATTTCAGTTATATACAAAAAGCAAGATTTGTTTACAATAAAAGAAAAAAACGGCTAACCGAAAGGGTCGAGGCTGAAGCTATCAAGCTTATAAGTGCCCTAACCTATGATTACACGAGAAAACTTAATTCAGAGAATCATATACTGTACATATACATATATATATATATATATATACACACAAACATATATACACACATATATATATATATATATACACATACATACACATACATACACATTCACAAACCCATATACATCTACACACACACACACACACACACACATACACACACACACACATAAATAAAAAAGCATCTGTACTCCTGTGCGTCGAGATCACCACCTCCTTTAGCCGTTATTTTTAAGAAAATCTCTTTTTCTTTACGTTTTATATCATTTACAACATATGTTTCATTGGCTGAGCTGCATTGAATGCAGAGGAACCCACTTCCCCCCCAAGAAATATACAAGATGAATATTTCAGTTTTTTGTGAAGTAGGTCAGGTGTATTCTTCTTGTCATTTTGTGATTATTCTTCACACGCGCATGCACTCGGTGCGACATGCAGACAGGAAGATCATTGGAGATTATTCAAAGGCAAGATTTGAATATAGAGCCCAGTGGCTGAGTGAGATTACATAAAGGCCGTGTGTGTTATTATGTGTTATTATGTGTTATTTGTTACCACTCGGCTGCAGATATCACAGCACATCCAGACCTCCTTTTCTCAATCCAACACAATCTGTGTCTCCATCTTCCATCTTCAAATCCTCTGTCATGTGCCAAACCAGGAGATGCTGAAGGACGAGGTGAGGACGCTGACCTACCGGAACGCCATGTACCACAACAAGCACGCGTTCAAGAACAAAGTCGTCCTGGACGTGGGCAGCGGGACGGGCATCCTGTCCATGTTCGCCGCCAACGCGGGAGCCAAGCACGTGTACGGGGTAAGAGGCGCGTCGCTTCACGCTGGACCGTCGGGGTCCGATCAGAGCGTAGCCGACCGGCCCTCTGGGCATTCGTGTTCACCGTCTTTTTTTTTTTAACGTCTGGCGCCCCTTTCATCTTTCCAGGAACATCTTGTCTGACAGGAAGGTGATAAAAGTCTCCGTCCTCTCGGGCAGGTTGAGCTCTAAGGGCTCATTCTGTCATTTTGTTCTGCGGCGGAACCAATTGGTCGTCAGAGATACAATATATGCCAGATAAACCCCCCCCCCCCCCCCCCTGGTTTGGGATGACCACATGGAACGGGGGTCTGACAAGACTCAAAAACAGGACTTAAGAGCACGACTCCAAAATTCAGGGCAATCAAAAGGGCTTATTTTAATTTTCTGGAAGTCCCAGAAATTCCCAAAAAACAAAGACATACAACATAAAGTTGTTGCTGAGAAGGAAACTAAGATTGGGTTTAGAAAAACAGAAAATCACAGCTATGCTGGGAAAAAAGACGATCAAAGTAGAAACAAAATCACAACTATGCTGGAACTGCAAACCAGGACAAAAGACTAACATGAACAAAGCTTACTGAGACTAGACGAGTCAGGACGAGACTCGAGAGAAGACGATCTGACACGAGACACAGGTAGACACAGGCTTACAATACATGAGGACATGGGGACCAGGTGGGCACCATCAGGGGTGGAGCAGACACTCACACTAACGAGGAAACACCGGGGCGGGAAATACAGTTTCTGAAACTAAAGAAGACGGTTACTACAAAATAAAAGACATGGAAAACAGGACTAAAACATAAAAGTTAACATAACCGACGAGACGGTGGTCTTTGCCTCACATCCCATATGTGTTTCCCTTCTCTCTTCTGCGGTCTCGCTCACTTCCTCCATCCCTCTCTTTATATCTGAACGTCATGCTTTACCACACACTCGCCCATCTGGAAAAGGCTTTATCAACAATAATCGGGCGAATGTTCCGGGGGTTTAGTTGGGAGTATGAGTCCTGCGCCAACGCCCGATACCTTTATCGTACCTATAAAGCTCATAAAGCTCCACGCGATAGGCAGAAGGACCGGGCTCTGGGCCAACGATGACTTCACTCTGTCATATGGACCTCGTTACATAAAGAAAGAAACGTGATACTGTCTATTCCGGCTCCACAAAGTACGTATAAAAGACTTGTTATACCTATCAGTCGTATAATAATCGTCCTATAATCGTGAAACAATGAGCTCACACTGAACAGAAGTTCCTTTTGAATTGATTATTTTCATCCCTGATAACATTACAGTAAATTTCTCATAATGGTCTTTTTCTGGCAGGATGTAAAATCACAGACCTTGTAGTAGCAATAAAGGAACGGTTAGTGGCAGGAGAGCAGTACGTGGGATGTTAAGTGAACACCCAGAAGTAAATAGTGTGTGTAGTGGGGTCGGTCTGGAATCAATCCAGCTCTCTAAAGAATTTCAGCCTCAAGAAACAAGAAAAAAAGGAATAAAATGAGGGAATATTACTTGAAATAAGCCAAATTATCTGCCAACAGAATAGTACAATTCGACTTGCCAAGTGAAATGCTCCAACATTAAAACTGCCTTGTAAGAAGAAATAGCTTGTCAGTCAAAGAACAAGCATATATTGCCTAAATTTGAGATATTTCATCTTACTTCGATTTAAATGTTTGCAGTGCAGCTCTCTGCAAAAATTCAGCCTAAAGAAATCAAGAAAAAAAAGGAATAAAATGAGGGAATATTACTTGAAATAAGCCAAATTATCTGCCAACAGAATAGAAACATTTGACTTGCCAAGTGAAATGCTCCAACATTAAAACTGCCTTGTAAGAAGAAATATCTTGTCAGTCAAAAAACAAGCATATATTGCCTAAATTTGAGATATTTCATCTTACTTCGATTTTATTTTTTGCAGTGTAACCCCTCATAAGAAACTATAGGCGGGAACTTCCACCCACCAACTCACATGTGCAGGTTGCAACCTGCCCAGCATGATGTCCCAGAGGGCCGATGTACACCAGTATACTAATACTAGCACATATATCAGGGTCCAAACAGCCAGCTGAAGGCCGAGGGCTGTGAGGTGGTGTGATGTGTGGAATCTGATCCAGACTCAGACCCAATAAATGTTGCATCTCGTGCACCAGTGAGAGTCTAGTTCAGACGACGGCACCCTGCAGGGCGGTTCAAACCGTGAAGATGAAAGAAGATTTAAATGCAGATGAAATGATATCACTGTGATAAAAAACATATATTATGATAGAGCCAGTTTCATATATTTCACACGGTATACAAATAAGAAAAGGCTTATAAATAAGCATAAGATGTGACATTTCCACCAGACTTTATCTACGTTCCACTAATCATACTGTTCTTAGAAATATGCTAGATTTGATAAACCATAACATTATCTAGTTGATAAGTTCAGTATATAAAAGGATATTCATGTTAATATTGTAGAATGTACAATAACTAAAGCTTGAGAAATTCTTATAAAGCTAAAGAAATAACAGGTGTGGCTCGCTGATGACTCGTGATGGGAGCAGCTGTGCTCTGCGTCTGCAGAGAGGAGGACGAGTGGCGGCTCTTCCTCCCACTCGGGAGGAAGACCCGCCACTCGTCCTACTCGCCTACTTAATATACAATTCAGTTTATGAACTTACACTTGTGTTCTATTAAATATTTATTAAATAACTATTTTTAAAGGATTTTTTTAATTCTCACGTACCCCCTGGAGTGCCTTCACGGACCCCCAGGGGTACGCGGACCCCCATTTGAGAACCACTGGTCTAACAGGCGGCAGAGAATAAGGCCGATTCAGGGACGCTGTTCTAACGTCCAGTTCCTGCACCCTCTGCGTGAACTGAAGACCTCAGCGTTGTATTTCAGAATGATGCGTTACACTGCAACAAGAAGAAAAATGATCTAGCCGAGAGGATATCTCCTAATTGGCCCGTCTGTGACGTGTGGCTCTACTGTATAACCTTTTGTCCTGCCTCTGAAACAAAAGAGCTAATTCTTCATGAGAGTCTAGAGTTCAGCTTTCTGCACTAAAGTCCCAGCAGCATCGTTATTACGAGTCACAGCCCCACGAGTTCATTCAGGAGCGCCGCTTGATTAGGAGCAGATGGATCTCCTGCAGCATGAACACCTTCACACACCTCTGACCGACCCTGGTGGGAAAGAGCTCACACACTCAGGAGGGAAAGAGCACACACACTCAGGTAGGTAGAAAAGAGCGCTCACACACAGGTGGGAGAGAGCACACACACTCAGGTGGGAAAGAGCACACACACTCAGGTAGGTAGAAAAGAGCGCACACACACAGGTAGAAAAGAGCGCACACACACAGGTAGAAAAGAGCGCACACACTCAGGTAGGAAAGGGCACACACACTCAGGCGGGAAAGAGCACACACACAGGTAGAAAACACACACTCAGGCGGGAAAGAGCACACACAATGAGGTAGAAAATAGCTCACACACTCAGGTAGGTAGAAAAGAGAGCACACACTCAGGCGGGAAAGAGCACACACACTCAGGTAGGTAGAAATGAGCACACACACTCAGGCGGGAAAGAGCACACACACTCAGGCGGGAAAGAGCACACACAATGAGGTAGAAAAGAGCTCACACACTCAGGTAGGTAGAAAAGAGCGCACACACACACAGGTAGAAAAGAGCGCACACACACAGAAAAAGAGCTCACACTCAGGTGGAAGAGCGCACACACAGTTGTAAAGAGTGCACACACTCGGGTGAGAAAGAGCACACACACTCAGGTGGAAAACAGCACACACACTCACATGTGAAAGAACACACACTCAGGTGTAGACCCATACTCCCAGACTCCCCGATGCTGAACAGATCGGTATTGACAAACGCCTCCTCTTGAATGATGACCTCACTCCGTGGAGCCGCTCCGTGCCGGGCTCATTCTGACGAATGGAGGAGGCGTTATTGTGTTATTACTCTGCTATAGCCGGCTCCTCAATAACTCAGCCGTGAGTCCTGCATTGATGGGCAGAGGAAGTACAAGAGATGTCAAGCAAGCAGCCGATGACTCCGAGGAAGTATAACATACTTAGAGAGATGTGTTCCAGAAGAAGAGTGATGGGACCAGCTGGGTAGAGGTTCATTTAAAAGAAATTAAAATGTGAAATGACTAATAAAAGTAGACGGCAAAGGTCTCACTGGAGCTACAGAGCTGGCTGCAGCTGAGTAGTGACTAATCTTCCCCCTAATTACTGAAGATAAGACGCCCTGGCAGCGTTTCAGGGGCTGGTGTACTTTGCAATCCTATCCCGTCTTATTTCTTTGTCTTCCACAATCCCATCTTGGCCCCTGGACGTGTCTTGCGAGGCCGAATAACCTTAGTGCACGGCGCCAGATGATAATCCCTCCCCTGTTAGCTACCTTGTGCTGTCAGGCTCACTGTCATGGAAATACTGTGAGTCCTAGTAAATAATATAATAACTAGAATGGGTACTCGTTAGAGCGCATACCTTCGCATATCACAAGATTGGACATTTATTTATGAACATTTTGGCATTAGTTGCATGCCAATTGGATATAAATTAGGTAAAAATAAGAATTTGACCTTTTCATAACCTTGACCTTTGACCCGATTGATCTCAAAATCTAATCAAATGGTCCCCGGATAATAACCAATCATCCCACCACATTTCATGCGATTCGGTTTAATACTTTTTGACTTATGCGAAATAACACGCATACATACAAATACACGGCGATCAAAACATGACCTTCTGCATTTTCAATGCGAAGGTAACAATAAAGAAAAAAAAGCTTATTTTTGTTATTGAACTCGACAGGCCTTCACCAACTCTAAGCTTGTTTGCTATTGTATACCCCCCCCCCCCCCCCCCTCTCATAAAACTGTCAGAGAAGCAGTTTCCACGGCGGTGTTGCGTTCAGGGCCCCGATGGAGGCGAGACAAGAAAAGAGAGAAGAGACAGGACAAGCTTGCTGCCCCCCCCACGAGGGTGAGCCGACAGACAGGCCGTTTTCAGGCCAGGAGCGATGCATCAATAATATATACGTTACTGCAAATAACACCGGGAACGGGAGTTGACTGGGACGACGTCTCCCTGCATGGGAGGAGCAGCAGGAGGAAGAGAGAAAATAGCATCCTGTCGTATTTTTCCCACACTGTTAAAAGTGATTTCCAACATTAATGCTTTCACGACCCAAATCCATTATTTATTTTGAAAAAAAAAATCAGAATAAAAAGAATATTTTTGTAAAGCAGAAGTTTTTTTTCCCTCTTCTTTCCCCTCCCATTAATCATCTTATGACCCCCCGGCTTTATCTTGTGACCCTATGAACGGGCCTGGACTCGTAAACCACGTGACGGAAGTACACTGTACACTCGTACACTTTACACACTAACACGGCTGTGTACGACCTTTACCTGTTGTGGAGTATTCTTTGACATCGCTGTAGTGGTACGTTTACTTCAGTGAAGAGTCTGATTACGTGTAAAGCTGACGTTTAAAATCTTGTAAAATGTGAATTATCCCTCCTGTGACCTTTTGGGGTCAATTTGACCCCATTCAACATTTGACGTCTCTAAAAAAAATGATTGGCATAAATTCTTTTCTGCTTCATATTTCATGAATTTTCCCAATTTTTTGGGGACAGCTGGGATAAAATTCAATAAAATGTGTTTTAATCGGTGTTCTTTGGGGTCAATTTGACCCCAGGCGGTTTTTCACTGTGTAAAAAATATACAAAATATCAGCTTTTTAATTTATTTAAAGGGCTATTTAGGTAGTCAACAAACAAACATGAAGTACCTGACACTTAAACTTGGGAAACAATATGAATTACAATAATTTTCTGGAGGTTTTAATTGATGTGGTCAAAAAGGGTAACAGATGTTAGTAGATTTGAGGGTTATAGGCAAACTGAGGATGTATAGTTATACATGTAGACATTCGATACAAGATATTCTTCCCAAAGCAACACCTCCATCTATCGCCAGACATTTCATTATTGTTGTTCTATTGTTCTCTCCCTTCCAGATTGAATGTTCCAGCATATCGGAGTACTCAGAGAGGATCATCAAGTCCAACCACCTCGACAGCGGTGAGAGACGCGCGGATGAGAAGAGGAATATTCTGTGTTCATCGTTTCATTCGGCGCTGAGCCAGCTGATTTAAATTCATTTGCACAAAACATGCTGACAACTTATGGGACTTCAAAGCGTGTGTTTAATTCACAACACCTCCGCAACTTCTGGAGAGAGAGAAAGAAAAAAGGAACGACTCCAACGCTGACTGTGCATCTATTAAATGATGCATAAACCAACCTGTCAGCCAATGTTGTGTCTCTAAGCCGATGAATATCAATTGTGCACGAGTAATGGAAAGGAGGCTTAACGTCCACTGAGGGTACCATGGGGTCGACGTGTGATTCTGACAGACAGTCTCACCAGGGAGACTCTTCCATCGCTTATTGGCAAAGCAGAACCATAAATGCTGAAGTCGGCTGATCTCTGCGCGGCTATCCACTCCATCTCGGTTTATTTATGTCTCACACGCCAGTTTATTTATTTCACGCAGTGATGAAATATTATCACATAATGTATACTGCCGTTCAAAAGTTTGGAGTCACCGAGAAAATGTGGTGTCTTCCATGAAAACTCACACTTTTATTTATTAAATGAATACAAGATTAATAAAAAATATCGTCAAGACATTGACGAGGTTATAAATAATGATTTTCATTGTGAATATTAATGTTGTTCTTCAGACTTGTCGCTCAAAGGAAGGCCAGTTTTAGAGCTTCTCTCTCCAGCATAAATGTTTTCAGCTGCGCTCACATGAAAAGGGTTTCAATGTCAAGGAATAATCTGATAATGCTAAATTTAAAGTTATAAAACATTTTTTTAAAGGGTTTCAAGTGGGTTCTACCCCTCTGCTAGTCTTCTAAGGCAATACCACAATGTACCACTAGAACATGGAGATGGGCCTCTACACACCTCTGTAGACACTTCATTAAAAACAGAGAATAGTCATTTACCACATTAACTATGTAGAGAGTGTATTCATGATTATTTGAATGTCATTTTCATTGGAAAAAACAGTGCTTTTTTTTCTTCTTTTTTCTAAGTGACCTCAAACTTTTGAACAGTAGTGTATGTACAACGCAAGACTTGAGACTTAAATCTGCTTTTGACATGTCTCATATATTATTTGATACACTTCTATAGGCATTATCTTTCCTACACCTTCGCGGTCGACCCTTTTTTTGTACGAGAATTCCTTCCGACCTCCACGATGCGTTGTGTGTTGCAGTGATCACCATCTTCAAGGGCAAGGTGGAGGAGGTGGAGCTGCCCGTGGAGAAGGTGGACATCATCATCTCGGAGTGGATGGGCTACTGCCTCTTCTACGAGTCCATGCTCAACACCGTCATCTTCGCCAGGGACAAGTGGCTGGTACGACGTGCGGAGTGTGTGTTGATGTGTAGACGGGATGTGTGCGTTCATCGTGCATTAACACCAGTAACACATATCACAGGGACACAATGAACCATCGCTGAAACCACCATTAAATAAGTCATAATGATGGAATAAGAAAATTCTGGAATCATCCTGGTGTTATATGACGTGCAGTATAACTAGAGATGTAGGTTGACATGTATTGTTTAAGAACATGAATTGATACTCTAATAACACAATTAAATGTACAGCTATCAGTATTAAATCAGTAGCTACCAGTGTTGAAGTACTTGCAACCCTCTATCATAAAACCCATAATTATACAATAATTACAGCTAATAGACACAAGTCATCTCGTCACAATGAGAGACAATAGAAATTCATCTCATATTCAGCTCCTTCAACATAATACACTTAATAATAATGAAATTATCTCTTTTGCATTAACAGAAAGAAGAGAAGCAAGCATAGGGATGACTTATATTAGTGATAAATATATAATGTTTGCAAGGATGTTGCATAAACCACTGATATTATTCTTTATTATCTTCCGTGATTGGAAAGTAATCGTTTATCATCTCATACGTCATAAACGGCTATTACAGGCAGAACAATAACATCTAAACATTGCTGAGGGTTTAAATGTCACCGACGCTGTAATGCCGACCTTTTATAATGTGCCCAGGATTAATTTCACAGTTATTTCTTTGCCTGGTTTATCACACAGAAACCCGGTGGGTTCATGTTCCCCGACCGTGCCTCTCTGTATGTGGTGGCCATCGAGGACAGGCAGTACAAAGACTTCAAAATACACTGTGAGTTCAGTGTGGAAGAGTGTGTGTGTGTGTGTGTGTGTACATGGACGGTGGACTGACGCACACTCATCCTCTCGGGGGGTCTTTGTGTTCAAAGTGCAGAACACCGTCCACACCTCCGCAACCTTTTCCAGCTCTGCAAATGAATTTGAACTTTCTCTCCGGCGTATAACTAATGTTATAAACATCAACAAGTCTCTCCATCTCTGCATGATCCCACTCTCAACAAGCCAGGAGGACTGTGGGCGAAGTTTTTTTTTTTCTCTCTGCTGGAGTCAGTGTGCACCACCCAGATGACAACAGGCATGCAAACAGAACAATAGCCAATCGGCCTCCTACTCACTGCACTCCCACGTGCATCTGGGAAATGATGAAAACCCACACCGCGTGAACGCCACATCCCATTGGCTCGCTGCTGAGCAAAGCTCTCCATTGATGCCTGGATGCTATTATTCTGTATTTGATGTTCAGCTCATAGACTGAGTGCTGAGGCGAGTGCACGTGAACCAACAACCTTTCCTCTACCGGCCAAAAGGCTTTTTAGACTGAGTGAGGAGTGCAGGCCTTGAGCTGCTCTGCAGTATTCTCAGAGCATGAGTGGTATTCTGGGCTGAGCTTTAGCGAGGTGGGCAGCAATAAATTAAAATAGAGCACATAGCAATATCCCTGGGGGTGTGTGACCGGTTCATTATCACCAGCTTTCCAGTGCTCTAAAGCGGTTCCCTCCTTTTGGGTCATAATAGAGATGTTTGCTCACACATATCTTAAGGAGCTTAATGAAATGTGTGGGATAATTTAGCTGAAGCTGCAGGAATATTGAAGGGCTGAGTCGGGGCTGCGTTCACGAGAAGACACGGCTCAAGTTTACAAATCAGAACGATAATGAGGGTCTAACGTTGGGGGGGGCATCAGATTTTCCTGGGAGGCTTTAGATCTGCAGCCCAACTGTTTGCGTCTTCTGTGGCTCTTCCCGCCCTATAAAACAAAATAAACTGAACTAAAACTTGAAAAAGAAGACAACTGTGTTACCATCAAATTGAAAATGCGGAAGGTCATGTTTTGATCGCCGTGTATTTGTATGCGCGCGTGCGTGTTATTTGCATAAGTCAAAAAGTATTAAACCGAATCACATGAAATTTGGTGGGATAATTTGTTATTATCCGGGGAACATTTGATTTGATTTTGGGATCGATCGGGTCAAAGGTCAAGGTCAAGGTCATGAAAAGGTCAAAATCTTCTTTTTATATCCAATTGGCATGCAACTAATGCCAACATGTTTATAATTCAATGCTCAATCTTGTGATATGCGAAGGTATGCGCTCTACCGAGTGCCCGTTCTAGTTTCATCTGTTTTCCTTTGTACAAAGGAGATGCTTAGACTTGAGGAGATGCGGTCAAAGTAACTCGACCCCGCTGTGTGTTCGCAGGGTGGGAGAACGTGTATGGCTTTGACATGACCTGTGTCCGTAACGTGGCCATGATGGAGCCCCTGGTGGACGTGGTGGACCGCAAACAGGTGGTGTCCAACGCCTGCCTCATCAAGGTGGGTCCAATAAGTCAGCGAATGACCGAGAATGGATTCATCCCGCTAACGCAGTGCAAATAAGCGTAGATATGTGTGTATGTGATGTCAGTTATTCGTTCGGTCTCTCAGTTCACCACTTTAGTCCAGACTGAAATATCGATAGGATGGATTGAGGTGTAATTGGGGACAGATATTCCTGGTGCCCAGAAGATGAATCCTGATTGATTGCCTTTAATTGTTGTGCACACATTCATTTTACCCTCAGGATGAATATTTTAATAACTTTATTGATCCTTTAATCTTTCATCTCGCAGCCTCTCTTGATCAACATGTGTTTAATAATTTGGATTATGTCTAAATACCTGCAAAACAAATGACATCACCATCAGCCTCCGCTGAACTTTATATAAAACGTTTGTCTTCAGTGGCTTCAAAACGCATTGCGAAAACTACACGGTCCATTTAATGGATTTTAAGAGCTTTCCTAGAGATTCCAGTCACATCCCCTCCATTTCTGAGCTAACATCAAAGTCCTCACAGTGCTCAGATAAAAATGATAATCCGAACATGATTACCATGACAACAGGGCAAATTCCATCTACACATTATTTTGTATAAAAAGCCCAATAATGCCTTCTAAATGGACCTCGACGTGATTATTACCGAGCACAATGCAACACGGCGTTACCACCCGTTCCCAATGCAGGCCGTCAAGTGAAGAAACTGTACCAGAGGTGAACAAGGGGACCATGAAAGTAATAAAGAGTGGTTATTACCGTGGTTATTACCTTTGCATTGAAAATGCGGAAGATAATGTTTTGATCGCTGTGTATTTGTATGCGTGCGTGCGTGTTATTCGCATAAGTCAAAAAGTATTCAACCGAATCGCATGCGATTTGGTGGGATGATTAGTTATTATCCGGGGACCATTGGATTTGATTTTGGGATCGATCGGGTCAAAGGTCACGGACAAGGTCATGAAAAGGTCAAAATCTTCTTTTTACCAATTTATATCCAATTGGCGACTAATACCAAAATGTTCATAATTCAATGCTCAATACATCAGAAGTTGTAGTGTATTCATAAACACGCTGTACGGCTGGCTGTGACTGGTTTGAGTCTGACCTTGCTGTGTGGCCGGTGCCCTGTCTGGCCTTCACTGTGTGGACTACACTGATACGCTCTGTGCATGTCAATAGGAGCTAGCTGCTCCTTTTAAGTGTCGTATTGACCTTCTTATCGCCGGTATTGATTGGACCTCTCTCACCTCTGTCTCAGTGAAGACTGCAGCGTGATCGCACCTTGACTTCAGCGCCCATTTGTCTTTCATGTGTAATGCAGCGAGATATGACACAATTACAGCGACGAGATCCGTCGCAAGAGTTTAATAAAAGTCTCCGTGATGCTGATGGGAATGATGTTTGTGTTGGGATCTTGTAAAAAGAAAAAAAGAAGAAGAAAATAAAATAGAAGACGTACCGAAATAATACCCTGCTGTCAAGCTTTATTGTCTTTGAATTGATTACTGACTGACCTCATTAAAGTTGTACAGCTAAGGAGTAGCACACACAGGACCACACGTTATTAAACCCTGGTAGGAATACTCACTGAGGATCATAACCACGTATTATCCTGCAGAAATAACAGCTTTGCTCTTTCATCTTTTATTCAGCCGTCAGAGTAGCCTAATTACAAAGTTGTAAACATTGTAATACCTTATATTACAGTCGGAAACTTCGAAATGTGACTTTGAGAAGTTTTTGCTGCATGACCAGAGTAAATATCTGCTAAAGCTGTTTGTGGGAATTATTATTGTCAAAGACAGCAGAGGGAATCTGACATTAATATTGCCAGCAAACATAAGGCGCGTTCCCCAACAGTAAATGTGGCATCTGGCACTAAAGCTAGCAGTGAATGCGTAATGTATCCGATGGAATAGATGAAACACGCTTATCACAACTCAGGGTGATGTGTGTGTTCAGGTGTGCCGCACTCCCCTCTGTTTCCCAGTGTTTCTTAAGCGACATGATATGTTGGCGCTGTGCCGTTCACCCGACAGGAAGCCAGGATCTGGAACAACATGTTCTTCGGAACCAGGGGGACGCTGGGTTATCAGATACCCCGTTAAATTCACTGGAATCAGGGGACATTTACAGATTTTGGGGTTGCTCGTACGAAGCTTGAATAACACCTGGAGCCGGAGTTCCCAGACGACCTCAGTCCCCCTATCCATGTCCCTCGGTGGAGGTTTGGAATAGGAGCTGGTTGAAGTCAAAACTATGAGATTAGCATTTTTGGACATATGCGTGGATCTACGCCGTAGCCTAAAGGTCTAGCAGCAGGGTAGCATCGTCCAACAACTGGAAACAGAGGTAAACAACTAGCTTGGCTCCATCTACCAGCACAGGGAATGATAATTATTAAAAGGTGACATCTGGGTTGTCTAATCATAATCTAAAAACATGTTTCAACAGTTGTTGCGAAGTTCTTAAGCTAGCTAGTCATTTCTCCATTATCTCTCTGTTTCTGTGCTAAGCTAAGCAGCTGCTAGCATTAGCTTCATATTCAACAGGCAGGCATTAGAACGGCATCCTCTCAACTAACTCTGGGTTTTCTGACAAATATACTGTATGCATAGGCTACTGCACTTCCCAAAATGTCCTTTAAAAGGAGAACACTGTGCATGGGGAGAGTTTCATGTGACCGATGGCCTGTGGTGTCGTATTTGTTCATGCGCTCCAGATATTTGAGTCCGTCTCTTGACTCCTGCAGGAGGTGGACATCTACACAGTGAAGCCGGAGGACCTCTCGTTCACCTCGGCGTTCTGTCTGCAGGTCCAGCGCAACGACTACGTCCATGCCCTGGTCACCTATTTCAACATCGAGTTCACCAAGTGTCACAAGAAGACCGGCTTCTCCACCGGTACAATGCCACACACGAGTGTCCATTACTTTACATACGGGGATCTGTGTGTGTGTGTGTGTGTGTGTGTGTGTGTGTGTGTGTGTGTGTGTGTGTGTGTGTGTGTGTGTGTGTGTGTGACTTTTAAAGCGTATATACACCACCGTGCAAAAGTTTAGGGTCACTTAGAAATGTCCTTATTTTTCAAAGAAAAGCATTTTTTTTTTATGAAGATAACATTAAATTATTAATAAATGCACTCTATACATTATTAACGTGGTAAATGACTATTCTAGGTTGAAACACCTGTTTAATTTTTTTTGTATATCTACAGGGTTGTATAGAGGCCCATTTCCAGTGTTCTAATGGCACATTGTGTTATCGCCTTAGAAGACTAAAGGAGGGGTAGAATTTTAGAAAACCCTTTTGTTATGTTAGCACAGCTGAAAACAGTTATGCTGGTCAGAGAAGCTTTTCAACTGGCCTTCCTTTTGAGCTTGAAGTCTGAAGAACACAATTCATATTTAAAATAAAAATCATTATTTCTAACCTTGTCAATGTATTTACTATATTTTCTATTCATTTTGCAATTCAATGGATAAATACAAGTGAGTTTTCATGGAAAACACAAAATTATCTTGTTGGGTGACCCCAAACTTATGAACGGTAGTGTATATTTTTCATTACCAGCCCTCATGTTCAGTATCTCTCTATTATGACATGTTGTTGATGAATTGTGGGGTATTGTTGTGCTGGTGGAAACACTTCATACACGACAGCAGGGCAGCACAAATACAAGAATACGGTTGGGTATTACTTGACTTTCCGAATTTTACTACAAACCTGCACAAGCAAACATTGAACGTGGAAGTGGAAACTCCAGGAGCATGCAATCAGACCCTCGGTTGGACTGGTTCACGAGGCCCTCGGTATCAAGTCAAAGAGGAGTAAACGCTCTGTGTGGTCTGACTGGAGACGTGGAAGGCATGTGATCAAGTGTCGGTGTCACTTCACATCAGGGCAGTTCAGGCAGACACGATCCACACGGTGCTGGGCTGGAGGGAGCAGGCTGTGTGTGACTGCCCTCTAGTGGTAGCGGTAAGTAGTGTCGCTACATTGGAATGATACGTGAGGCAAAATGTATCAATCTAAAAGTTGGCTTGAACAAAAAATCTTTTTTTACCTTCGCATTGAAAATGCGGAAGGTAATGTTTTGATCGGCGCGTATTAGTATGCAAAAAGTAAGTAAAACAGTATTAAACCGAACCGCATGAAATTTGGCGGGATGATTGGTTATTATCCGGGAACCATTTGATTAGATTTTAGGATCGATCGGGTCAAAGGTCAAGATCATGAAAAGGTCAACAACTTATTTTTACTATATACTATACTATATAATTTATATCCAATTGGTATGCAACTAATGCCAAAGTGTTCATAATTCAATGCTCAATCTTGTGATATGTGAGGTATGCGCTCTACCGAGTGCCCGTTCTAGTTTATCAAATGAATGCATCATCAGAAGCGTGCATCTTTTTCCATAAACAACTATATTCACATACAATGAGTTAACCTTTCCCCACTTTTTTAAATACAGATCTAAACTTACACACAGAGCCAAATGTGCAA
This sequence comes from Liparis tanakae, assembly GCA_036178185.1. Taxonomy (NCBI): domain Eukaryota; kingdom Metazoa; phylum Chordata; class Actinopteri; order Perciformes; family Liparidae; genus Liparis; species Liparis tanakae. The sequence goes on along the minus strand of CM070108.1, from coordinate 22,535,408 downwards.
TTGATTCCCCATACGCCTGTCACATCACACACAGGCTCTCAGCTATGGAGGAAAAGGCAAGCGGGGGTCAGATATCGCAACGCATTAGCATAAGAGACGCAGCTTGTCAGGGTCTTTATCGAAGTCTGCCCCCAGGAACGAACGAGGGCCCGGCCTGAGCAGCGGCCATGGTGATTGGTTAGCCTTTCATCTATGGACTCGCAGAGAGCGCTCGTCTTTAGAGGCGACGCCACCAAGCGGGAAAGAAATTCAATTTAAAAGTCTGCTGAACTTTTGAGTCTCTGTAAAGCAATCGGTGATGGCCGGGGCACCGACGGGCGCTCACACTTATTTGGGGACTGGGGTGTCAGATTGAACCTGTCTGTGTTTCCAGACATACACACACATACATAGATGAGTGCACATAAGGTGGCACAATAGATACAAAGTGATGAAAGAAGAAGATTGACTCGAGCTGGAGGTCAGGAATGCAGTCATCCATTTCCCGCCTTCTACTTCCACTCTTGGTCTTGAACTCAAGTGGATCTACTACTCGCTCTTTTTGCTCCATTACTTCCCAGATAGAAGGACACACACTCGGTTCAATGCCCCTGCTGTCTTCCTCGGTGTGGTTTGTGTTTATTCTCATCCTGGCATTCAGGGCAGGTAGTTTAAAGTATTCCTGGAGCTCTGTTGACTTCTGCCCTTCTGCCCCGTGTAGACGGGCGTTGACATGAGATCCTTGGTGGGACTGAAGATGGATAACTGGAGAGATTTGTTCTCTTTTTAAGTCTGCAGCATCACTGACAAGAGGATAACATTTCTGCTGTGCTGCTGAAGTTAAATCCGTTGTTGGTAAAACTTTCTTATCAGAAAGATGAGGACATGGTCTTTGACTATCTGATTATCATCCTTCTTGATGATTGAGTACCAAGAAGATAAACTCTGGTTATGAATATGGAATGAATCCTAATCCGTTTAAATATTTAGATATTAACTGTGTTTCTTGCATGCAATATTAATACATATCAGAAACACCTCTTAGTGTAACACAGTAAAGTTCAGCAGGACCACACACCACCGCGGAGTAGCTCAGTTGTGAAGCTTCCTCCTCAGCTTATTTATGAATAAATCAAATAAATAGAAAAACAAATAAATAGAAATAAATGATTAAACATCTGTTAAATGACAGTGGCCGTTGATACTAATAGAAACAACTTTTCAAAGCAATCTTTTTTAAATTTTGGGAAAATAAAATAATAAAACCATAAAAAGAAGGGAAGAAATGTCAAATTCCTACATACTGGTCCCCATTCAGCAGTCCAACTATTGTTCTTGTGATCTTTAATAAACGTATTATTATATTTCTTCCATACCTTTTCTGTCCCTCTTCTAGTCCTTCATATATTCAGCTATTTAAACTATTCAATTTTTTTTTTTAAATCAGCTTCGTCATGAATAGTGGGGATTGAGGAATGCCTTTTCATATTCATAACTCTTCAGCTATTGATATTAAAAATATTGTATGGTTATTATTTTGAAGGGGATCACAATGGAGAAAGTCTTCAACTTTAAAAGCTTCTAAGATCTTCATACTTTCAGCTAATTCAATCATTTGTTTTTAAAAATATTGACCTAACCTTCACCTTTTACTGTTTATTTTCAGATATCTTTTTATATTTCCACATTATGAAATGATTAATATTTTTCTGGAATAAATAATGAATGGTTTCCAATGGAGCAAAGCTTAAACAGGCTCCGCCCCCATCACGAAAAACAGGCTCCGCCCCATCACGAAAAACAGGCTCCGCCCCATCACGAAAAACAGGCTCCGCCCCATCACGAAAAACATAACGTCTGTTTTTTTTTCATATTTCAGCTTCAAGCTTTCAGATGTTAGCGTTCCAACGCATTTTCAGCAGGAAATGCATTTTCTAGTTTCATAAAAAATGACATTTTACAAAAACCACACTTAAAAATGTTTATCTGATATTGCATATATCGTGCAATAGATTTGATCCATTTTATTATAACCTTTTATTTCTAATACACATTATTCAGTAAAAAAAAAGGTCTGAAGGGAGGCATGTCTGGATTCCTCCTGTGTCGAGGTCAGCTAATCAACATCGTCTTCTTCGTAACCCTAATTCATGAACATTCTCAGACATCAAAAATGAAAGTGGACATTTTTACTATTGCTCATGTTCGCGGGAAGAAACCGGAGTACGGGGAGAGAGAAAAACCAGGTGGATATAAAGTGTGAGGCCTCAGCGTCACCGCTGGCCACTGCGCCGCTTTGTTCAACACCTCCTCCGCTTCACAGGAGGAGTGTGAACATAATGACCACAGCAATTAAACCTGCAGCCAGCAGCGGAAACAAAAGTACGCAGCAGCTCACGGAAACCTTCTTTTAACCTTCAACAACACCAGTCAGTTAAAACTCTTCATCACACACTCTAGACCTCGTCTTCAGTCTATTGGAATCATAGACATGTGTGTATCTGACCCCCAGTGTGTTGCCCCTTTGCTGTATCTGATACGGCATTAGGCTGCTAAAGGTTGCGTCTCCATCAACAACTTCATGTCGTCTTTTTCGCGTATCAAGTATGGTGTGCATCATGGGTCTATCCTTGGACCACTTTTGTTCTCTCTCTCTCTCTTCACATATGTTGTGTATATATATATACATATTTGCATATATTTTATTTTATTTTGTATTTTTTTATCTCGCTTGTATAGTTTATTCACACTTGTTCTTCTTTCTTATATGTATATTGTATTATTGTGTTTTAGTTTAATGTTTATTGGTGCTACTTTGTCCACAAATTTCCCCTTGGGGATTAATAAAGTATAATTCTATTCTTCTATTCTATTCTTTCTTTCCCTCTCTCTCTCTCTCTCTCTCTCTCTCTATATATATATATATATATATATATATATATATATATATAGAGGAATGTACATATATATATAGAGGATTTTACATATATATATATATATATATATAGAGAGAGAGAGAGAGAGAGAGAGAGAGATATATATATATATATATATATATATATATATATATATATATATATATGTTTGCTTCTCTTGTGTCATCAAAAGTCATGGTAACTCTAATAAAAAGCTTATGAATGATCTATAAAGCATTAACACATGATTATAAACCATGACTAACGTCATTAGTTACAACTTATAACTCATTTATAAAGGTTGCATTATTAGACTGTCGGAATGTTTTGTTAGAATAAGCGTGTGTGTGTGTGTGTGTGTGTGTGTGTGTGTGTGTGTGTGTGTGTGTGTGTGTGTGTGTGTGTGTCCCAGCACCAGATGCTCAATACACCCACTGGAAGCAGACGGTGTTTTACCTGGAGGACTACCTGACGGTGCGGAGAGGGGAGGAGATCGTCGGCAGCATCGACATGAAGCCCAACGAGAAGAACATAGTGAGTACTGTTCAGTCTGATGTTCAGTCTGAGGTTCAGTCTGAGGTTCAGTCTGATGTTCAGTCTGAGGTTCAGTCTGAGGTTCAGTCTGAGGTTCAGTCTGAGGTTCCTCCTGCGTGGGATGTGGAGTCACAACACCGATGGTAATAATAACTGCCTTCAAGTGATTCATCGTCTGTATCTATAAATAAGAAAATATAGAATGTGAGAGATCAAATAACTCAACTATAACATGAAAAGTGTTTCTCAGCATCATTTGAGCTCTTCCCTTTATTCCCCATATGCTCTCTAAGAGATACCTCCTTCCTGGCCCTGCCTGCCACACAACAGATTGTTTACTCCTCAGTGTTGGATTGCAGTCAAGCAGGCGGCGGCACTGCAGACAAACAACAACACATGATGTTGTTGACCTCGTCCGTGTCCTCTCCTCCCCCGCCGGGGCTCTCTTCCCCCTGTTGTCTCACACAAACAGCCTTCTGGTTACTTAACACCGCGTTCTGCTGCAGGTCAAAATGGAACATCTGAGTCGCTTGTTCATATATATATATATATAGATATAGATATATAAATATATTTATATATATAGAGAGAGAGAAAGAGATAGATATATAGATATATATATATATATATATATCTATATATAAGAAATAAAAAAAATATATATTTTTATATATATATATAAATATAGATTTTTTTATTCTTATATATAAATATATATGTATATATATATTTATATATAAAAATATAGATTTTTTTATTTCTTATATATAAATATATATGTATATATATATATATATATATAAAAATAAAGATTTTTTTATTTCTTATATATAAATATATATATATATATATATATATATATATATATATAGTATATCTATATCTATATATAAATATAAATATATATAGTATATATATACATATATATATATATATATATATGTATATATATATGTTTTTTACGTATGTGCTTACTCGTCCCCGCTGTCTGACCATTGAAGATGGATAACTGAGGAGACTTTTTTTTCTTTTTTAAGTCTGCAGCATCACTGACAAGAGGATGATATTTCTGCTGTGCTGCTAAAGTTTAAACCTTTATTGGTAAAACTTTCTTATCAGAAAGATGAAGACATGGTCTTTGACTTTCACACTGATTATCAACTTCTTGACGATTGAGTACCATGGAGATAAACACTGGTTGTGAATATGGAACGTAGCCTAATTCATTGAAATATTTAAATATGAACTGTGTTTCTTGCATGCAATATTAATAGTAGCTCAGTTGTGAAGCTTTCTCTTCAGTTTATTTATGAATACATGAAATAAAATTGAAAAACAAATAAGTAGGAAAAAAGGATTAAACATGTGATGAATGACAGTAATAGAAACAACCTTTCAAAGCCGACGGCCACCCTTCTTGTCTCCCTCTCTTCGGCCTGCAGCGCGACCTTGACTTCACCTTGGAGCTGGACTTCAAGGGCCAGATGTGTGAAGCGGCCATATCCCACGACTACAAGATGCGCTAAGTTCCACTGGGGGACGACGGCGCCCCAACTGAGTACCGCCCCTGAGCACCCGAGGGAGACAGACACACCCCCACGTCCAGAGACAGACACACCGTGTGACGTAAGGGGGGAGGGGGGGGGGGGGGACGGCCCCCCCGCTGACAATAATGTCAGGTCAGTGGTTGATGGAAGCAGAACGTTACTGTTAAACACATATGAATGTACCACAGAGGTCAGGAAGCCCTCGTCATGGTGGATGTTGTTGATTATTGATGTGCGTACACGTGAGATGAGGTGATGTACCTGTGTGTTTTCTAGCTTTCCCACAATAACCTGTAATTTAATGGAGGGGTAGTTGACTTTTTTTCTTTTTTTATTACAGCGTAGAGCTGTAATGAATTACTGCTCCGTCCACATTCTGCTTTAGGTAGAGGATACACGTACGGTGTGATTATGATGTCATGTTGTGTACTGTAGGGACTGGTCACACGTGTGTGTGCGTGTGTGTGTGTAATGTGAAAGGTAGCATGCGTTTGCATAGTCATCGTGCTCGTGGCTTTAGAGTGTGTAGTAGATGGCGGGACGCGGCTTGGACTCCGGATGTTCCAGATGTTCCCCCGTGTGGTCAGTGTGAGCAGTGCGGACACCTTGTCGTCCTCAGCTTTTTTTCTCACTTCTATATATATATATATATATATATATATATATAGCCGCTCTCTCAAGAAATGAAGCTTCTTCTTCTTCTTTTTACTGCATCTGATCCATGTCGAGCACTCGAACCGCACATCTTTGAAGAGGTCGACCTGCAGCCACCCTGGACCAATGAGACCGAGAAGATGTTGTTTCTTTATTTCCCTCACACGATGCGGTGCCAGAGTTTACAGACTATAAATGTATCTTTTTCTAAAATGTTACAAAACCTCCGTTCCCCTTTCACCCGTGCTCTTAGGGGTTTTCTGCACTCATCTGGGCGAATATTATTATTCCCATTATACATTTAAACCCATTAGCTATAACACATTATCTTTCCCACGTTAATCCCAGAGTAATCTGGCGCTCAGTGAGACGGTTTCTGTCCCTGATGTCTTAGAGATCGTGCAGATACACACATTTATCTTTTCAGAGCAGTTACCAAAATGTAGAGTGTGAGCACTCGGGACCAATAAGAGGAAACTATATTTATGAAGCATGCAACTGATGCTGGTAACAACCAACCAATAGTGCAGTACGCTGCCTTCTCAGAGCACACTGTTCCAGTCATCTTGAGTATTTTATAGGCTGGTAAAAAAACAATATTACTGTCATTAACGCTGATAAATACCGATACATGATAAGTCGTAATTATTTAGAACGATACTGCCAGCCATACCTTTACAGAAAAGCTATTGTGGGAGTTAATTCTAATAAATTGGCATGTTAATTCCACAAAATATGGAATATGTTGTTTCACAAACTGTTATTTCAATTTAAAAAACATTTAATAAAAAGCAATGTCCCAACTTGTCCACTGGGTGGTGCTGTATGACTTTTTTTTTAATTCAACATACCGGGAAGAAGAAGTCCTTTACACACATGACATTGACATTAACAATCATTTATTTATTAGTTTTTTTGTATTTACATGTTATATACATTAAAGGTATGTGCTGGACACTGGCCGTGGTGGAGCACGAGTAGTGACCATGGTGCAATATCAAATGGGGAAATACAACCTTTTTCCCAAAAACTTCTCGTAACATACAGATTACATAACTATCTTCAGAAGTAATAGTGACACCATTTACATAAAATACTTGGCACAGTGGCAGATGAAGGGGATAAACATAATTTGGTGTAAAATAAAGGCCTTTTTGTTTTCTCGAACCAGAACTGTGACCCAACCTCCGAACGACCTCCAGCACAAGACATCAAGACATGGAAATATACAGTGGACAAAATAACACAAACGGCTACAAATTGAAATACTGATATGACAACAAATGCTACATTTGAAGCTAATCATTTTCAGTTTTTCTTCATTAAAAAACTTCATATTTTTGGAAATGTCCACAGAAGCGCATTACTTTGGTTCTGATGCACGGTAGAAGTTGTTCTGTATTTTGTCCACCAGCTGAAGAAACTAAGAGACCCGTATTACGAGCTGCAATTAAACATAACACAACTAATAATCCTCTCCCTAAAGTAAAATCAACACCTCTCTGACTGTCGGGAGAAAACACACCAAAAGCTTCACCAGGTAGTGTTAGTGTTCACTGCACGGTTGTTTCATAAAGCCTCACATTGTACAGAGGTGAACAAGATGAAAGAGCTAAAAGAAAATACACATAACACTGACTGAATACTTAAATAGAGTAAAAAGCCCAAATGTGACAGATAAATAAATATCTGAGACACAATCAGACTATATATTGTTCACTTAATAAAAGAAAAGCTCTTAGTTTGACTCAAAATGGACTCATATAGATATATATATATATATATATATATATATATATATATATATATATACACATATATATATATATATTTGTATATATATATATATATATATATATATATATATATATATATATATATATATATATATATATATATATATATATATATATATATATATATATATATATATATATATTTGTATATATATATATATATGAGAAACAGCATATGCTGAGGTTTAGAAAGTGTCCTCAAGTAGTAAGTAGAAACAGCTGTGTGTGTGTGTGTGTGTGTGTGTGTGTGTGTGTGTGTGTGTGTGTGTGTGTGTGTGTGTGTGTGTGTGTGTGTGCGTGCTGTCAGCAGCAGGATCTCTTCTTCTCCGTCGGGCCTCCGAGCAGCTGGACCGTCTTCTCCTTCTCCCTGTCCTCTTGCTCTTTCAGAATTCTGTGGGACGCAGCAATAAACAAACATGAGCCGGTCCAGGCGGGGCGCGCTCACGTGCGCTCTGGAGACACGCGCACGTGTTACTACGACATCCAATGATGCTGGCAGCGGTGTTGGCTATGCGTGTGAGTTTAGAAACCGATAAACAAGAAGCTTGTCAAGCTGAAGAGTCACGCGGCGAGGCCGTTCCCTCCTCCTCACCTGGCGAGATGGATCATGGCCTCCGTCACGTTGTGTCCCGAGCACGCGCTGCACTCATAGAAGGTCATCCGGCAGTCCTGGGAAAAAGTGGCGGACGAGTTTTTAACTGTTTAGCTAAACATGGATCTGGGTCACAAAGTCAAATCTGGACCAATAAGTCGCACAGGGTTCTTACACATGTTGACCAATGGATTTCCAGGACTTTTCCAGGACTTTTCCAGAACTTTAAACGAAATTTCCATGACCAAACTGAATTCTCGGTGTATACATGAACATTTTTGAAAACGTAGTAATCAAACAATGAGAATTACAAAGCATAGAATACACCTTAGAGGAAATACATTATACTATCCAGAACGCTTCCTGAGCTCCTGTTGCTATGGCCCGCGAACTTTCCGGTTAAGGTGCGTTCACTTGCAACGATAAAAAATAATAATTGCGCCGATAGCATGAGAGAGTACGCCGGCTTAGATTTTGAGCGTCTTCCTTTTTCGAAAACCTATGAATTATTTTAAACTCGGCGTAAATGAACATGCGAATATAACAAATTTCCATGACTTTTTCAAAACTTCTATGATTTCAGTTTTTTCCATGACTTTTCCAGGCCTGGAAATGAACATTTTAAAATTCCATGACTTTTCCAGGTTTTCCATGACAGTACGAACCCTGTTTGTTTCAAAAGCAAGAAGGAGGAAAAATCTCATGCGACGAATATGACCTCATCCTTTCAGTCTCCATAGAAACTACACTCCACACCGAAGGCGAGAGGACGAAAAAAGAACCGCTAATCAGGTTTCTTTCGTTTATCTAAAAGAAGACGGCGCTCGGCGGACGCACCTTGGCCAGTCGCTCCCCCACGCCTTTCTCTACTTGTCTCTCGGCCTCCTTGTCCAGTTTGTTTCCCAGGAGCAGGGTGGGGATGTCGTCGCCTGCGCCCTCCTGCGAGAGGAGAGAACCAAAGAGCGCGGATCTTCAAAGAGCCCCTTTTAGTTAAAAGACTCCCCCCCCCCCCCGGCGGGTCAGGTGGATGGGAAGCAAATTCAGCAGCCGACCTTCATTCGCCCTCTAGCTTCTACACAACAACACTGCAACATACATTTTCAACACATCCCCTCTCTGACGCCTCTCAGCCGGCCTGAGGGAATCTCAACAGAGAGAATAGAAAAGTAGAAAAACCTCTCGTACCTTTACACTCGTCAGCCACTGCCTGACAGCTGTGAAGCTCTGCGCCGTTGTGATGTCATACATCACAACCACGCCGTCAGCCTTCCGAAAGAATTGTTTGGTGATGCTGCGATACCTGCAGGAGGGGGAGGAGGGGGAGGGGTTAGTTCTGCTCCAAAAGTCTCTGAAAACTTTTGTGTGTCTCTCTCGGCTGCTTTCGCACAACTTGTGGACACATTAAGCATTAAGTTTCAACTTTTACAAGGAAACTATCGGATGAAAAGGAAGCTGTGAGAATCCAATGTGTCTCTACCTCTCCTGTCCTGCCGTGTCCCACAGCTGCAGCGCCACCTGGCTGTTGTCCACAGCGATTGTCTTTACGCTGTAGTCTATACCTGCACACAGACAACAGCGTCAGCACACTGTGTTAATATTGTTCGTTTGTATACTGTTCTAGCAACACTAAAATATTGACATTGAGCTGAATGCATGTGAATGTTGCCAATTTGAAAGTAAAACAATTTAAACATGGTCATTGTTTATTCTGTAAAAAAATTGTGTTTGGGGGAATGGACCTGAAGAACTAATATCTTTAGGTGAGAGAAAGTGATTTTGAGGTGTAACTTCAAAACTTTAAAAACATGTGTTGTAAATGCAAGAATGAAGACTTAAAGCACTGTTATTTTCCTTTATCAAAATGAAATCTTTCAACAGCTTTAATGAATTAGGTTTAAAGATATTCCTCACAGGTCGAACCCAAAAAATATGTATACACTACCGTTCAAAAGTTTTGTTGAAAATGAAAATTACATTAAATTGATCAGAAATACTCTCTCTACATAGTTAATGTGGTAAATGACTATTCTCTGTTTTTTAATGAAGTCTCTACACGGTTGTATAGAGGCCCATCTCCACGTTCTAGTGGTACATTGTGTTATTGCCTTAGAAGACGAGCAGAGGGGTAGAACCCCCTTCAAACCTTTTTTTGATTTTTTAATAACTTTTTATTTGGCATTTTCCACAAACCCTTTTTTATGTGAGCGCAGCTGAAAACAGTTATGCTGGTGAGAGAAGCTCTAAAACTGGCCTTCCTTTGAGCCACAAGTCTGAAGAACAACATTAGTATTTACAATGAAAATCATTATTTCTAACCTCGTCAATGTCTTGACTATATTTTGTATTAATCTTGTATTCGTTTAATAAATAAAAGTGTGAGTTTTCATGGAAAACACAACATTTTCTCGGTGACCCCAAACTTTTGAACGGTAGTGTATCTTACACTGAAGAATGTCAAACACAATGAATAGCAGAGAACACGGCTGTACGCAGACCTATGGCCGGTCCTGTCACTGCTGACACTGCTGTATTCAAGAATTATATATCGTTTTAAATGTCTTCAAGTGAGATCAATCACATACAGAGCCTGAAGTCAACAGGCAGGGCGCCATTGCTCACGAGAACCACCGTACGCACCCACAGTGGCGGAAGTGCCCGGGTGGAAGCAGCCGTCGCAAAATCTGCGGAGGAGGGAAGTCTTTCCTACGCTGGAGTTCCCCACCAGGACGATCTTGAAGAGGCGGTCGGGCGGAGAGGGACCCGCTTCCTCCTGAGGAGACATGGCATCAGAGGCGGAACCAAGGAGATGGGATGTCGCTGTAAAGCAAAGAGTTGAATGGCCGCCTCCTCTGCGTGTGAGCGAGGCTCCGACAGGGTCGCACTTCTTTTAAATCATAACAGCTTTTAAGTGATCTAGTCTTTTTATGCAGGGCTTTGGTTCCCCTAATTTAGTTTGTCTGTTTTTAATTTATTTGTAATTTATTTGTAATTTATTTGTAATTTATTTATTTGTAATTTATTTTAATATATACTTTTAAATGTAATATTGGTTTCTTGCTATTCCACTTGTTTTGCTTTGACTCTCTGTGGAGCACTTTGTAAACATTGTTTTTAAAGGTGCTATATGTATAAAGTTATTATTATCATGATTAATGTGCGTCGTGATGTCACTGAGAGATGACTTACATGGAGGCTGGTCTCCTTGCCGACGGGCTGACCCCTCGGAGACGAGGGGGTTTCCCTGTCCTCCGCCTCGCCCTGCGATGCAGAAGACGCGCATGGGTAAATATCCCTCATCGCCAGGTCTGTACGCCCCTCGTCATCCGAGGCCTCCTCCTCTTCTTCACTGCACTCCTGAAGTGGCGTCCGGGGCCGGCAGTCATTCAGGAGCAGGTGTGGGAGGTGGTCCTCCTCGATGGAGATGATCCTCTGGAGGTGCCCCCTGCTGGAGGACTGGCACGACCCGTTGGTTAGGATGTGCCTCGCCGAGCCTCGGATGAGCTCCTCCTCATCCTCACTGCGGATAGAAAGTGACATCATAGCACACGCTACAGCGCCAGGTGAAACAAGTCGGGGCCACGCCGCGTGACGGAGACGGCAGACGGTGAGACGCTTTACCTCCTGAAGATGTTCGATTGTGTGGGTTTCACCGCATTGATCGAAGGCCTCAAACTTGGCGTCTTAGTCGAATTATTTGGATTCTGCAGAAATAAAAACGTTTTACTTCATGTACAGCAGGAGATTCAGAGAGAATAATTTCAATTCCTATAATCTTTCAAAAAGAGGGCGTATGAAGAGACTATAATAAACGGCACATACCTGGAAGCAGATGTCTTTCTCATCCCGTAAATGTTTGTTCATTTCCCTGGATAGAAGAAGTAAAGATGAGATAAGATATTCATGTATTAGTCCCACGGTGGGGACATTTCAGGATCACAGCAGTGGATGTACATTAGAGCATTAATAAAAATAAAAGATACAAATAAAAACTAAATACTAAAATACAAAATATAAAATAATAATACTAAATTACTAATACTAAATACTAAATGCTAATACTAAAATACTAAAATACTAAATACAAAAATACTACTAGTGTGAAACAAAGTAAAGTGTTGAGTTTGTCAGGATCTCAGGGATGTACTGCAGCTGTCAGCTGAAGGAAGGTGTATAATAAATAAAGATATCAAAGAGACTTTAACACCATTGTTGCTATTGTTTAACTGCCCAAAGTCCTTATTAATTGGCTGTTTTCTGTTGAACAATAAACCAGCCATGATGTATATAGTAAAAGGTATTTCCTTGGCTAAACACAATATGTCAGCGGAGTAAAGTTTAGCGCTCCAGCTGCTCATCTGGATCCGAACCTCAAAAGCTCCAGCTGCTTGACGAGGCCGGCTCGCTCTCGCTGCAGTCCCTCAGTCAGCCGGTAGATTTCCCTGTGATGAACGACAATGCAGCTTCATTACAAACATCTACGAGCAGCGAGTGAGGAAATATGAACCGGAGCGTCACGATACAGTATCGCAGCATTCAACACATACAGCACATCATGGATACGATCGTAATCATTTTAAATTGACAGGGTAAATAGTGTATGAACTAGGTATCACTTTGGAAAAAAACATGTGATTGCATCCTGACCAATTAGCAAGCAGTGAGAACGTGCTCTGAACGGATCGGGCCCCGTCTACATCTGGGATATAGTCACACCGTACACTCCGGCAACAGCCAACCGACTTGTGACTCCGTCACCTCGAGCTAATCCCTCTACACCCAGACTGTTTGCTGTCCTGGCTCCTGATTGGTGGAACGAGCTCTCCACTGACATCAGGAGAGCAGAAAGTCCCTACAGCTTCCGTCGGAAACTGAAAACGCACCTTTTCCGACTATATCTGGATTAAAACACAGATTTTCACTTCAGTGGCTCTTAAATATCTTATTATGGTACTTTTGTAGTTTGACTATGTTGAGGAAATGTTACTTTCTGTATTCGTGTTGTTCTTAGTTTGTACTCTAGGTTGAAATGCACTCACATCTCCTTCTCCTCGTGGAGCCGCGTGGACTCCTCCTGCAGGTCGTTCAGGTGGTCCTGAGCCAGGCTCAGCTCCTGGCCGGTGTGGTCCAGCTCGCGCGCCAGCTCGTCGTTCTTGTGCTTCAGCTTCACGTTCTCCACCCTGGTCACGTGCTGCTCGCTGTGGAGCTCCCGGCACTGAAGCTCCAACTGGAGACAGAAACCAGGACAGGTGCTCTGGGATCGCTTTGATCTGACATGGAGCGTGGGTCACGGCTCGATGGCAATGCTTTGGAATCGCGTGTGTATAAATCAACTAATAAATGATTGTGTATTATCATGTTATAAGCGAATATACAAAGTAGTGCCTTCACTTTTAGTGATGATTACATACATTTAGTATTTTAGTATTAATATTTAGTATTTAGTAACTTAGTATTATTATTTTAGTAGTAGTATTAGTATTTTAGTATTTAGTTTTGTGTTTTGTGTTTTTATATCTTTTATTTTTATTAATGCTCTAATGTACACCCACTGCTGTGATCCTGAAATGTCCCCACTGTGGGACTAATAAATTAATATCTTATCTTATCTTATCTTATACAGTCTCAGACCATTTGTTAAGAACGAATAAGATCATAAAAAGTATTCTAAATAGGATCATAAGTAGGATCATATTCTGAGGAACAAACCAACTCATCCACTTCACAAACGCTGGTTATGTTCTCGGCAAATTGTCATTGTTTTAGTATTTAAATGTGATAAATGTGTGTGTGTGTGTGTGTGTGTGTGTGACTGGGCTAAGACATCCATTTGTTTTTACAATGATAGTTTAATAGATGTGTTTATGGCACAAAATCCCTTCATTAGCTGATTCACGGCCTTCTGTTATCAGCTTGTTTGATGCCTCCCTCGAGCGTCGCTGCTCTGACAGCTGAATTCCCCGAAGTGATAAGTGAAGTGAGGAAGTGTGTAGAGTGTTTCTCGGAGAGTTCTCACCCTTTTCTGTTTGTGAACGAGCTGCTCGAGCTCCGCCTCCTTAGCGCACAGCTGCAGCTCCAGGTCCTGACTGCGAGACAGAAAGCGCTCGTGGTCCTTAAGTGCCGGGATGAAAGAGGGAGGCGGGGGGAGAGGAGTGGGATGAAGAAGACGCAGATGTACAGTGTTCGATAAATTTATTATAGGACATCATGTATACGGTAGCTTTGTACCTGCAGCGCAATCCTGTCCTTTTCACTTTTTATTTGCTGCTCCATTTCCTCATACAGGCGCTGTATCTCGTGATCGTGTGTCGCTGCTTTCCTGTCGGACACAGTTCAGATGCGATGACGTGTCGTGTGAAGCTGGAGCGGCGACCGCCCCCATCGACACACTTGGACTGGGACGGTCGTTTGGGATGACCCCGGTTACATCTCCCCCTGACCTCTGGAGAGCGCTCTCCATCTCCCTCTTCTCCTTGTTGGCCTCGATGATCTGGGATGTCACTCTGGCGAGGAAGTCCTCAAAATTGGATAAAAGGTGCGGTTCGTCTCGGCTCAGCTGGGCCCACAAACTGCGCACTTCAGCTCGACTGAGGGGACAGAAGGAAGAAGGAGTGACCACGAGAGACATCAAAGACAATTCCTTGGCTCTCTTTCTTTTAAAGACACGTATTCAGGAACACAGGTCGAAACTCCCTAAACATAAACGTACAGAGAGGCTCTCAGGTATGGAGGACTTCAAATGTATTAAGTATAAATTAATAAATAAATGCATTAATAAATGTATAAATAAATAAATAATACATAAATAAATGCTTAAATAAATGTATAAATAAATAAATAAACAAACACAAGAATAAATGCTTGAATGCTTAAATAAATGTAAAAATAAATAAATAAACAAGACAAATTAAATAAATGCTTAAATAAATGTATGAATAAATAAATAAACACAATAATAAATAAATAAATGCTTAAATAAATGTAACAAATGTATTCAAGCATTTATTTATTTATTCCTGTATTTATTCCTGCATTTATTTATTTATACTCAATACATGTGAAAGTCCTCCATACTCAGGTACCAGATCATAGTGGTTATCTTAAAGAACATGATGTTCTTTGCTTTTGAAACATTGGTTTATTAATGCAGAAGTAAAATAAATCAGATTCTTTTGTGATAACTGCTCGTCCGCTGCGTGCTGTGCCAGCAAAGTACTCTGACGATCAGCTGAGGAAAAGTCAAACAAATCCCAGGAAAACGTGTCAACCCTTCAACATCAAGTACTTATCCTGAAAGTCTTGTCATCTCAATGTTAGTGCGACACAAAGTAATCCGAACACACAAAGCGTAAACAGGAGCTGACCAGGTGACAGGCGGATGCCAAACGGATGTGTACGCCTGGCATCCACCTCTGTTTGCTTGTATTGAGTGGAAGCTGTTTGCTGAAGGTGAGTCTATGTGCACTTCATAATAAGATCAGGATCCAACAAAGCAATGTCTAAACAGACGTCAACGAGAGTTACTGCCGATGAATTATCAATACGGAGAAAGTTGACTGCAATGATTTAGACAAGATTGTGAATGCCGTCTGGAAGTGAAGCTTCTCTGCAAAACCCCGATGTCAAATACAACACGTCTCCGTTCCTATATCACGACGAAACACACGATGAAACACACGATGAAACACACGAAGAAACACACGATGAAACACACGATGAAACACACGATGAAACACACGAAGAAACACACGAAGAAACACACGATGAAACACACGATGAAACACACGATGAAACACACGATGAAACACACGATGAAACACACGATGAAACACACGATGAAACACACGATGAAACACACGATGAAACACACGATGAAACACACGAAGAAACACACGATGAAACACACGATGAAACACACGATGAAATACACGATGAAACATGCGTGAATATCCGATCACATTAACACAGAGAGGCCGAGCGCAGGGGACAGCTCTGCTCCCGAGTGGAAACTTCCCACTCTTATTTGGTTTGCGCAGCTGATTACAGTCTCAGGCTGAGTGGCCTGTGATATGATGTGTGTGTGTGTGTGGGGGGGGGGGGGGGGGGGGGCACAGGTACACGCGGTACTCACTCTTCAAAGACACTGTTGGCTCCGAGGCTGTCCATGAGCATGTCGAAGTGTTTCTCCTCCTCATCCTCGTCTCCTCTCGCCATGCTCTCCTCCCACCGGGTCTGGTACTGGACCTCCTCCTCTGGGTTCTTCTCCGCTCCGGAAATCTTCCGACCGAAGAGGAACTCGCCTGGAAACATCGAGACCTTTGAGCGGAAACGTCCGACTGCGCCTCCCGGTGGCCGCGGCGTCGTTTAAAAAAAAAAAAAGAGTAGGAAACGCCTCTAAACGTACTGAAGCCGGAGGAGAACTCGTCCAGGGTTAGGTATCCATTGCCGTCAGAATCCAGGGTGTTGAATACGTTTTCCAACTCCTCCGCGCTGAGAGGGAGCTCGGCGGTCAGCCTCTGTTTAAAAAAGACACAAAACACAGCTGCTGTCGGAACAAAGGCTCAAGGACTCGAACAATACCGTAGCTATAACAACTCCCACTTGAGACGGATGAGGACCGTCATTAGCCCGGTGGCTACCATGAGCAACGGAACCGCCGCCGCTTCTTTCCCCGTCATAGTCATAATTAGACTGAAGCGGCCCAAAAAACCCAGATTACAAATAGTCCTTTTTCTCATTGTTATTCTCACGTTTATTGGAGATCATCCGCTTTATCACAGGCTTTAACTAGAATGAACACTCGGCAGAGCGCATAGCTTCGCATATCAGAAGATTGAGCATTGAATTATGAACATGTTGGCATTAGTTGCCAATTGGATGAAAATTGACCGCGCTATGGTAAAAAGAAGATTTTGACCTTTTCACGACCTTGACCTAAACCTTTGTTCCGATTGATCCCAAAATCTAATCAAATGGTCCCCGGATAAGAACCAATCATCCCACTAAATGTCATGCGATTCCATTTTTAAAAAATGTTGTTAAGCGAGGAACACGCATACAAATAAATAAATACACGGCGATTATAACCTTCCGCATTAATGAGTGACCACTGCTGGCTCAAGTGAGACTGGCAAAAGGCTTTTACGGAGGATTTGAAGTAGAGATACGAGATGAGACGGCTGCTCTGTAGAGATGTAATCCCAACACGCAGGTGACGGTGTGAGAACCTCCCGTCTGACCACGACCGTCACCGGAGGATCATTAATAACAAGAAGAGCCGACGCAGCCACCCCTCTGTAGGCAGCCGGGGTCGTACGCCGTGTTTACACGGCTGCCAAATGTTGACATTTGGCACATAACTTGAAGCAGCACCCCCTCATTCAGCGTGAGAAACCATCAGCAACACCTGGCAGCTGTAGGGGAAGTGTGAATCAAATAGAAGTGAACGGGAACAAGCGCTGCTCTTAAAGCGACACTATGTAACAATTCCTACCTTAAAATAACAGCTTGGGAAAAATGGTGCCGCTGCAATGACTTTTAATATGTTGATGTCTCCTCCTCCATCGGGGTCTGTGGGCTAAAACCCGACTATGTGACATGTTGTAGCGCCCGGTCCTTGGACCTGCTTCCTGTCATGATGACCAGCGTCACATAGTCCAGTCCACCTCACAGGGGACTTTTTATTGTCTCCGCTACGCGACGTAGAGACAGAGAGACATGCTGCTGTGGAGACGACCAATAACAGACCTTTAGTTTAAAGAACAAAGACGTCTTTAAGAAAGGGACCTGACATTACTGCTGCTGTCATCTGGAGGAGAGAGAAAGTTACAGGGGGCGGAGGAGATTATTATTTAACTCAAACTCAAAAGAGCCATATGCGTCACCAGAAGAGCCACATATGGCTCAGAGCCAGAGGTTCAGACACCTGATCTATCTAACTGGGTATTTACCACACTGAAGTACACGTTAAATACCTGAAGGGGGCGCTACAAGGGAAACACTACACAGTGGGGCTTTAAGTACAGATGTTACTCCTCAGTCACATGAGTGGAGAAACGGAGGACTGGACCCGCTGGCCTACTCGCCGTCTAATTCCCAAACCATTACCATAAACACCGGATCAAAGCGCCCCCCTCTCCGTATTTATGCTCCGACGCTGCCGACAAGTGCTTCATCAAAGGACGAGCCGTGGCAGGGCCGCGTGGCAGGGCCGCGTGTCGGAGCGGCGAGTGAATCTGCACAACAATGTGAGCGGAGGGGTCGCCTGACAAAGCCTCCGCCTCTTTCAAGCCGCTTTGAATACGCCGCACGTGTCCCGCCTGCGTCCCGCTCGGCATCTTTAATGAGGGCGCGGACCATCCCTCCATTTCACGCTCGTTCCCGATGAATAATTGTTTGCTATCACTAAAAAGTCCCACTGCGGACGCCCAGAGAACGGTCATCAGAGTTGATACTTTGTTACACACTTTGAATAACTTGGGACCTAAACAAAGACAAAGTACATTTTATTGTCACTTCGTCCATTTGTGCAAACATACAGGCGATCTAAAAGTACGTTTCTCTCTTGTCCAACATAAAGTGACTGTGTAATAACAATAGTAATAATAGTAATAAAGTAATAAACTGCAAAACACAAGATTGAGCATTGAATTATGAACATGTTGGCATTAGTTGCATGCCAATTGGATACAAATTGACCACGCTATGGTAAAAAGAAGATGTTGACCTTTTCATGACCTTGACCTTTGACCTGATCAATCACCAAAATCTAATTAAATGGTCCCCGGATAATAACCAATCACCCCAACAGATTTCATGCGATTCGGTTTAATACTTTTTTAGTTATGCGAGCAACACGCATACAAACAAATAAATAAATACATAAATAAATACATAAATAAATACACGGTGATCAAAACATAACCTTCCGCATTTTCAATGTGAAGGTAACAACAGTGTAATAGTATTGATTAACATTGTAACAGCGTTTTTTGCTGTGTCAGCAATCCGAGAGACGTCGTTGAAGTTCTGGCGACTTTCACGCGATGGAGATGTCCTAAAGCTCGTGGCGGTCACACCTGCGTGTCGGTGAACTCACCTGCATGTCGCGTTGGGTGATGAAGCCCTTGTTCTCGATGTCACACATCTGGAAGAACTGGTGGGTTTTCTCCACGATGGTGTTTTGTCCCACGTCCCCGTTCTCACGCTCGCCTCCTTGCCGTTGCCGTGCGGCCCGGGTGGCGGCGGTGCTGGCGGTGCTGGTGGTGATGGTGGTCGTGGTGGTGCTGGCGCAAGGAGCAGTGAAGGCTGCCATGGCGTTTGCGGGTCTCCTCCTTTCAGAGCGCCGCTCCGCGTCCTTCGCGTGAGCCGATGAGGTGTGGAGGGAAGAGATCCCGGGAACGTCGAGCATCGGGCTGCTCTACATCACAGACTCTCACCGATGTCACAAAGCGTCATCTCTTAGCAACCGCCTCTTTAATTAGTCGATGAAACCTAGGGGAGAGGCAGAGGGAGAGTCTTCAGTTTGGATGAGTACAGCTCTTTGCCCGACAGAAATAGAAATATACTCAATGTAGTGCAATAAAAACATGTTGCGGAACTAAATGTAAGGTCTATACATGTAAGTCTATAGAAAGGTAAACAGATCATCCTATAAATAACTCAAATACAGCTGGATTAAAGGAGCAGATTTGAGGGAATGCATTAAGACATGCTGCCTGTGTATCAGTTTTCTTTCTCACACTTTTTGCCATCTCTCACACACATTATCAGACTCATTAACATTTGCATTGTCCAACACGGCCCGCTGCGAGCGGTACACCTTTACTTCAGCGACGACGATCCGAGCTGAGACTAATGTCATCTTACAAGTTGAAGCCAGTTGTGTTATGACGAGGAGGGACTCGTCTGCCCGGAAATATTGACTGATAACTCAGTTAGCGGCGGGGTTATCACGGGGACCAGCGATCTATGTGCACTGGTCTGGAAGACTGCCTCGCGGAGGCTGTGGTGCACCGTGAGTCGGCTCAGTCGATTAATGACTGTGTGAGTGTGTGTGTGTGTGTGTGTTGACTCATGTAAATGTAGACATGTGGGACTGGCAGAAGCCGAACAGACGGTAAAAGTAAAAGACATGCATGTATCAGCAGGTAGAACAACGGAGGAGAATGCAGGGTGAGTGACATAAGACACACAGAAACCTTTTAACTAGAACTGGCAGATATATAATTCATATATTTTGCTCATGAAGCTCACTAAAGCTTTTCATTAAATTTGAAATGTATTTTATTTTCTGTATCTGCCATTTACTGAATATGAATACATACAGGACCCCAATCATAAAACAACCATAACAAATAAAAAATAATAAATAAATAAATATATATATATATATATATATATATATATATATATATATATATATATATACAATGTTGAGATTAATAAAATATGTGTACACTTTTCAAGTACCTCTCTGAAAAAGAGAGGTAAATATATCTGCATATATATATACATATATATATATGTATATTTACATATATGTATGCGTATATATATGAATATATATACACACATATAAATATATATATATATATATATATATATATATATATATATGCAAATATATTTACCTACCTATATTTACCTCTTTCAGAGAGGTACTTAAAAAGTGTACACATATTTTATTAATCTCAACATTTCTAAAATTCTTTCTATTAATGAATATGGCGTTTTTGCAACTTTGAGTCAAAACATTAGGCGACATCTTGCAGGCAACGACCCTTACAAGAAAAGTCATCAACCCACAACGAGCAACTGACACAGCTCAAGCACGAGACAGGAAATAAGAAAGGGAACTTCGATATGAAGTGGCGTTTGAAAGGAGTGACGTTGTGTTTTTGTCTACTCTTGACACGCCGTCCGTCCCGTTGGCTGTGAGCCATCGAAAGGATTACGGCTCCTTTGTTGAAACGTGGAATGTGTGTCGAGGCCGAGGACGGAGTCAGACAAGATAACACACTCATAAGCCTCTTCACGGATACTTAATGTGCAATGAAAAGCTTTTTTTGCCTCATGGCCACAATCAATTATAAAATAATATTTGTACTGAAACTAAAGTACCTGGTATTTTCCAAAGGCGTAACTTGTTGGAGCGTCGTGTTTGCATACAGTTGCCTTATCAGTGTTTGGGTTTGATGTGGAACAGCTGTCAGCTGTATCTGAGCGACAGCATGACAAGCCCGAGCAGGAACTAGAACTCTGCTTTATGAAACACAAATGAACCAAAGAGCATGAACATGAATGGAAAGGTCCATTTAAATTAACCATCAGACTGACAGATGATTGTCAACAGTGACAACATCATACAGGAGACCTGCAAATGACTTTCAGTGTGTTCGACGGACAAAGGTGATAGCTGAGGAGCACACATGTTCAGCTGCCATTGACTCCGAGGTCAGAGACCAACGCGTGTGGTCATGGTGTTATAGTCGTGACTTCAATGGGTCTCTGCAAAAGACACTTTGTTTGTTTCTTCCGAAGTACTTAAAAAACGCTTGACCCTATCAACATTAATGGTGATTAAGTTAATTGATA
Organism: Liparis tanakae; assembly: GCA_036178185.1. Classification (NCBI taxonomy): domain Eukaryota; kingdom Metazoa; phylum Chordata; class Actinopteri; order Perciformes; family Liparidae; genus Liparis; species Liparis tanakae. The sequence continues at coordinate 22,513,798 of CM070108.1, read as the reverse complement.
TTGATTAAATATATACTATATATATATATATATAAAATGCATACATATAATAAATATATGATATGATATTATTTATTATATATATATATATATATATATATATATATATATATTTGTATTATATACAGTATATATTTAATCAATATCAATTAACTTAATCACCATTTTATATATTATATTATTTATTTTATATATATAATAAATAAATTGGGGCTGAACAAAAAATGGTCAGACATTTTATTTTGTATGTAGGCTATTAAGAATTATCCACATATGTGTCTGATATGTGTCTGATATTGTGGATGAATTTCAAGTGACTTTAAGTCGCTAAATGTCTCGTCTACTTCCTGGAGAAAGTGCACGACCATTTCCACCTGTAACAACAAACACGTCATCTGCAGCTACTGGGGGAGAGAGAGGGGGGGGGGTCTACATCTACACCTCCTCCACCTGTCAAGTACGTCTCAATTGTTGCATCAGAAACGTCATAAAGCAAACACAACGTATGCAATATTGTAAACACAATGCCAGCAGAAGTTTCACACAACACGTGTAAGTTTAACACACCGTGCACTTCCTCCCCCTGCAGTGACACTTTACTTTATTGTGACACTTCCTGAGGCGGATGCATGCTCACTGAAACCGAGTAAAGACTCGTTTGATAAACAATGCGCTCAGAAGGAGCTCCTGTAACACCTCAGTCACATTCAATAACTTCAGACAGCGGGGAGCAGCAGGTGCAGCGTGTTAAAGAAGAGCAGAACTTCCGCTTGTGGGAGGCGTGTGAGCGGAAGTTGGGGAACACAAGTAAACGTTACGTACCGGTGAATGAAAAGCTGAAGCGCGGGTCGGAGGAGTTCATTGCCTCGGGTTCGTGTCCACCTGGTCGCCGGGTCGTTGTCCTGTTTACAAGTCCAGCGGCGCGACTGCAGGAATGGGACGACGCGGAGGGGGCGGGGCCAATCATCGCTGGTAACCACAGCAACGACAACCAGGAAGTCGTGCAGGATTCTGCCCTCTTCTTTTCTTTGCTCGGTGCTTGACGAAAACTTTTCACATGTTAAAAATGAAAGAAAAGAAAACATGGTTTGTTTTTTATAGATGTGGACACACTATGAATGTGATAACACACGTGCTGAGATCTTGTGTGTAACTTTGTTTCATCATTTGCTCAGTTAAACACACAGGTGACATGACATGTACTTTATTGTTGCACATCTTCCATGATATGTATCTTTGTGAGTCACATATCAGGAAGTAACCAGAACGAATTTCGACATGCAGCCTCCAGTATATAAGTAAGTGAATTAGTAAAGTGGATTTATATTACACTTATCACAAAGTGCAATACAGTAGTCAATTAAAACGATGTTGCAATAACAGGGGCCAAAACATTTCAACAGTTAACAATAAGAGCACAATAGACAGTAAAATGCGGTGCAATAAAAAACACAATAAACCAAATAAGAAAAATAAATAAACAAAAAAGATTTGAAAAAAGCAGGCCAAGTTCCAAGAAGTTAAATCACATAAGGAATCCTCTGCATTGTACCTGGGCGGATGATTATACGCTCTGGGTTTTTTCTACTGTGCACGACATATTGTAATGTACACTAATATTGACATCAGCATTATGTGGGAGAGTTTCTTGGAGTAATCTGAATATGGTTATAAATGACACATGAATCTAGCTGAACCAGATAAACCGGATGCAACAATCCAACTGGTCTGTGATACCGAGAACAATGAGGAAAAGGTTTAAGACCACGTATGCAACAAGTGATTAATCCCCAAAAAGGCTGCTTCCTGCACTGGTGGAATTATTTAGAACATTGTATATTGTTCTTCAATTTTTGTTTTTTTAAAGCAGACATATGACAAGGAAAAGTTTGAAATAATAAACCATTAGTTGAATTCCATATAGCTTGGTCAGTTTCAGACTCATGGTTCTGTGCAAACAGGTACACTGTTGGGGTTTACTGGCACACTTCAGTAGAAAAGAGCCATCATCAAGTCCAAATATCTGCAGCAACAATTGTTTATTGTGGCATTATAGTTATGTCAAACATTGTTATGTCATGCTATTGCATTATTACAAAATTAAAAAATCGCAAACAATCTCATTTTCAACACAATCATCACAGAAATACAACATTTCAGCTCAAAGCTCTCCAGTATGAATTATTACCACTGGGATTAATCCCATAATACCCACATCTCTTGCCAGTGTTACCGGCTGTGTAACTCCTCCATTCTCTCTCTCATATTTTAGGTTGGTACAAGAATCTTTCACTAAAAACAAAAAAACTTACAACAACATAGAAAAACACATTTTGAAATCTTTGTAAATCGATATTTATATAGCTGGAAGAATTGTCACAGATATATGTTCGTTATTTAAACCGAAACTCGAAGAAAAACCTGTTTGTTTGTAACTATTCACCGCTTCATCAACTTCCTTGAACGTTATAAAGAAAGCACTGTTACATTAGCTGAGAAAACTTTATTAATGATCTTGATTAATAAATGTGTTTTCTGTATCTGTGGCGCTGCACCGACTGCTGTGATTGGTGCTCCTTGCTCCTTTCCTCCAGGTGGAGGCGCTGTAGGACAAACACACACAGCTGGTCGCCTGAGAGGACCTGGGGTCCCGGGCTGCCCAGGACCACCATCATGCACACTTTCACAATGTCTGCAGGGTGCATCACACAGTAAATTAAGTTCACAATGTGTTCCTCACATATGAAGAAGCTTGGCTTGTTGTGACATTTAACAACAAGACAATATGTTGAGCTGAGTAGTGGATCACAATGTGAACATGCTTTCTTTATTTGAACAATAAAACTGAAAGTGTCTGGTTTTGGACGACTTTTCTCTCCAAAATATCTGGAACAAAGGTGCAACCTGACGCAGGTGCAACCTGACGCAGGTGCAACCTGACTCAGAGATGATGTTTAAAAAGTCATTTTCTTGATTCTTAATTTTTTGTACTGGGATATTGTGTTTATTTATGAGCCTCTGGTTTATTTAGTGAAATCTGGTTGAAGCACACAGCTACTTTCATCTGCTGTTGAAATAGGCCTCTTGCCAATACTTTGTGATTCTACTGCGTTAATTCTGTTAAGGTGGTACGATTCAAATCTGATTTATTAACCCTTTTATTATTAGCCATTATATTATGTGTCAAAATGTGAGACACTTTTTATTAAAGCTGACATCACGACTACGTCACAGCGTTCGATGGCGGCCAAACCGAGGGAGGCAAACACGACTCACCTCTTGGTGAAAGGTGTGCAACCAGGCGGCAACCACCGCAAGAGTGTGTTGAACACTTTATTTCCCCTCCCGGCCACCAGGGGGCGACTCCTCTGGTTGCAGAAATAAGTGATCGTATAGAAGTGTAACATCAAGTGAGAAAATTACCCATATTCTCAGTTGATTCATTCCCTAAACATCGCAAACATGAGTTTATGATCTCGATTACATCTTTTTTTATTAAATCAGTCCCACTTAGAGTAAAATAGACCTCATAGTGGAGTATGCTTTCGGGTGGGTGCACTGTGATTGACAGGTCACAGCCAATACAGTCATATACGTCTAATTATGGTAACTTTTATTCATCGGTTGCAATAAGTCAAGATAGCGACGGCCGTACTCCCAGATGGCGAGGGCCAGATTGTTAAACCCCAGGCTTGAAAACGTCCGTCCACGAAACCGCCGGGAGTCGATACGACGACCACGTCCAATTTTTCAGTTCACAACCGAACTTGACACTTCCCCGCAGTCGACTCACACTTTGCAGATCAAACTTGACGCTACCAACACCGTCTACCTTGCACAGGCCAAGCAAACCAGCCTGTTGTGACCAGGCATGCTTTAAAACTGCATTGGCAGTTTATATAATAATGAAATGAAATTAACAATGTAATACCAGTAACCGACAGATGAGAGGAGTGAAGGTCCGGTTATGGATTCGTTAAAATCAAATGAATTGTTTGTTTTATGTCACTGGAAAAAAATAAGTACTCTTTACGAGGTACCTCTACTAAGTTCTGTAAGTTCTGGGAACCCTTCTTAGAGCGCGTCAGATCTACCCAACTAGATATCGCCACCATTGATTAATTCGCCCAAACAACACACCAGTATCCTGTTTTAATTAGCTTTATTGGTAGCACATGTTTGCAGCATGCAGCACTTCTTTTTTTAAATTATTTTTCATTTAAAAAAATTGTTTTGTGTTGTTGTTTAATTAATTTTGTATAGCTTTTATGTTGTTGTTGTTTTACTTATTGTTATATATATATGTTTTTTTGTTTTGCTTTTTGTTTCCATAGTTATAGTCTTTACATGTAATGTGTATCCTCACCATTTGACTGTGTAATATGTTGTATGTTGTATGTCCTTATTTGTGAGGTATATATTACTATAAGTCTTGTTTTGTAATTTCAAAAAATAAATCATACATTAAAAAATAAATCAAATGAATTGCATTTACACACTTCCCCCCCTCCATGATGAACCGGGAAACTGATGTTCAATCAGCGGCATTTGGAGAAGTCAATATTATACTTATTGAACTTCCAACATACGGCAAACGGTTTCATGCTGCCCAGCTGGACGGACGGTCTCATAAACACGGATGAGCTCGGCCCCAGCCGTGTAAGAAGTGTGTTGAATCGACAGGGGGAACGTTCTTAAAATGTGCCATAAAATGTGTCTGCCCCATTGCACAGCAGCAGGTGTAAAAACTCTCCCACGCCACCGGCAGGCAGGTCCGCTGCAAATCCCCTCTTCCCCGGCCTGCAACCACGTGGATGTTCCACATGTGTGGCCGTGATGAGGACCCTTGAGCGTCGGCTGTCTCCTTGTCAAGTTGTTTTGGAGATGGCTGATTTGCAGCAAACAGATGTACGCGAGCCGAAGCTCCAGCTGAGAGTTCGGAGCCAGATGTGTTTACACTTTGAGACACTGAATAATGGTCTTTGGAAAAGCACTAATTTCTTGCATGAGTGAAAGCAGACAGCAGCTAGAACATTGTTGTGATAATTCTCCGTTTGATCCCACTGGTTTTAAACTCTAGATTCAGGGATTGTGATATTTGTCGCTGTACGGTATTTCTAACAATCAGTTTTGAAGAACTTGTATTGGTTGTTTCCTTGAGTTCTCACAAGCGTGATCAGGGGTGTTTGTAGGATTTAAAGAAAGGGGGGGCTAAGCCCCGAGAGGAGTGGTGTGATGGGGTACGTCCTGCATTTTGCTCCTATAGTTTTGTTTTATTCAGTATATGATAACACAAGAGACAACATTTCAGGGTCATAATGATATGTTATGCTCATTTGGACACTATCACTGAGATAAAGATAAACTAGTTCAGGGTCAAATATACCATTCAATGGAAAAAAAATTGTAGTAATATATATTAATTCAAAGAATAGATGTCAATAGTTACCTTCGCATTGAAAATGCGGAAGGTAATGTTTTGATCGCCGTGTATTTGTATGCGTGCGTGTTATTCGCATAAGTCAAAAAGTATTAAACCGAATGGCATGACATTTAGTGGGACTATTGGGTATCATCCCGGGACCAATTGATTCGATTTTGGGATCGATCGGGTCAAAGGTCAAGGTCATGAAAAGGTCAAAATATTCTTGAATCGCATGACATTTGGTGAGATGATTGGTTATTATCCAGGGACCATTTGATTTGATTTTGGGATCGATCGGGTCAAAGGTCATGAAAGGTCAAAATATTATTTTTACCATAGCACGGTCAATTTGTATCCAATTGGCATGCAACTAATGCAAACATTTTCATAATTCAATGCCCAACCTTGTGATATGCGAAGGTATGCGCTCTATCGAGTTCCCCTTCTAGTTATTTATTGTATTTAGAATTTGATTATTCACACTCTCGCTCAATGGAGACAGTTTCTATGTTTCCCTTTCATTTGCTTCATAACACCCGTCACCAACTAGGGCCGCTAAAATAGGCCTAACAACGCCCTGAGCGTGATGCATTAATCCAGCCCCTATGATCCATGAAACTGGCGATGGGACGCTACAGCCGCCGCTCTGAAGTCGAGCGGCGACCCACTGCTACACGACCTCTGGGAGGAATATCAACCAGCGGAGAGTAGAAATATAGAGCGGAGCAGCGGGGGAAGAGACGCACTGCAGCGCCCCTCCGAGTCACCGTCCTGGTGGAAGGCCATGGAAGCATTGACGTCACACTTGGAGAGTTATATCCCGCTTTGCATTTCAGAGTACGGGGAGGCTGTGTGGTTGTGGTCTTCCAGCGCCTTTGGGATCACGCTATGTGGCTGTGATCAGAGATATGCCAGTGCCCGGGGATGTGGACGCTTCTTCCATTCGGAGCCGTGGCCTTTGCTGAGTCATCGTGGCGACGGGTTTTTGGTTGTCCGTACAACCTCTTTCAGTCTTGAATATATTGTGCCAAGGAAAGCTGAGGAACTCTTTCATATTTTCATGTAGGTCAAACCTACTTGGAAGGTTTGTGGTCACCGACATGGTCTCGACATGTAGGCCAGGTCAGACAGCTGTCACCCAGCGTATCTTTGTACTTTCATCAAAAGAGATTTGAATATGAGCATTAACAAACTTATTAAATCACCCGTATTCTGTAATCTTTGGGGGTTTTCCATCTGCAATTTCTTTTCATGGGACCTTCCACTGAGGTTTCAGTTTCTCATCACCACCTCTCGGTCGGACTCAAAAGTAATAGCTCTGCAACTGTGGACTTCATTTGCGCCAACACGCTCGCACTAATGAGCTCTGGATGTAGAGATAGAGCGTGTCATGGTTAATTTATCGCTCCTAAGTACTGGAAGTGATCTTATGAATGGATGATTCAACTTCTTCCCTTCTATTATTCACACATTTTTGCAAGCGACGCAATAGACTCTAATGTGTTGTTCAGAAAAGGTAATTATTCAGCAAATGCTTTCTACATCGGTTTACCGGCAGAGGAAATAAGGAATGGAAAATGTCTATTCGCCTTTTTAGATTTTCTATCTGCGAGCTATGGGCGATTTGCTGTAGCAGCAAAACACCACACGGTGCACTTCTGTCAGAAACAACTTAATGCTCACCCTCTGCATGCTGCTACGCCTCAACATTTGTAGAGTAAAGCGTTGAAAGATCGGACCAACAGGACTTATTTTCCGAGGATGTGGTGATGGTCGGCGCCGACTCATGTGGCGATCCGACCCTCCGACGGTTGCCGAGTTGGAAGCCTTGGGCCTAACGTGCTTCTTATCACGCAACGCCATCTTGTGACAGACGAGCTCCTACAGGGTGGCTGCTGATACGCTGAACGTGTTTACATGCATTCGAATAACTGGCTTAAATCGAATTATCCGTTTCATGTAAACACCTTTGTTCGACTATGTGCGGTCCGACTACGATCCGATTGACACCCTGGATAACTCAATCCGATGCGGTTGATAATCCGACCATCGCGGCATGTAGCGGTGAACTGGATTAGCAACCGGACTTTGCGTCTTTGCGCATGCGCACGCAAGCGGAAATGGCCGTATCACCACAAGTTGTAATGAAAACAGCGCCACCTATTGTATCGGAGGTGACATGTTTTCCGCCAATGATTCGAATTACTCACTGCCATGTATATTGGGATAATAGCAGATCCCCCAAAAGATAGCATAGTCCGACTAAAGCAAGATTCAAATTATACCATCATGTAAACGCACTGACTGAGGGCAGCATGTTGAGCCCGGTGGGGGACATGATGGAAAGCTGGCCGCTGTGTTGCATCCCCACATCCATCTCCGAGGACTTCCATGGATTCTATTGTGACGAACACATCTTTAATTGCTTAGAGGAGCTGTTACGGTCACCAGCGAGCGTAGCATGTCTGTACTCAGCCTTGCTATACATTTGCATCAGAGATTTCTATTCCCTCCTGAATCTGGATTCATGCCATTAGACATGATTGTGTGTAAGTATCACTTACTGTAGTCCCCCCTCCCCAGGGGACTATGGCAACATGTGTTCCCCATTGTCTCTTGTGTTCACACTGGCTTTCACATCTACTCACATGATGCGTGTGTACACCTCGAAAGAGTCGTTTAATCGTCTTTGATTCAAAGGAATTTGCTCACCCGAAGAAGCTGCACCAGTGAAGTACCTGTGTATCTTGAGTGGTTATACAACTCCCTTCAAATATTTAAAGGTGTAGTTTAAAATGTTGGCAAAAGACACTTTGAGCGAGTTGCATCATGACTGGAATCAGGAGGAAACAGCTGGTTACTGCAGTGCTAATGGAGATTAAACAAATGAGATATGCAACAATGTCAACAGCATTGAATAAAGAGAGAGATAGTCTTTATGCTAAGCTAGATACCTGCCAGCAATAGCTTAATATTTAGTGTGCACATATGTGGTGTGGAGTAATGGTTTCTATATATACTTGCACATTTAATGGGAGTCTATGTTTTAAATTAAAACATAAGAGAGATATAGTATTTAATAAGGTATATTCTGAAGAATGTGTTCGGGAAAACATAGAAGAAAATATGACCACTGTATGAGTTTTATTATTGTAACTGTAATGCTGATTGTAAGATGTGTTAAGGGTATTATAACTATGAAAATATGCATTATCTTATTTTATTAAAACTATTCCTTCATAAAGTAACTTAAAACAAAGGTTTAAGGTAAATGATAGAATTGTACGGTGAAGAAACACATCAATGCTGGTGTTAATATTGACATTTCATACCAACTGTATCAAAAATCCACATTTCATGGTTGAAAATGGCTCAAAACTCGATCTACTGTCTACAATAGATGAGTATTCACTTGGTCTGAGAACAAATTCATAATCTGCTTTACTTTCAACCACGACTGATTCCAACCTGATGAACAAGATTCACCTTTACACCGACAATAAAGTACTTTTTGTTTCATAAACAAAGTCTCGAGACGTGCACAATCCTTTCTCCAGTTGCTTGTACCAAGTGTTGTGTTCTGAAAAATGTGTCCCATGCAGCTGCTTTATTTTCAGCCACTTCCACAACCTCTGCGAGTGAAAACATTATCTTTTTTATCTTTTATTTGGTTCAGGCTTTTCACAAGTCCCTTTTTACAAGCCGCAGGAGTCAAATTATGTACTCAGAGAAAGAAAAAACACATTTTCTAGCCTACACAGCTTCAAGATAAATGCAGGCTCACAGAAATGAGTAGCGTGTGTTTTCTCAATCACGGCCCTGTTTTAGAATAAATAGTCTGACGTTTTTAAGCCAAACTATGATCTTGTTACTGTCTTACCACGGAGACCAGAATAAAACTACATCTCCATTCTTCCTGTAGTATGAGGTCGTAGTTCACTATCTACCTCGGAATGCACTGTTCCTGAGTAAGGGTGCATTTGAATCTCACAAATTTGCACAAAGAAAGAGCTGCATCGCGATTTACGTTAGTAATGCTTTTGCTTTTGAGACATACAGTATATTTCAGACTGCAGTTTTACAAAGGAAGTTGACATATAGTAAAGAAAAACTCTAACCTAACTCATTTGCTCCAATCGCTTATGTAAAAGCATATTTACAACCAATTTCCCCCTTACCGGTGATTTTTTTTTCCAAGGGCAAATATGAAATCAGAGCTTTTCCTTTGTAAAACTTAAATCTGACAGATCTCCTACATTTATCGAGTTCAGGTTCTGGTAAAATAAAGTGAAATTAAACATCCTCTGGTAGAAGTAGCTGGCAAAGTAGCAGATTGTATGACTTAATCTGAATACAAGATTGTTCCTAATGCAATTAAACCCCTCTTTGCAAGTACACTGACAATAAATGTGTGTATCTGGTAATAATTTACTTAATTTTAACACCCAATTACTTTTGGTAAACCTTTGACCTGTTAGAATAGCGGACCTCTCGTGTGTCTCAGAACCAGCTTATATCAATGTTATACACAGCAATATGCAAGGTGGTACCATAAATAAAAAAAAATTCTACGCCATAATATTCTTTAAAGACCTACAATATGATTGATTTATGAAGCTGGTAGCCAGCCAGAAGAAATATGTAATCCTCTGTCATTCAGTCTCTAATGCCCGAGTCTCATTCCTCTTGTTGTCGGCAGCACTTCACTTAGTCGGCCATATCTCTGACTTCAATATAACATAAATGATCTCGGGGTCCATCACCAACAAATTGTGAAAGGATTTGATCGGGCTCTATTGAGGATGAACAGATCAAAATCATATTGCTTTAAGATGAAGTATGTGTCAAAAGGAGAGGTGAATAAGATGAAATAAAGGGCATGTCAATATAGCATGCAGAGGATACCTCAAACTGCAGCGCACATCTTGAAACGGTTGAGCCGTTCCCCTCCAGTCGGCGGTGTTTCAGATGCCTGTGCGAAGCAGCAGCGTTAATTGTTCAACAAAGCCAGAGTGCGGCGGCCCTTCCTTCAGAATAGGGTGTCTGTGAGCAGAGTTACAAATCTGTCATCTTTCTGCCTTCAAGAAAGGAAAATGAAAGGCTGCTCAGAAGTTCTGTGTAAGTCCCAGCGTTTTCTAGAGCGCATTCCTCGGCAACTTTTAGCCAAAATAAATAGTTTAGAAGCCGCTCCAGCACTGGGAATGAAAGAACGAACGCAGCCAGCGGGCATCGACTCACAGTTGCTGTAAGAGCATAAATGCAGGAATTAGGGACGATAATCAAGTTCAATTATTTTCCAAGAGACCATATCAGAAATATAACAAATAAATAGATAGTTAGCAACTAGCTGAAAAAGAAAATAGTGAAAGTAATGGAATGACATTCAACAAGTATAGCCCGATAGAAGACAATAAGTGAAGGCATATTTAGACCTTTATGTGTTGGATGTGTAGATGAATGACTGTTTGCCAATAC